>CM033470.1:71939681-72274114 GCA_019447015.1 Hymenochirus boettgeri | reverse complement strand
GTTTGTTTTTAACTCTCAACCTGACACGGGTACGCACACCTACTGATCTACTTATCCATTACTGTGGCAGCCATCTTTAAAGGGTAACTAAAGTCAAAAAAGCTAATTTTGATCAATAATCAAAAAACTTTGTTTTTTTTACCCCCAACATGATACAGGTATACACAGCACTGATCTACCCCTCCATTACTGTTGCAGCCATACTTAAAGGGTACTAAAGTCAAAAAAACGAATTTTAACCAATCATCAAAAAGTTTTTTTTTTAACTCTCAACCCGACATGGGTACACAACACCTACTGATCTACTTATCCATTACTGTGGCAGCCATACTTTAAAGGGTAACTAAAGTCAAAAAAGCAATTTTGATCAATAATCAAAAACTTTGTTTTTTTAACCCCCAACTGATCAGGTATACACAGCTACTGACCCACCCCCCCATTACTGTTGCCATACTTAAAGGGTAACTAAAGTCAAAAAAACTAATTTCAACCAATCATCAAAAAAAAAATGTTTAAAACTCTCAACCCGACACGGGTACACACATCTACTGATCTATTTATCCATTACTATGACAGCCATACGTAAGGGTAACTAAGTAAAAAAAACTATTTTGACCAATTATCAAAAAAGTTAGTATTTTATCCCCACACACCAACTGACCTACCTTTAAGGCATGTGACATTTAAAGGGTAAGTAAAAGCAACAATATCCTCATCATTGACATTTGGAGTTTTATCCTTAAGATGCAGACACGGCTCAAGAGCCAATTCCTCGGGTCAGGACTCAGCCGTTTATCTGCATCTTAAGGATAAAGGACATACCTTTGAAGATTGTAATGTTAACTAACTGGCGAAGAACGTGACTGGTTCAAGAGAGGTGTTAAGGAGGCCATTTATGTGAAAATAAAGTAACCAAGCCTACTAGAGGTGGGGGGGTTCCGACACCAACTGTCTGCCAGTACAATGCTGTTTTAACACCTTACTCTGCGTTGATAACACCTCTTAGCCATCATATCCAACCTCACACCCTTACACCTGGCTGTGATATGCTAATTGGGATTTTCCAGGGTACTAATTGCCACAGATTCTTGTACAAGTCATTCTGAATTGAGAAAGCCGTCGGATGACTAGCGAAACGTCTTCAAGAACTACATTTCAAGTCCAGTTGATCTAATTGATACAACACAGATATACCATGACCTGGATGAATGAGAACCTTCACAAGCATATCTATTCATCTATCTACTATCTATCTCTATTCATATCTATCTATCAATCATCTATCCATCTATCTATCTATCTACTATCTATCTCTATTCATATCTTCTATCTATCTTCTTCTATAAATCAGCTATCTATATCTATCTATCTATCTATCTATCTATCTCATCTATCTCTCTCCATCTATTATCTATCTATCTATCTCATCATCATCTATCTATCTATCTATCTATCTATCTATCTATCATCTTTTCATATCTATCTATCAATCTTTCTTCTATCTTCATCTATCTCTATCTCTATCATATCTATATCAATCATCTATCTACTATCAATCATCTCATCTATCTATCTATCTATCTACTATCCTTCTATCATCATATCTATCATCATCATCATCTATCTACCATCTATCTATCATCTCTATCTATCTATCTACTATCTTCTATCTATCTATCTATCTATCATCATCTATCATCTTTTCTATCTATCTATCTATCCTTTCTATCATCTATTATCTATCATCGATCTATCTATCTATCTACCATCTATCTATCTATCTATCATCTATTATCTATCTATCTAGCTATCTATCTATCTATCTATCTATCTATCTACCATCTATCTATCCTTTCTATCATCTATCTATCTATCATCTCTATTTAGCTCTATTTATAGTGGTCCAGCAACTGCTATCATTAACCCTTCTTTAAATATACATGTCTGCCGACAACAACTTTTAACTACTTATTTACATTTAGAAATAATTGGCGATATTAAATCCAGATTTGGGGCGGAGCCATATATAATTTGGGGGTGGGGTGTGGGGAGTTTGGGTGGTACAAGGGGGGTGTCCAGTACCTTTTTTGGTCTTTGAAATGTTGGAGGGTATGTAAAGCACCTTCATTGTCTCAAACAATGGGCAAGGAGATGTTAGTCCCCCTATCATAGAGCAGGGATAAGCAACACAGATCTCCAGATTTTTGAAAACTACAATCCCCAGCATTTCTCTACAAGCACTCTGAAGTTAGGGAAATCAAACTACAGCTCCCAGCATTCCTCTACAAGCACTCTGTAGTTGGGAATTCTGGGAGTTGTAGTTTCCAAAACATCTGGAGATCTACTGGTTGCCTATCCCTGATACTGTATATAGATATCCGTTCCTGTCCAGCAAACAGCAGGTGAGGGACTGTCACATGTTTACAAAGGAAGACATATAAGTCTTGCAACTTCCTACTAACTTCCTACTTTCTACTAACCCTAACACTGCTGCAATCTAATATTAAGCACACCATTTGATACAACACTAAAGGATGAGAAAAATGTTCCTTTGTAAGCTTCCATTGCCTCCCTGAAGATACCATTACAAAACAGGAGTGGGGACTACTAAGTACTTTTATTTATTTATAGATTTTGCCTTATTTACATTTCTATATACTTTAACCCTTTCAGTGCCAGCAGAATTCAATTTTTTTTTTTGCGTTAAGTGCCAGCAGAATTTTCAGGATTTTGCCCTTAATCGCTTTAGACTAATTTTACAGTAGGAAACCTTGCTAAATCAGGAATATTATACATTGTTTTTTTCAGCACAGAGTGTACTTTAACATGGTAACAGAATTTTGTAACTTTACTGGAATTTTGACTGGACTTCATTGGTTAAAGGTCAGGACTCAGCCGTGTATCTGCATCTTAAGGATAAAGGACATACCTTTGAAGATTGTAATGTTAACATACTGGCGAAGGAACGTGACTGGTTCAAGAGAGGTGTTAAGGAGGCCATTTATGTGAAAATAAAGTAACCAAGCCTACATAGAGGTGGGGGGGTTCGACACCAACTGTCTGCCATGTACAATGCTGTTTTAACACCTTACTCTGGGCGTTCCTATAACACCTCTTAGCCACTATCCAATCACACCCTTCACACCCTTAACTGGCTGTGATATGCTAATTGGGATTTTCCAGGGTACATAATTGCCACAGATTCTTGTACAAGTCATTCTGAATTGAGAAAGCCAGTCGGATGACTAGCGAAACGTCTTCAAGAACTACATTTCAAGTCCAGTTGATCTAATTGAATACAACAGATATACCATGACCTGGATGAATGAGAACCTTCACAAGCATATCTATTCATCTATCTATCTATCTATCTCTATTCATATCTATCTATCAATCATCTATCTATCTATCTATCTATCTATCTATCTCTATTCATATCTTATCTATCTATCATCTTCTATCTATAATCTCTATCTATCTATCTATCTATCTATCTATCTATCTATCTATCTATCTATCTATCTATCTATCTCTATCTATCTATCTATCAATCATCTATCTATCTATCTATCTATCTATCTATCTCTATTCATATCTATCTATCAATCATCTATCTATCTATCATCCATCTATCATCTATTATCTATCTATCTATCTATCCTTTCTATCATCTATTATCTATCATCGATCTATCTATCTATCTACCATCTATCTATCTATCTATCATCTATTATCTATCTATCTATCTATCTATCTATCTATCTATCTATCTATCTATCTATCTATCTACCATCTATCTATCCTTTCTATCATCTATCTATCTATCATCTCTATTTAGCTCTATTTATAGTGGTCCAGCAACTGCTATCATTAACCCTTCTTTAAATATACATGTCTGCCGACAACAACTTTTAACTACTTATTTACATTTAGAAATAATTGGCGATATTAATATCCAGATTTGGGGCGGAGCCATATATAATTTGGGGGTGGGGTGTGGGAGGAGTTTGGGTGGTACAAGGGGGGTGTCCAAGTGTACCTTTTTTGGTCTTTGAAATGTTGGAGGGTATGTAAACGCACTTCATTGTCTCAGACAAATGGGCAAGGAGATGTTCAGTCCCCCTATCATATAGAGCAGGGATAAGCAACCAGTAGATCTCCAGATGTTTGAAAACTACAACTCCCAGCATTTCTCTACAAGCACTCTGAAGTTAGGGAAATCAAACTACAGCTCCCAGCATTCCTCTACAAGCACTCTGTAGTTAGGGAATTCTGGGAGTTGTAGTTTCCAAAACATCTGGAGATCTACTGGTTGCCTATCCCTGATACTGTATATAGATATCCTGTTCCTGTCCAGCAAACAGCAGGTGAGGGACTGTCACATGTTTTACAAAGGAAGTGACATATAAGTCTTGCAACTTCCTACTAACTTCCTACTTTCTACTAACCCTAACACTGCTGTCAATCTAATATTAAGCACACCATTTGATACAACACTAAAAGGGAAATGAGAAAAATGTTCCTTTGTAAGCTTCCATTGCCTCCCTGAAGATACCATTACAAAACAGGAGTGGGGACTACTAAGTACTTTTATTTATTTATAGATTTTGCCTTATTTACATTTCTATATACTTTAACCCTTTCAGTGCCAGCAGAATTTCAATTTTTTTTTTGCGTTAAGTGCCAGCAGAATTTTCAGGATTTTGCCCTTAATCGCTTTAGACTAATTTTACAGTAGGAAACCTTGCAGTAAATCAGGAATATTATACATTGTTTTTTTCAGCACAGAGTGTACTTTAACATGGTAACAGAATTTTGTAACTTTACTGGAATTTTGACTGGAATTATGGGTAAAATATGTAAAATAAAAATGAAAAATTTGTAAATTTTAATGGATATTTCCCATTTTTAGTTATCTTAAGGTTACACACAAAAATCTTACTGTTTCTAAAAGGTCTGATACTCCAGAGTACAACGATACCAGATATATGTAGTTACCCCACTTTTCTTGTACAGGAGACCCCCCCAAACTAAAACTGCACCTTCAAGAATATTACACCAAATTTAAATGTATAACCACTTCTGACGGTTAACATAGAATATCTTCCAAATTAACTAAAATATCCCCACAAGTGAGATATTTTTAGAAACTACATACCCGCAGGATTAGTGAGGTTAGTTTCGATACCCGGACGCAGCATTTCGTCCAATTGTAAGTTTTTTTTCTCACATTTTCCTTTTTTTCCTCAACTGTAAAATCAGAGACAAAACCAAATGCGAATTTTAGCTAAAAACTGTGGAGGAAAGTTCAAACGCATCTCAAATATGAAAGCCTAACTTCTCCCAAATAAAACGGTATGCCACATTCATGGGTATACCCAGAGACATGGCTACTAACTAACCCAAAGTGGGACCAATGTCAAATGTCAGTAGCAGCAAAAAAAAATTACCAGTTTTGTATTTGAACAGTCTGCAGTTTTTACACAAAACACCCCCCTAACTCAGAAATACCCCTGACAAACTATATATTCCTCAAATCTATACACCTTCAGCTATGTAAGGCTGTAGTTCGTTCATTCATACCATCAATGGTGTGGGTGTAGTTCTTCATAGAAGTTTGCACTTTTACCAGATTTTCAAAATAAATTAACATCAAACAACAATCAAAAAGGAAGAAATCATGCCAAAACCTCATGGAATGTAAATATTAATCTTCCAAATGTTCTGAATCAAACAGTATGCCATATGTGTGGTTACACACATGTACGTGGAAGCGGAAAGCCACGAAGTGAGACAATGCACGATGGCTCAGAAACAGCGAAAATATTTCGGCAATTCTAAATTTGAACGGGCTGCAGTTTTTTTCACAAAACACCCCTGTAACTCAGAAATAACATACACAAACTATATATTCCTGAAATCTACACACCTTCAGCTATCTAACACTGTAGTTTGTTCATTCATACCATCAATGGTGTGGGCGCAGTTCTTCGAAGAAGTTTGCACTTTTCTGAAAAAATTAACAAAAAACAACTTCAAAAGGTAGAAATCATGCCAAAACCTGACGGAATGTAAAAAAAAGTTACTAAATATCAATATCCCAGATGTCCTGAATCACACGGTATGCCATATGTGTGGTTACACATGTGGACGTTAGGGATGGCCGGTTCGCGGATCCGAACCCGGATCCGCCGCGGATTTATCCCATTCGCGAACGGCGGATTTTTCCGGATTTTCCGCCTTCCGAACTTCCGATTCGCGGATTTTTCGTATTTTCGAAAATTTTCGAAATTACGAGTTTTCACGTATTTTCGAAAATTTCCGGAAAATACGGGAAAACATGTATTTTCGAAAATTTTCGAAAATACAAGGGTTTCTCTTAATTCCTAACATACGTATTCTCGAAAATATTCGAAATTACGAGGATTACTTGTATTTTCGAAAATACATATTTTCCAAAATACATGAAAACTCGTAATTTCGAAAATTCCCGAAAATACGTGAAAACTCGTAATTTCGAAAATTTTCGAAAATACGAAAAATCTCGTTATTTCAAGGATATTTTTAATTTTAACGGGTCCGCTCGCGGATTTTCGAATTTTCGGATTTTTTCGAAAATTCGCGGATGCTCGAGCGGACCGGATTTTGCGAAGTTCGGACATCTCTAGTGGACGTGGAAGTGACGTAGAAGTTCGCAGTTTTAGCATATTTTCTAAAAAATCTCATCGATAGAAATCCTGAATCAAACGGTATGCCATATGTGTGGTTACACATGCGGATGTGGAAGTGACATAGAAGTTCGCAGTTTTAGCAGATTTTCTAAAAAATCTCAAAGATAGAAATCATGCCAAAATTCCAAGTAATGTAAAAAAAAGTTATCAAATATCAATCTCCCAAATGTCCTGAATCAAACGGTATGCCCTATGTATGGTTACACACGCAGACGTGGAATCAACTAGCCACAAAATGAGCCAATGCATAGTGGCCCAATAACAGCAACTTTTAAGATTTTACAATCTAAACACCCCTCTAACTCAAAAATACCCCCCAAAAATATATATTCTCAGAATCTACATACCTTCAGCTAAGGAACAGTGCCATTTTTTCATTAATACCGTGTGTGTGCAGATCTTTCGCACTTTTAGCATATTTTCTGAAAAAAAATAAAGAAACAACAAGTTTCAAAGTTAAAAACCCTGCCAAAACCCCAAGTAATGAAAAAAAAAAGTTACCAAATATCAATCTCCCAAATTTTCTGAATCAAATGGTATGCCATATACGTGGGTGCACACACCCACGGCCACCAACTAACTCAAATTGGAAGCATGCATAAGTGCAATTACAAGAAAAAAATCAAGGTGCTCTTTAATTTCAAACAGCCCCAAAATTTGGAAATGCCCCCCTCAAATAAAACCCTCCACTAAAAATCAAAGTGTTCTGTAATTTTAACAGCCTATCGTTTTTCAAAGGAAACAGCCCCGAAACTTGGAAATATCCCCAATAAACTATATATGTTTGGAATCTAAACACCTTCAGCTACATTACGGTGCCATGCTTTCATACATACATGAAGAATTCCAGACGCAGTAATCCAAAGAATTCTCTGTTTTTAGGAGATATTGTGAATAATAAAATAAGATGATTGAAAGGTTGAAATTCTACCTAAACCCACTTGACAAGTAGAAAAAAACCCACTAAATGTGAATCTCCCACATGTCCTGAAACAAATGGTATGCCATATGCGTGGATGCACACAGAGACGTGGCCCCCAACTAGCTCAAATGGGACGCATACACAAATGCAATTACAAGAAAAAATCAAAGTGCTCTGTAATTTGAGCAGCCTACCCTTTTTCTAAGGAAACAATCTCGAAACTTGGAAATTCCCCCCCACACACACCTTCAGCTATGTTACAGTGCCATGGTTTCATACATACATGAAGAATTCCACACCCAGTGATCCATAGAACTCCGTGTTTTTAGGTTTTGTGAAAAATAAAATAAGATGATTCAAGGGTTGAAATCCTAGAACATGTGTGGTATGTATGTAGTGTAAACCCACTTGGCAAGCAAAAAACTCACTAAATATCAATCTACCAAATGTCCTGAATCAAATGGTATGCCATGGTGCCCACCAGAGACATGGCCACCAACAACTCACATGGGAAGCATGCATAAGTGCAATTACAAGAAAAAAATCAAAGTGCTCTGTAATTTCAAACAGCCCCAAAACTTGGAAGATTTTGTGAAAAATAAAATAAGATGATTCAAAGGTTGAAATACTACCTAAACCCACTTGAAAAGCAAGAGGGAGCGAGTGCCTATTCGTAGTCCTCGCTACCGGACTGACTGGTTGTCAGCCTAGTAGCGCTCCCTTACCTCTTGTTCCAGCTTCTGCCTTTGTTCTGCCTCCCTGTCTTCAGCCATTGTTCCTGTTACTTCAGTCCAGCTATTGTATCCAGCCATTGTTCTTGTTACTTCAGTCCAGCTATTGTATACAGCCATTGTTCCTGTTACTTCAGTCCAGCTATTGTATCCAGCCATTGTTCCTGCTACCATCAATCCAGCTATTGTATCCAGCCATTGTTCCTATTACTTCAGTCCAGCTATTTTATCCAACCATTGTTCCTGTTACTTCAGTCCATCTATTGTATCCAGCCATTGTTCCTGCTACCATCAAACCAGCTATTGTATCCAGCCATTGTTCCTGTTACTTCAGTCCAGCTATTGTATCCAGCCATTGTTCCGGTTTCATCTGTCCAGCTATTGTATCCAGCCATTGTTCCTGTTTCATCTGTCCAGCTATTGTATCCAGCCATTGTTCCTGTTTCATCAGTCAAGCTATTGTATCCAGCCATTGTTCCTGCTCCATCTATTCATCTATTGTATCCAGCCATTGTTCCTGTTTCATCTGTCCAGCTATTGTATCCAGCAATTGTTCCTGCTTCATCTATTCATCTATTGTATCCAGCCATTGTTCCCGCTTCATCTGTTATATTCTGCCATTGTATTCTACTTCATTGTAACGGATCATAGTCTCCAGTGACCTGTCTGCTCCCACTAGTTTCTCTACCCGGCCTACTGTCAGACCTCCTCCTAAAGGTACAGTGAACTTCGTCCCTTCGGGACTCGATTCATTACATTACTAATGTCAACAGCAGGGAACAGCAAAGGGTATATAATCAACTGACTTTTCAAAAAGGGCAAGAATATGTAGAATAACTAAGTATGAATTACACAAATTAACAATTTAACAAATATTGATAATTTCCACTGAACTGTCCCATTAACAACACATAAATACTGTCCCTATGTATGTTACTTTTACCCACCCCCACCACCATAGTACTTCCAAAAAACCCAATGTATTCCCCATTAATTTATACATTTATTTATATAATATAAGGGATATATATATATATATATATATATATATTGTAATAGAAGCACAGGACAGTTATCGATGGGGTGTATGTTTTACCCAGATTCCTGCCATTTGTTTAAGCTCCAGGGAATGGCTTGTAGCATTGGGCTGTTTTCTATTCAGCTTTAATAAAAGCTGCTTTGTGGGTCCCTGGAGCGAATGGAGGAAGTGCAGGGTGGGTCCTTTATTCACCTACCTGTCCAATTGCCTAATTAGGCAGCATCTGGAAAGGGAAGGCAGAGGTCTTTAAACAGACCAGGTGTAATCAGTCTCTCTCTCTCTCTGAGCCTGGGAACAGACTGTGGTGCTGTGTGTGAGAGACAAGCCTGCAGTCTAATGTTAAACAACTTACTGTGTTTGTTCTGTTGCTGCTTGTTGGGGCTGGGCACTAGGCCCTACTCCTGTTAGTGAGGGTTTTCCCCTTTTGTATTAGTTAGGGCCAAATTGGCCTAGGTTTATTGTTTTGTATTTTTTCCTATTTTTGTGTGCCAAATAAAACTGGTTGCTGCCAGTTTAAACCTTGGACTATTTCCTGTGCTTTTGGGTGTGTGTGCAAACCTTGTGCCTTGGTCCCAACCCAGGAGGCTGAGTTCCCGTTACATTAATCCCTACATATGGTGGCGTTTGCGCTGGCACAAATTTAAAGGGACAGACACCCATTTAAGTTTTCACAAGACTCTTGTTTTCTTTTTATGCAATAATGGATGAAGTTGTTTAGTACAGGCTTTGGTACAGGCAACTGCAGTGCAACAGGAAACCAACCAAGTCTGATCACACAACTGCAAGCTAATCAAGAGGAACAGCGTCAAGATCGAGAGATTCTCAAGGAAGTTGTGCTGCAGGTGGTGGCTCGAGATAGGGAGCCTGCAATGGACATGTCTAACTCCATACGCACTAGTATGTTTTTGCAGAAAATGACCCGAATGATGATGTGGAAGCCCTTCTTGCTACATTCGAACGCACTGCGGCGAGAGAGAGGTGGCCTAAGGAACAGTGGGCAGGAGTAATTGCACCTTTATTGACCGGGGAGCCGCAAAAAGCATATTTTGATCTCAGCCCAGATGATGCTACAGAGTATAGTAAACTCAATGCTGAAAACCTAGCTCGCTTGTGGGTTACACTTGCTGTGCATTCACAGTGGGTCTTCTCGTGGGTATACCAGGTGGACAAGTCTCCTAGGGCACAAATGTTTGATCTTATTCATCTAGGCAACAGGTGGATACAGCCAAAGATCCTGACAGGACCCCAAATCACAGAGCGAGTGGTGATGGACCGTTTTCTAAGATCCCTACCAGTGGAACTGCGCCGATGGGTGAACCATGGAGATCCCAAAACAGTTGATGGCCTAGTGGATATGGCTGAAAGATATTTTGCAGCTGAGGAAATGGCAGGACTGGCCCCATTACAATCTGCCCTAAACCTGAAGTTGGGATCTACAAGAACTGGTAAGAATGTTCTAAGGGGTGGGAACACTGAGAAAAGACAAAATGTGTTGTCCAAAACTGGAGAGACAAGTGCGGATACAAGCTCTTTGAAACCCTCTTCAGGGCGATTGCTGCCTTATAAGGGACAATATAAAGACTATAGGTGTTATAGATGTCAAACACTGGGACATATTGCAGCTAACAGCTCTTTAATTGATGAACCAATGCAATGTGATACTGTGTTTTTAAACAGACGGTTTTCATTATTTACTCAAGTTTCATGTGTAGCCGTGCCACAGGTAATTAACCTAGAAGGGAAAAGGTTAAATGCTTTATTTGATTCAGGGAGCATGGTTACACTGGTCAAAGTCTGCCTAGTAAATCCAGCCAAACGTTAAGTGAAAACCATAGGGGTGACTTGTATACATGGGAATACCCATGAATATTGCACAACTACAGTGAACATAGAAACCCCTATTGGTCCAGTGACCCATTTAATAGGTTTGGTACCCTCCCTTATGCACAATGTTATTTTGGGAAGAGACTTTCCCCATTTCTGGGAGTTGTAGGAAAACCAACCCGTTACTAGTGGGTCAAGGCAACACGGTAACACTGCTGAGACAGAAATTCCTCATAAACTGTTTCATAATAGTGAAAGTGTGCCAATAGTGGATTCCTCTGATGAATTCTCCCCACTAACAGTGTTTGCTGGCGAAACAGAGGAACCGTCTGCTGGCACCGTGTCTCAGCCAGGTACAGAGTTCAATAGTGATGAACAAAATGAAAATGTACCAGATTTGCAAGTAAAACGTAACGATTTTGTTTCAGAGCAAATCAAAGATTTAACCATTGTCAAAGCAAGAGAAAATGTAAGGGTTATTGATGAGAAACTTGTAGAACCTGATACTAGACTTTACTTCCCTTACATAGCTATGAAGGGAGGTCTGTTGTATCATGTAAATAAAAAAGGGAATAATATTATAGAACAGCTAGTAGTCCCCAAACCCCATCACAGGATGGTGTTAGACTTGGCACATGGTCATTTGATGGGGGGACACTTGGCAGTGGAAAAAACAACTGAGCGCATTGTTCAAATGTTCTTTTGGCCAGGATTACAACATGACGTGGCCGATTATTGTGCCTCATGCCCAGAATGCCAGTATACAGCCCCTAAGGCAAACTTCCGTAGTCCCTTGGTACCCCTCCCAATAATAGAGGTACCCTTTGAAAGAATTGGAATGGATTTGGTGGGACCTTTAATAAAATTTGCACGGGGTCATCAATATATACTGGTAATTGTAGATTATGCTACTCGCTACCCAGAGGATATCCCTTTAAGAACTGCCACTGCTAAAGTCATAGCCAAGGAATTAGTTAAAGTATTTAGTAGAGTTGGTATTTCTAAGAAGTTACTAACAGAACTGGGTACCCACTTCATATCCAAAGTCACTAAGGAGTTGTGTAAAGTGTTCCAAGTGACCCAGCTCAGTACATCTGTGTACCATTCCCAAACCGATGGCCTGGTGGAAAGTATAGTATAGTATTTGAGGTTAAATAAAGACATACGTCCATCCAGTCCAACCCATCTAGCAATATCCTCATTTCCTGCCTAACTGTTGATCCAGAGGAAAGCAAAAAAAACCCCACCAAATTTGTGAAGGGGAAAAAAAATTGTACCAATGTAACTTCCTTGACCAACAGACCTCAGCTTATACATTAGTCGCCTATGGGGGACTGTATTAAAAGCCATTGTAAATTCCAAGTAAACTACATCTACTGCTATGCCAGAGTCTAAATTTCTACTTCATCATAAAAGCCAAGCAAGTTAGTTTGACAAGATCTATTCCTCCTAAATCCATGCTGGTTACTACTTATAATGTCAGTCCTTGAAACATACTCTAGAACATGTTCCCTTATTAAACTTACCAGGATCTTCCTCACCACTGAAGTTAAACTTACAGTCCTGTAATTATCCGCCTGTGAACAACTACCCTTTTTGAATATTGGAATAACATCAGCCTTTTCCAATCCAGAGGCACACCTCTGAACATGAGGGAATCTGTGAAAAAAAATAGATAAAACTGAACTTAGCTCCCTAAGTACCCGAGGATGTATTTTATTCAGTCCAGGAGATTTATTAATATTAACCTTATTTAGTTCTTTCTGTACCATACCCTCGGTTAACCAAAGTGCACTTAAATCTTTTATACCATTATTGCTACTATACTCTATGAAATTTGTACTTGGATCTTCTATAGTGTATACAGAGGGGAAAAAAAACTATTCAAGACATTTGCTTTATCGCCATCCTCCGTAACTAATGTATCTCCATTAATTAATGGTGCCACATTATCAGTCCTCATCTTCTTACTATTAATATACTTAAAACATTTTTTAGGCTTAGTGATGCTTTGTTCAGCTATCCTAACTTTATTAATTTTAGCTAGTTTGATTGCTTTCTTACACTCCTTGTTACAGTTTTTATAATCCCTAAAGGCCCTTTCTGTTCCCTCGGCTTTAAAGGTTTTAAATGCCTTTTTCTTCCTTTCCATTTGCCTCTTTACATCAGAATTCAGCCACATGGGCGCGGATTTATTTTTTTTACATTTATTTCCCAAGGGTATAAATTTAGACGTGAACTGGCTTAAAATCCCCTTGAACACAGTACACTTCTGTTCAGTACCTTTACCTGATAATACATTATCCCAGTTAACATTCTGAATACCGTAGCTGCTTTTAACCTGGGAAAATTTGCCATCCCGAAATTAAGTCTTTGTTAACCCAGCGCATTTTCCTTTTCGATAACAAAGTCCAAACATCACTATTCCCTAAGCCTCCAGTTACCTTTATATCTATAATGCGCTCCATGATGTTAGATATTACCAGATCCAACAGAGCTCCTTTTCTAGTAGGAACCCCAACCACCTGTGAGAGAAAATTATCCTGCAGCAAATTCAGGAACTCATCGCCTTTTTCTGTGATGGCAGTTCCACTACATCAATCAATGTCAGGGTAATTAAAGTCCCCCATAATGAGCACACTCCCCAAACTTGCATCCCTTGCCAACTGCATATGAAGTTGACTCACCTCCTCTCTGCTAGTATTTGGCGGCTTATAGCAGACACCAAAAATGACATTACCCCCTTTCCTGTTGCCTAATTCCACCCATATTGCCTCCACTTTAACATCCATATCACCAGTTGTCTCTTCTTTTAAATTTGTCTTCAATGCTTTTTTAACATAAAACATGCATATCCTTCTAAATTTACAGCACAGTCATGAGAACTGTTCAACCACATTTTTGCTATACCTATTACATCATACTTTTTCAAATGCAGGACCGGATAGCTGCAGTGATACCGATAGTAAGGGAACACGTAGAACACGCACAACAGGCTCAACATATATAATATATATATATCATAATGCCAAGGTGCGTACGTTTGCCCCTGGTGATTGTGTTCTTATATTGGTCCCTACAGTAGAAAATAAGTTTTTGCAAAATGGCAGGGACCATTTGAAATTATGGAAAAAGTAGGAGAGGTTAATTACAAGGTATACCAGCCAGGAAAGAGGAAACCAGAGCAGGTTTACCATGTAAATTTAATAAAGCCTTGGAAAGATAGGTTGTCCCTCTCTGCAGTAGCAACTATACCTACTGCTACTAAGGTATTGGTGCCAGATGTGAACATAGCGGAAACTCTTTCCGTTGCCCAGAAGAAGGAGGTAAAAAAGTTTGTCATTAAATTGTGTATTTTCTGAATTACACAATTATTGAAGAGTCTTATAGTGACTGGTCGAGTCCCATTGTTCTAATTCCGAAACCAGATGGGACTCTGCGGTTCTGTAATGATTATAGGAAACAAAATGCTGTTTCAAAATTTGATGCTTACCCAATGCCCCGGGTAGATGAGTTAATTGACAGACTGGGTGATTAGACCTCACAAAAGGTTACTGGCAGGTACCATTGACTGATCATGCTAAGGAAAAGACAGCCTTATCACCACCTGAAGGTCTTTTCCAGTATACTGGCTTGCCTTTTGGGCTCCATGGGGCCCCAGCCACATTTCAGCGCATGATGGACAAAATCCTGTGGCCACACACAAGATATGCAGCGGCATATCTTGATGCTGTGGTTATCCATAGCTCTGATTGGCATTCACACTTATTGAAAGTTCAGGCTGTCCTCGACTCTATTAAAGAAGCTGGACTGACTGCCAATCCCAAGAAATGTACTATTGGGCTTGAAGAAGCCAAATATTTGAGGTACAGCATTGGAAGAGGGCTAATAAAACCTCAAATACATAAGATATAGGCCATAAAAAGTTGACCACTCCCAGTTACAAAAAAACAGGTCCGTACTTTTAGTTATCACTGGCTATTACCGAAGGTTCATACCTAATTTTGCCACTATAGCGGTACCTTTAACAGACCTTACCAAGGGTAACCAGTCCACTATGGTGAAGTGGAGGCATGAAGCAGAGAAAGCTTTCCAGAGTCTGAAGTCTGCCTTGTGTAGTCAACCAGTGTTGGTAACTCCAGATTTTAAAAATGAATTTATTGTTCAGACTGATGCATCAGAGGTTAGGTTGGGTGCAGTGTTGTCCCAAAATAAGAATGGAGAGGAATACCCAATGGTTTACTTAAGCAAAACGTTAAATGATCATGAAAGAAATTATGCCACTGTCGAAAAGGAGTGTTTTGCAATCAAATGGGCATTGGAAGCCCTAAGATACTATTTGCTAGGCAGACCTTTTAAACTGGTTACTGACCCTGCACCACTTAAGTGGATGTGTGAAAATAAGTAAAGGAACAGGCAGGTTACAAGGTGGTTCCTGTCCTTACAAAATTAAAAGTTTATAGTAGAGCACAGGCCTGGAAAAGAGCAAGGAAATGCAAACGCCCTCTCAAGGGTTCATTGTTTAGGGGTGACATGTGTTCCACCCCCTGGGTCGAAACAAAGGGGTGGGTGTAATAGAAGCACAGGACAGGTTATCGATGGGTGTATGTTTCACCCAGATTCCTGTCATTTGTTTAAGCTCCAGGGAATGACTTTTTTCTATTTTTAAGCTCCAGGGAATGCTGTTTTCTATGCAGCTTTAATAAAAGCTGCTTTGTGGGTCCCTGGAGTGAATGGAGAAAATCCAGGGTGGGTCCTCCATTCACCTACCTATCCAATTGCCTAATTAGGCAGCATCTGGAAAGGGAAGGCGGAGGTCTTTAAACAGATCAGGTGTAATCAGTCTCTCTCTCTCTCTGAGCCTGGGAACAGACTGTGGTGCTGTGTGTGAGAGACAAGCCTGCTGTAAGTCTTATGTTAAACAACTTACTGTGTTTGTTTTGTTGCTGCTTGTTGGGGCTGGACACTAGGCCCTACTCCTGTTAGTGAGGGTTTTCCCTTTTGTATTAGTTAGGGCCAATTTGGCCTAGGTTTATTGTTTTGTATTTTTTCCTATTTTTGTGTGCCAAATATATATATATATATATATATATATATATATATATATATATATATAGACACACAAAACTATTGCAGTAAAGGTAACACTATGAGAAGGGCTGGGTAGGAGGGGCAACTCCAATCTCTACCCTATTCTAACTAAATTGCCGGTGGTGACAGGAGGCACAATAGCTTTTATGGGATGCACGGTGTGCACATGAGGACACTGCACGCAATGTTATTGGATCGTGAAGACCCGCTGCTGATCCGAGGACGCCCAGGTAAAAAGGAGGTGGGGGCATGCTCCCGCTCTCTTCAGTCAAGGGCAGCCCTGCCTCCCACACACAGTGGTGCATAATGCTATATTCTCACTTCTAACCTGTCCAAGATTCCGTGTTACCATAATCCCTTTGTGAGTATTACTGCATCACGTGATAGCAGTCAGGTTGCGCCTCTAATTCAGAGCCGATATGTGTTGCGCTAAATGGTAACTTACACTGTTTTACATTGGCTGCACTGCACTATTTTCTTGAAAATGCCGCAGGTTTGGCCGGTTAGTGGCCTTTATTGCATCACCCTTATGTTTGTTAAAAAAGTAGTCCATCTCTTTATATTTTAATATACTTCAATAATTATTTGACATGTGAACAACTGACGAGGTAGAGGTATGATGGCATTGGAAACATTTGTGTAATAAGCAAACACAGGAAGATATTGAGCAAGTTTCCTCTGAATCACTTGATTCAGATTCCTATGAAGCCACCATTATTTATAAATTGAGAGCTGTCACACGCACTACATTTTTCCGTAGTCAGTAAATTATTGCTAAATTTGCTATTGAAATTGTGTACAGAAGGTCTCCCAAACAGTTTTTTTTTTAGCAAAGTAGAACATGTAGTTTTCTGGGGCTTCAAGCCATAGCCTTACAAATAATATCATTAAAATCCTGGCTGGTAATTTATTAAACGTTCTGTATTACACAATGGGTGAATAGGCTTTTGCTCTCATCTTCATATCAGCATCATTACTGTACTTTGAGAGCTAATTGTACTCTTTTGAGAAGTTTAAATTGATTTTCACTGGTAGCTTGCGACTTACAGGTTCAGTGCCTATGAAAGTTCCTAATTAATTATCCAGCAGACAGAAATACACTTTCATAACATCCTCTGAGATATGCTGCTCTCTAAAATGTGCTACTCTAAGTTTATCTTTTAAACACTGAAATAAAACCGTGCTGCGCACTAAAGAATAAGAAGTGCTTCCTTTCTCTAGATAAGCAACATACTCATTTTGTCTTTACGTCAGAACATTAGTGTCAATTTATTCATCTTGCTATAGTTACTATTGTGTTTTCTTTTTAATTTGAAGAATATGCATGACAATTACTGTCTTGTTCTCACTGAATTTGTACGAGTACCATTCAGAAATACATGGCTTAGATAAAGTTTATTCGGTATGATTACCACAGAAAAAAATCTTCTATGTAACTTTCATTTTATGAAAATTGTGCACTTCTAGCAGCTGACTCAAAGCACAATGTGGTTTAAAAATGTGCATACTTTTATTCTAGTTTATTCTAGCAATTATTTGCCAAAATAAGTTTAATGTCAGACCCTGACCAGAAATACTGTCTTAGAAAATCTCTAAAAATAATTAAGTATTTTATAGACTTATAATAAAGTCTTTAAAATAATTGCACTTAGTTGTAAAACCACTCCAGTGTTAGAAATTAAAGTTGATTTGGTGTTAATGTCTAACCAATGTATGGCCAGCTTTACACAGACTAAAGGCTGAGCGATCGCTCAGCTGGGACAAATTACGTCGGTCACGGCAAATATGTTCTTCAGTAAATCTTGCAGGAGAGCAAGAGAAACTTACCTGGATCGTTCCACCGCTGTAGAGAGACTCCGACGCGGCTGACAGCCTCTGACGTATCCCCAGTCCTTTGCACAGTGCGAAGGAGCGTGGACGCATCAGAGGCTGTCAGAGAAGCCGGCGCTGGAGCAATGTGCGGGTAAGTTTCTCCTGCTCTGCTGCAAGATTTACTGAAGAACGGGAGGTAAGAAATAGTGCATTTATCTCCTGTTCTTCAGTAAAACAGTAAAAATGAAAGTTGTAAAACACAATGGACATACCCTTAATGGCCTAACATTAAGTTTATCTATTGCACAATGATGCTAACTACAAACAATATCAACACAAACAGGCAAGCTTTGGTTTAAGACAGAACAGATTGTAAACACCCATGCTACTCCTTATCTTTTTTTCATTTTCCGGAGCATGCTACAACTGTTTTCTAAAGCATGGGAGTTCTGATAACAATTATCATCTCAGATTGCAAATTATATTTTGGTAAAAGTTACCTCTTCATTGATAGGTTGACAGAAGTTCCGAGTCTGCCTATTGCAGAATCGAATCTATTTTAAAAATGACTTGGGTAACCCATGTATTCTATGCTAAGAGGCAATGCTCCAGGCTGTTTTTTGGGGGGAAGTTTGCTACTGTGGATGTCAAATACAAAGAGAAAATAACATGGTTACTTGGATTTTGCAAAAGCTTTTGATACTGTGACTAATGTATAAACTGAGGACTGTTGGCCTTGAAGAAAACATTTGTGCATGGATAGAGAATTGGTTATTGGATCACAAACAGAGAGTGGTGGTAAATGGAGCTACCTCTATGTGAGCTAAAGTTATAAGCGGCGTGCCTCAGGGTTCTGTACTGGGTCCGCTTCTGTTTAATCTGTTTATAAATGACTTATAAGGGGGCATTAAGAGTAAGGTCTCAGTGTTTGCTGATGACACTAAACTATGCAGAGCTTTGGAAACTTCAAATGATGTGCAAGTGTTGCAAGCAGATCTAGATAGATTATCAAAATGGGCAGCAGAATGGCAGATGAGATTCAATGTTGATAAATGTAAGGTGATGCATTTGGGATTTAATAATCCCTGTGCCACCTACACCATAATAACTCTGTGTTAAGTGCATCTGTAATGGAAAAAGGTTTGGAGGTTCTGGCAGATAACAGACTTGTATACAGACTTGTATAAAAAGGGGAATAGATTCAAGAGAGAGATATTATTCTCCCTCTTTACAAGACACTGGTAAGGCCTCATTTGGAATATGCAGTGCAGTTTTGGAATCCCATATACAAAAGGGATATCTTGGAAATGAAAGCAGTTCAGAGAAGGGCAACTAAATTTAATAAGGGGAATGGAGGGGCTTGAATATGCAGGCAGATTTGACAAGTTAGGGCTGTTTACATTGGAGAAGTGATGTTTGTGTGGGGATATGATAACCTTATACAAATATATTAATGGGCCATACAATGAACTCTCTGGTGCATTGTTCACTAATAGGTCATATCAGAGGACTCGTAAACATCCTTTAAGGTTGGAAGAAAAGAAGTTTCATCTTCAGGTTAGGAAAGGTTTCTTTACAGTGAGAATGGTGAAACTGTGGAACGGTCTTCCAGCAGATGCGGTAATGGCAAGTTTATTAAATAACTTTTAAAAAGGCCTGGATAAGTTTCTAAAACTAAAAAATATTGCGAATTACTGGTATTAATACATTTAATGTAGATCTGGTTGATTCGGGGATATTTTCCGATTGCCGTTTTTGCTGTTTTTTTTGCCTTCCTCTGGATCAACTGTTAGGTAGGGTTAAAAAAAAAAAAAAAAGAGGGTGAATAGGTTGGACTTGATGACTTCAATTACTATGTTACTTGGTTGGTTAGTAAATAAATAAATACAGCAGTAAATAAAGACTGGAAGGCACACACATTAATATTAAGGTGGTATTCATTGTTGTATTTACAGACTGTGGTATTCACTAATGACATTAAATTATTTCTGTATTTACCAACTGTATTACAGTACATAACACTTGGGATAGATTCCATGGTTTTTGAAACATGCCCATATTTTCTAGCAATTGTAATATGGTGAAACACGTTACCAGAAAAACAGTTAGTAATTTCCTTTAAGGGTATCTATACTCTAAAAAAATAGAATTTTCTAAAATTATCAGGATTATTCAATAAAAGTTCTTATCGTTAAAAATGGTGCTAATTTTGCCCCAAACAATCAGATGCTAGCTTTCAAATGTTAAATTACATCTGATTGGTTGAGGCAAAATTAGCACCATTTTTAACAATAAGAACTTTTATTGAATAACCCTTTATCTTTCGATACAGCAAGATTCCACTACAAGAAGGCAGTGAGTAAGGGAGGGTGGGGGCAATTAGGAGCACTCACTAAACATTAATAATTTAATGAACTAAGCAAGCAGATAAATATGCGAGTAACACCATTTTAGTTTCAGATAATGGAAAGTTGTGAGTGAGTATAGTGACCCTTTAAATCACCTTTTTTGTAACCTGTTGACAAAGGAAAAAAACCTTGTTATAAAAAATTTCCCTACTTACCTATTAAACTGCCTTACCCATGAAGAAGGGCAACAACCTAATGGAAATACAGCATATCTCCGATTTGAATTGAATTGGATGAGCACAATGTATGGGCACAATATCTGTTTGGTTTTTGGCTGCAATCTAGTGTGGCTATGCTAAATCCCATGTTTATCTTCAATATTGCAATATTGGATTTTGACACTTAAAAGTGACAAAATTGGTCTAGGATAGCTTTACATTGTAATTTTACTGCTTGTAATTAGGTGTAAAATGTCTTTGTTTGGTGCATTTGCTCTCAAATCAAGCATTAAATATGTGTAGAGAGGAAGTCATTGCAAGGCAGTGAGGGAATTATTTGCTTGATCAGATTTCAAATCTTTCAGAAGTGAAATTGTAACAGCATTAGCTGGAAGGATACAAAACCACATTCCCCATCTCCTAAAAGGAAAAAGAAAAGACAAGTGATGTTAATCTGCTTTCTGCATTTGACATTTTACCAGCCATTGCCCCATGATAACAGTGGAATCACTGAAATGTGTGTGTTCGTTTTCATTCAGCGTTTTGAATAGCTATGTCAAGATAAAAACTTATAATCAACCCTGTCGTAAAAGCTAATTTGTATAGTTTGACACAGTACTTTCTATATTTAGTATATATGTATTGTAACATTCCTGCAGGTAAAGTACTAGATGGCCGGTATGTTCCTTTAAGGTTTGTCACGTATGTCTGGTGAGGTGAAACCAGCATAGTATGTATCTAGTGCATAGGATATACTCCTTTGCATTGGCTCCAACTAAAGGTGACCATACATTAGGCTAATTTTATGTACAATTCGACATACAATCCGACATTTCCATCGATTGGCCGAAAAATTTTACATTTTCCCGTTCTTATCATGCGACATTAGATTGTAAAATCGATCGTAATTACGATCGGAAAGTCGTTTTTTTAAGACGATTGGTAAAATGATTGTAGAGTTTTCTGAAGTTCTGATAAAATGTTAATGTAATGTAACCTCACAATAGACGACATTCGACATTAATCACAAAACAAATTTAATGTTGAACAATATGTATAGTACATCTACATACAATTAACATTGTACAACTGTCTATCACACTATAGGTCGGTTTAAGATCGTAATTATGATCGTAATAGTGTATGGCCACCTTTAGAGTTGGACAGGGTCTGGTTTTACTGGGAATTCACTAGTGTAGGGTGGGGTGAATTTCCAATTCCTTTCTTTTTAGGCTGATTAGGATCAGGTGAGGACTGAGTCTGCAGGTGAATCTGAATCTCCTCTGGTGAAAGTTACCTGTGAGTAACTGTTACAAACCAACTGTTTGTTTTTGAGACCTGTGTCTTTTAGGGGGCACAGGGATAGACAGGGACTTATACCTTCTGTTATTAGGTAGAGCTCAGAGGAGCAGGAGTTATTTTTGTTTGTAAATTTTGTTTGTTTATTTTGTCTGCTGTACCTTAAACTGGGAGCAGCTGTGACAATAAACAGTAGTAAACCAAAACTGCCTGCTGTCACCCGCTCTCTCCTTCTTGTTTAACCAGGAAAACACAAGGAAAGTGCCCACCACTTGGCTAAACCCCTACAGTATATTATCTGTATAGTAAAGGTTTCAATTTATACTTAAGATAGACTTACAGATGGATTTACTTGTCATTTTATTAACACAGGGTAGTGTGTTAGTGTTAGGTTGCATCCGTACAAAAGATTGGATGGTGTCTTTTAAGTGTTTTCCATGAATCCCAATAAAGTCTCCATGATATCATCTACTGTAGGCAGCTAAGGCTGATGTAATAAATTAAAAATTATTATCCTAATTATTACTATATAAATCTATTATAGACTATAAAATCATTCTTACAAAACAGGCACTAATATTCATAAATGCAGCAAATCCCCCAGGGCAGCACATTTTAAGCCTTCTGCTGCAAAACATTTTACTAGACCCGTTTCCAAAGAAATTAACATCTTCTGTTTGAATACAATATAAGAGATAACAAAGGTAACCCCCTTTTCTTTCTGAAAGGATTATAGTTTATTTGCAGTGTTTATACACAAATGGGAAAAAATTTAAATAACAATCAAAAGGAATTTTACTACACTAGTCAGTGTAACTGTACAGCATTTAATGAAACCATCTATGGCCACTAGAGGACCTTCTACGGGTGAACTGTTGACAACTTACTTCTTAAAACTGAGTGTGTAAACAGATGGTGCGATGCAATAAAGACTGTTAATGGCCAATAAGTGTAAAGCCCATGCTACCCTATGTGGACATGCCTTTTAAAAGTAATAAATGGCACAATCACATAGTTCTTTATATCAAGTGCCATATACAGCAACATACAGTTTTGGCAGTGTCACATTTGTTAGTTTTGCAACCTTTGCCACTTGCATTTTTATATTTTATGGTATACTTAAAAACAATGATAAACAGTTCACATGCTTCAAAGGCTTTACTTGACAAATACATCAAATTAATGCAAAGAGTTAATATTTACAGTGTTTGCCGTTCTTCTTTAGAACTTATGAAATTTGCTTGGACATGCTGAATATTAGCCGCTGGACAAAACACTGTCTGATGGCCAGGTTCTTGGACAGAAATTTAAGTGAACCACTTCCTTTGATTAGAAGCAACCCCACACATGTATTGTCTCAGAACTTTTTATAGAGTTCACCTTCTCTGCTCCAGGCTATCGATTTTGCTAATTTCCCTGACAGCTGGAAAGAGGATTTATGAGAGAAAATAACTTTGCACCAGTCTTTTGCCGTCCAATCATTGTACAGCTTCTTTGCTGCCCTTCTTTACGTGCTATTGGCAGCCCTGGCTGTGAAGGACCTGACACTTGGGTCACTCGTGGTCATTATTGTAGCCCAGATTTTCATGTTCCTCTAAAGTGTTTCCAAATACAATGATATCATCTAGATACACCAACATCTCCACTAGATGCATATCACCTACTGTCTTCTACATAAGCCATTGAAAAGTGTCTGGGGCTCTCGTCAGACCCTTAGGCATCTGATTCATAAAACCCAAGATGGCAGATAAAGACTGTTTTCTCTCTATCTTCTGGGCCCATAGAAATTTGGTGATATCCGCTTCTCAGATCCAGAACACTGAACCATTTGGCTCTAGTGAGGCATTGAAGAGCATCCTTTACACGGGGAGTGGTATACTGGTCTAGGATCGGCCACTGATTCAAAGTGAGGTAATCAATGCATAGACGGATAGATCCATTTTTTTTTGCACCACTTATATGGGGGAGACACAGGGGCTTCTTGACTCCCTAATGATTCCCGTCCTCTGTAGCTCAGCGATTAGCTCTTTCAGATCTTCCAAATCCCCAAATGGAATCCTTCAAGACCTTTCCTGGAAGGGTTTATTATCCTGCAGTCGAATGCGGTGTTTGGTGATTTGGGCACACCCCACATCAAATTCATTTTTGGAAAACAAGGCCCGTTTCTTCAGAAATATATCCTGAAGACTCTTCTTCCACTGGGTATTGGAGATGTATCAGGATAGAACCTCTCCTCAGGAATATCCTGGTGTGCTCCTCCATCTGAAGTAGATAGGAGGACAGGAGTGACAGAGCTCACATGTCCCAATAGCATGCGAGTCTCATTGTGAGGTTTCAGACACTCACAGGAATTTTCCCTTTAGTTCTTTTTTAGAGCTTTTGTTTGGACTGCATCAAAGTATTAGTTCTATTACTGACTCTCCTGAGGTGTTGTTGCATAGGGCCCTGGTTGCTTCCAGTCTAGTCGTACTTCAGCTCGAAGGCAGGCCACTTCTCCCGGCTTTAGTACTCGTTCTTCTTTCCTCAGCAGCCAGAGGTTTCCAACTCTTCCTATCGGAGCCATTTTTTCCTAGACTTAACATTCATAGGCAGGTTGCAGCAATGGATGTATCTTTTCCACTAGTGGCCTCTCACAGGATACTATAGGACCCAACATTCTCCTCACAAGGTCAGTGTTTGTCCTCACAATCATGGAATTCTTCTCTGATCCTGTGGGCCAAGTACACACAATAGCCAGAGTGTAAAACTCTCCACTCTGTCCAACAATTGAGGGATCCACAGCCTAACCTGAACATATCCATCATAGGGAAGTTTCTCTGCCCCAAGGCCCCAAACCTCCAGATACTCAAACTTTCACAGAGCTAGTTGTCTTATGTACTTATCAAAGAAGTCCCGGTATAGGAGCGTCACTTGAGCACCTGAGTCCAGAAGGAGTTGATGTGCATGGACTTTTTATGCTTGGAACCCGACACAAGTGGACAGGGGAGCATCCTGGTGGTGACTGACCATTTCACTCGGTATGCACTGGCTTTTCCTACAAGAAACCAAACCGCTTCTACAGTGGCCAAGGTTTTAATAGAAAGATTCTTTGTTCATTATGGCCTACCTCAAAGACTGTGCATCAATCCAAGGCCAAGATTTAGAAAGTAAATTAATCAAAGAGCTGCTAGGAATGTTAGGCATAGCAAAATTATGGACTACCCCTTACCACCCACAAGGAGACCCACAGCCAGAAATATTTAATCGCATTTCCCTAGATATGTTGGGAACATTACCCTCAGAACAAAAACTACATTGGACTCCTATCTCAACGGTGGTGAAAATAAGAGACAATATGACTTGAGAATTAGGATCCATAATTTACAACTCAGGGACAAAGTATTATTGAGAAGCTTTGGCTGCCATGGAAGAAAAAAATTATCTGACAGATGGAGCTGAGAGACTGATATTATTTGTGCAAAATTACCAGGGCTCCCAGTATACTAGATTCGTCCAGAAAATAGGACAGGACCCCTAAAGACATGGCACCGCAACCATCTTTTGCCTCTGACTGAAGTGGTACATGATACTGTGTCACTGGATTCATCAATTTCTAGAAAGGCCTCTGCCTTCAGGTCAGCAGAACCCCACCAAGTGTCTAAAGATCGTCAGGCACTTTTGACGTATAAAGCCAAGCCCCCCCAACAAAATGCGTCTGAACCACAAATCCAGAAACAATTAAACGGGAGTCCCCATATCTTACTCTCACATATACTAAGGGGGTAGAAAATATATGCCAAATTATTAAGAAACACTGGAGGCTTTTACAATTAGACCCCACACTTAATAAGAATTTGGACACAATCCGAGATTTTTCTTCCACAAGGGAAAAACAATATAATCTCCTGTGTCACCTAGTATGTTTAATCAGAGAGAATTAATGAAGAACAAAACTTGGTTATCATGCGTTGGTTGTTATCCATGCAACCATAAGAGATGCAATATATGTAAATATATGGAGTCCATCATTTATTGTATATCTGGCAACATGCAAGTGTGGTCTTCAGTATGTTGGGAAGACCATCAGACCAGCTCATAAGAGGATATCTGAACATATTTATGCTCTAAACAGAAAGGATGACACCTCAGCTATATCCAAGCATGCATTGGAAGTCCATAATGGGGACTTTGAATTTATGTTTACCATTATAGACAAAGTTCCCAAAAAAACAAGGAAGGGAGATAGACATAAAAACCTCCTGTGTTAAGAAGTTTATTGGATATTCAAATTACGGACTGTCAGTCTGGAGGGATTAAATAGGGACTGGGAACTAAACTGTTTTTTGGATAATTAACCATCTTGTTATCAATATTGTGCTCTCAGTGATGTGCCTTAGTTGTAATATATACTTATATGGATCCATTAACTACTATCTACATTTTCTATATGCATTCTGTTGCACATTTAAATTTACTTTTACCCATATGTTATTGCTACTGTTTTGGATCTGGCATCCTCTCCGTGGCTATTACGAGAATATTATATACTTAGTATAACTGTTCTATCCATCTACATAGGTGTTACATTTGTCTGCCTGTTTGTATGCAGCTACACGTAGTTTGATATTTTATTATATATTAATTATTATATATTGTTATATATTATTATATTTTGTCACCACTATCTTCATAGTGACAATGTTTGGTATCCTCATGGTGACATCTTTATAGCTAAATTTATGGTACTGTAGGTATGCATTTATGATATTGTGAATATATGTTTACATCTTCAAAATGGGCATCTGTCAGATCTCCCCCCCCCCTCCCCTCTTCCTTTTTCCTTTATGCCTTACATATCCTTATACTTTGGGTCCAATATCATTCATTTATTTTCTGCCGTTCGGACCAGGTTCATTACCAGGCAGTATATATCAGTATATATTATTATATCATATATTTATGTTAAGAGATCTGACAGATTTTATCCTTCCTATCCTTTCCATCCATTAGATATTAACATGACTTTATATGTACTGATTATTGACGTAGCCTCCCAGTACATATGTTACCATTTATATGTTGCAACTAGGGTGATAACATTCCCTTATAATATTCTTATGTGACAATGTGTCAGCCATAATGTTTTTAAATATTCTTTACCTGTATTTAGATACATATGCTGTTGGTATTATGTGTTTCACAGGGACTTTATGACCTTTATTGTTCAGTCCCAATTTTTCTATCTCCTTCGATCTATTCTCTTTATCTATCTGTATTTTATTTTGTTTTCGCTCCCTCTATATATTATGTCATTGGGAAAATCTTTTGGCACCCTACCTATTCTAGTTTTATTTCCACTTTCCCTTTTTACTATCCCTTTAATGCTTGTCAATTGTATCAATGTTGGGCCTGTGTTGATTTTTGCCATGTCGTGTATCACCTGATGTCTCCAATATATTTCTATGTAAGAATAAAACAGACTTTAACTGCCTTCTTGTGAGTAGCGTTCCTCCATTTTCTTCTTACTACTTTGTGTAAAGTACCTACAGCTGGGAGGTATTCCCTAGGAGGGATTCGCACCACGAGTCTCCAGTTGGATAGAGGTACAAGTGCTGCCTTTTATTTTCTACTCTTCACATACAACCCCACCAAGTAGACAAAACTGAGGAAGACAGCGAAGATTGGGAAGATAAAGATGATCTCGCTATCAATTGGCTGTGGCAGTCAGATTCTTATTTTCTCAATGACTCACCTACCAATGCTGCCCAGCTGAGAACAAGTCACTGCACCTGAATTTATACCATTGTTTCCAGTTGGTTTGCCAGTTGACCCAGAAGAGGAATCAGAGCCCCTGGATGCAATTGAGACACTCCAGCCCTCACCATGTCACTTTAGTGAGGAGACTTCTATCGTTTCATCTCCAGAGTTCAATGGTACAGAATGTTCCACCCCTTTGAAACAGAGAACCACATCAGATTCAGCCCCCCAAAAAGTTGACTTATGATTCCAATTGAAATAATTATGATGAAGTCATTATTACTGCTCGTAGGGGTCCCAAAGTTGGAGATAGCACATTTTCCCATTAGTCTTGTCACTGACAGTATGGAAGGCAGAGTTAGGCTCGAGCAAGAAAGGAATGTTTAGGTAATTAAGTATCTTTAAGTATTAGGCTGGGTACACATATTTTCAGACGACCAACTGATTCACTGCACTTTTGTTCGGTCGGACGAAAATATCGGATGGTGTGGGGCGGCCGGCCGCGACTGACAAACGAACAATCGGACGCGTCGGAAAATTTCGATCAATCATGCGGTTCCCTATGGGCCACGACTGGTGGACATTTGTCCTGGCCGAGCGCTTGCTCGTAGCGAGCGATCGGTCGGGACAAATAGTCCGCCCATGTGTACCCAGCCTTAACATAGAAAATGTACGCTGGGTACTTGTAAGTTGGAGGGGGTAGGTAGGAGTATAATTGTCCTCTAAGTCTGCTTTTATGTTTCTTAACAATACCCTCAGCAATGTGAGTCATTTGTATCTGCTATTTTCCCTCTTTTATTAATTTACTAGTACTCAAACTGTAGTGTACCTACATGTTTATTTATTTACTTTACCATGTATTGTAAGAAAAGTCAGCATTGAGTAGTACTATAAACATACTAATAATAATACACACCTATACTATACAAGAACAAACTTAGTCCAACTGCACTCCAGCTTAAGAATACAGTAATGCCCTTGTGACCACTGACTTATAAACAATGTTACAATGGCAGCGATTCAGAATAGTGTACAGTATTTTCAGCTTCCATTACAAACATCCTTAACATATATACAGTACAGTACAGTTTTGTATACAGTACAAAACCTGAACGAGGAACATCCAAACTCTGCTACCAAGGTGCAGTTGTGGACAATTTAATCTCAAAGGTCAAGACTGTAGCAAGACTGAGCACAGCAACAAGCAGGGGCGTAAATTCGAGGGTTATCGAAATCGACCACTAAATTCGAGTGTGATCGAAATCGACTGCTACATTCGAGGGTTAAGCAAATCGAAGGCTACATTCGAAGGTTATCAAAAACAAGACTACATTCAAGGGTTAACGATTTGAGAATTTGCTAATTATCAAATTTTTCGATTATTATCGAAAATAAGACGGCGTGACTTTACTGCGTAAGTGTTTAATGTAGACTAAAAGCTGGCTTTAAATACTTACGTGGAGTAAGATTAAGCAGCACAGCCTCTGGTGAATCTATTCCAGCTCAGGACGAATCTCCCGTTTTAGTGTATGTTTGTCAATTATTTTGATTTTTTTTCCCCCTAAAC
This sequence comes from Hymenochirus boettgeri, assembly GCA_019447015.1. NCBI lineage: Eukaryota > Metazoa > Chordata > Amphibia > Anura > Pipidae > Hymenochirus > Hymenochirus boettgeri. Next base: position 72,244,796 of record CM033470.1, on the reverse strand, counting down.
CTGCCTTTTCCCTGCATTATCAACCCATATCTCTTTAAAACCTTCCACATTTGAATACAGCATTAACTATCTAACATAAATTAACCACTTTATTACAAAATAATAATAATATTTTAATACACTATCAATAATTCATATATTTTTAGTAAATGTGTAATAATTCATAGTAAATAAGAAAATGTATTGTCAAAATAGTTTTATGTATATATATATATATATATATATATATATTACAAAACTGGTTAATTACATCATGTCTTCTAATGTGTATAACTCACAACCTAATATCTTACAATCTTTCAATTTTGAAAACTGCAGCTGCCTAAATGTTCTAGTTAGTTTTTGAGTTCCGTTTTTCTTACAATGAACATAAAAATAAGCACAGCTATAAAATGTACAAAATGGGTCTCAGTAGGAAAATGGGCTATATAATTCATTTGATATGCTGTAGTAATCACTCCTTTGTGCTACTTTACCACTAGTCATAAATGGTGATCAGACTCCTTACTCATAAAATTTGTTGAAAGAATATCAAGACATAAATAGGACTCAAAAGTATATCTATCTTTAAACATTTTGCTGAGAATGCTGTTTGCCTTATAAGGAACCTTTACACAGAGTGTTAAAAGGTATCTCCACCAACAAAAATTACTTACCTTTTTCAGTTTAATTAAAGAACAGGAGGTAAAGGAGCTATGTCTTACCTCTCATTATTCAATAAAACCATCAGGTAGGGTTTCAGGAAGTCAGGGAAATCCTGGATTTGTCCCATTTTTAGATGACAAATCCAGGGTCCAGACAGAATTTCAGATAAACCCGTTTGTCTGGGTTTTTAAAGGGCATGTCTACCCCATTTGTAAAATTTTGCTGTAGTGTAGGGCTCCCTCCCCCACCCCCAACCTTCATAGTTATTTGCAGAAAAACTCTCCCAATCTCTACTTACTTTGCCTGTTTACCCCGACGTTCTGTCCTGACCCTCTGTTGCATGAAACTGCAAGCAGGGGGCCGGACCAGCAGCCGCGTCTGTGATTGGCTGAGAGGCAGCCAATCACGGACGCGGCTTCCGGCTGTACAGTACAGAAGCAGGCAATGTAAGTAATGATGGGGGAAGTTTTTCTGCAATTAACTATAGGGTTTGGGGTTGGGGGAGGGAGCCCTACACTACAGAAAAGGGGATTTGTGCTAGGGGGAGAGAGAGCAAAACGGGTGGGAGAGGGAGGGAGAGTGTGGGGGGGAGGGCTGCAGTGCATATGCCCAAATTCTCCCGTAGGAGAGACAGGAGGCAGAGTCCTATATAAACATAGGCAGGCTCCTGCTGTTAACTTTTTAGAACTTTGTAATGGCATTGCAGGGCAGCCATTTGGAGCAGGGATGTAAGGTACTCTACAAAGTGGGGCCAGTAGTGGGTTAAAATGTAGTTTTTTGGGGGGGACATGCCCTTTAACACACAAAGGCAGTGTTCCTGCAACTTAATTACTGGCTTCAGAAGCTGTTCCCTGATCCTGTTCTGATAAGATGTTGCAAACCCGAGCACAGCACAGCAGCCAAGGGAGAAATATTTATATTCTAATACATTGTTGCTTGTGAAGGTTCTCATTCATCCAGGTCATGGTATATCTGTTGTATTCAATTAGATCAACTGGACTTGAAATGTAGTTCTTGAAGACGTTTCGCTAGTCATCCGACTGGCTTTCTCAATTCAGAATGACTTGTACAAGAATCTGTGGCAATTATGTACCCTGGAAAATCCCAATTAGCATATCACAGCCAGGTGTTAAGGGTGTGATTAGATAGTGGCTAAGAGGTGTTATAGGAACGCCCAGAGTAAGGTGTTAAAACAGCATTGTACATGGCAGACAGTTGGTGTCGACTCCCCCCCACCTCTATTTAGGCTTGGTTTCTTTATTTTCACATAAATGTCCTCCTTAACACCTCTCTTGAACCAGTCACGTTCCTTCGCCAGTATGTTAACATTACAATCTTCAAAGGTATGTCCTTTATCCCTAAGATGCAGATACACGGCTGAGTCCTGACCCGAGGAATTGGCTCTTCTGTGCTGGGCCATACGTTGATGCAGTTGCTGTTTGGTCTCCCCCACATACAAATCAGAGCATTCTTCACTGCACTGCACTGCATATATGATGTCGCTTTTCTTGTGTTTAGGTATTGGGTCTTTCGGATGAACCAATTGCTGCCTCAGTGTGTTGTTCGGTTTAAAGCAGACAGGGATACGATGTTTTTTAAAAATTCTTCTTAATTTCTCGGAGACCCCTGCTACATATGGGATGACCATGTTCTTCCTCCTGTCTTGCTTTTCCCCTTCACTGTTGGTATTCGTGTTCTTTTCTTTCCTTCTACTTCTTTTGACAAAGGCCCAGTCTGGATATCCACAAGTTTTAAGGGCTCCTCTGAGATGTTTCATTTCTTTAGCCTTCGCCTCTGTGCTAGTGGGGATGTTCTCGGCTCTGTGTTGCAGGGTTCTGATGACACCCAGCTTGTGATCTAAAGGGTGGTGGGAGTCAAACATCAAATACTGATCTGTGTGTGTTGGTTTTCTGTAAACCTCTACTTCCAGTTTTCCATTTTCCTTAACTTCTACCAAGCAGTCCAAGAAAGCCAGTTTGTTGTTTTGTACCTCTTCCCTTGTGAATTTAATGTTTTGGTCCACCGCATTAATGTGTTCTGTGAAAGCTTGTACTTCCTTCTGGTGGATTTTAACCCAGGTGTCATCAACATATCTGAACCAGTGGCTGGGTGCTATGCCCTTAAAGGTATTAAGGAAAACTGGAAGTAGAGGTTTACAGAAAACCAACACACACAGATCAGTATTTGATGTTTGACTCCCACCACCCTTTAGATCACAAGCTGGGTGTCATCAGAACCCTGCAACACAGAGCCGAGAACATCCCCACTAGCACAGAGGCGAAGGCTAAAGAAATGAAACATCTCAGAGGAGCCCTTAAAACTTGTGGATATCCAGACTGGGCCTTTGTCAAAAGAAGTAGAAGGAAAGAAAAGAACACGAATACCAACAGTGAAGGGGAAAAGCAAGACAGGAGGAAGAACATGGTCATCCCATATGTAGCAGGGGTCTCCGAGAAATTAAGAAGAATTTTCAAAAAACATCGTATCCCTGTCTGCTTTAAACCGAACAACACACTGAGGCAGCAATTGGTACATCCGAAAGACCCAATACCTAAACACAAGAAAAGCGACATCATATATGCAGTGCAGTGCAGTGAAGAATGCTCTGATTTGTATGTGGGGGAGACCAAACAGCAACTGCATCAACGTATGTCCCAGCACAGAAGAGCCAATTCCTCGGGTCAGGACTCAGCCGTGTATCTGCATCTTAGGGATAAAGGACATACCTTTGAAGATTGTAATGTTAACATACTGGCGAAGGAACGTGACTGGTTCAAGAGAGGTGTCAAGGAGGCCATTTATGTGAAAATAAAGAAACCAAGCCTAAATAGAGGTGGGGGGGTTCGACACCAACTGTCTGCCATGTACAATGCTGTTTTAACACCTTACTCTGGGCGTTCCTATAACACCTCTTAGCCACTATCTAATCACACCCTTAACACCTGGCTGTGATATGCTAATTGGGATTTTCCAGGGTACATAATTGCCACAGATTCTTGTACAAGTCATTCTGAATTGAGAAAGCCAGTCGGATGACTAGCGAAACGTCTTCAAGAACTACATTTCAAGTCCAGTTGATCTAATTGAATACAACAGATATACTAATACATTGTTGCGGTCACATACCCAGCACATTGTCAGATTTCTAAAAAAAGATGCAGAACTCTACAGCCCCTTGCTCCCGCTGCATTTTAAACTGGGTCCCTGCTAGCCAGAACTTGCAAGCAGAGGCCGGATTGGACTTTGGACAAGCACTGTAAAGTAAGGATTTTTTTAAACTACACACTGGGGCCAGTAGTGGGTTAAATTAGTTTAGGGGGGGGCATGACTTTTAACTCCTTGTGTTAAAATGAATGGAGGAAATGCTACACATTTGTCTGCCTCCTGCAATGTCCACAGCACAGATCCCCAGATTTCTGGGCAGAAAGTAACTAAACACAGCCAGGCAGAGAAGGGTGAGTTACAGAGAAAAGTGTTTGACACCATGTGTGCAGTAGCTTTTACAGGGCCACCATCAGATCTGTGTATGAGTGCTCACCTGTGAATGAGTTTGAGTGTCTGTGCATGAGTGCCTATCTTTAATTGAGAGCATTTAAGTGTCTGTCTGCGCACAAGTGCCTGTGTGACACAATGAGTGCCTGTGTATAAGTGCCTGTCTGTGATATATTTTGAGTACCAATCTGTAATATACTTTGAGTACCTGTCTTAAATAGAGTGTGAGTGCCTGTCTGTGATAGATTTTGAGTGCTTGTGCACGAGTGCCTGTCTGTGAGAAGGTGCACATAATTGCCTGTCTGTAAGAGAGTGCACATAAGTGCCTGTTTGTATGATAGTCCACATGAGTCCCTGTCTGTATGAGAGTGCACATGAGTGTCTGTCTTTAAGAGAGTGCACACGAGTGCCTGCCTGTAAGAGAGTGCACATGAGTGCCTGCCTGTAAGAGAGTGCACATGAGTGCCTGTCAGTAAGAAAGTGCACACGAGTACCTGTCTGTAAGATATTGCACATGAGTTCCTGTCTCTGAGAGTACACATGACTGCCTGTCTGTAAGAGTGCCCACGAGTGCCTGTCTTTAAGATAGTGTACATGACTGCCTGTCTGTAAGAGCATGTACATGAGTGTCTATCTGTAAGAAAGTATGTGTAAATCTGTAAGTGTTCTTGTGAGAATGCAAGTGTGAGAGTGTGTATGAAGCCTGTGAAAACGTGTCCAGAAACTGACACGTTTTCATTAAAAAGAGGAAAAAAACAGACCGAAAATAGATGAACTTCTACCAAAAAATTGACTGCTATTTTTGGTCTATTTTCATTGGACCTAGTGTGAATGAGACCTAATACTATGTTTTGTTTATAACGTACCAGATGGTTACCTCAAAGTGGGCATTACCTCAAAAAGCGGATGTGGCTTTTGAAAAGTGGGCGTAAAAAAAAAATGCTGCTTTCTCTGACATTTGCTGACAGGCTCCATTACAATGAAAGCGCATGTGTGTTTTCTCCTGTCTCCTGATGGTTTAACTGAAGAATGGGAAGTAAGAAATAACTTCTGAACCTCACGTTTTTCAATTAAACTGAAATAAGGTTATTTTTGTTGGTGGAGGTATCATTTATGTTTTGTTAGAAGATTGATTATGCGTGGTACTAGAAGCACATAATGTATTCCCCATGCACCATTTCGTATATAGCTACTATTGCCCATACAAAACCCAGTGGTCCTTAAGGTGTTATGGATGAAGTGGCTTTAATACAAATATGCAAAAAGTAGATCACATGTCCAGTGTTGTGATTCAGGTGCTAATTTATAAGTGGTACAAAGAAACACTTCACTGTTTCAGACTAACCCAGTCTTTCTCAAGTGTAAAAGTAACAAAGTGATGCAGGAGGAGATAAAAGAGGGAAGGGCAACAGTCCAGGGGATGGGCTTGAGGTAGTAACATAATCAGGTTTATTCATTACTTATATAAACAGTAAAGGGCAAGGCCCTTAGAGTCCTATAGATGTACATCTTTACAAAATTACAACAGAACACAATGTCCAAGGGTTTACAACAGTAAACAATGTCCATACATCTTACAATGCTTTGCTGTGTAGGCTAACTGCAAACAAGATACATAACACGAGCAAGCATTCACAGTCTGCCTGGGAAGAATCCGTAAGACAATAAAATATAGAAACTGAAAAAATTGTAAAGAACAAACGCCCCCACTAAAATAAGATGGGACACACACCTTGTAAAACTGGAAAGGTGCAACCACCTATCCTAGATTTAAAGACAATATTATAGGGGGGAAGTAATTAGAAATCCTAATTTCATATTATAAATAAATAATAAAATACAATATACATGTAAAGCTACTTAGCGAGAATAACTATTCAGAATCATAATATCTACAAACATATAGTAATAAAGTGTTGTTGCAATATAAGTAATGCGGAACAGTGTATGCAGAAATAGTCCACAATCTGGGACTCAAGTTATAATTCAAAGTCCAACTCGAATAAGTGCATAATCAAAAAGAAATAATACACAAGCATTAGATAAAGCATTTGAAGCCCCACCACATTCAATCCTGAATATGAGTTGAGTAAGTGTTAAGTCTTCTGATCTAAATTCATTCACAAAAGAAAAGCCATTTGGTTGTGGTGATCAACAGGCTGACAAGGGAGAAGCAATAGTTGTTTTGGACACTGAAATGTACATTAGCGAGGCACAATGACAATTTACCAACAGTGACCATATAGAAATATAGCATATTAACCACAACCCCACTGATATTTTTAAGGACATTGATGTAATGGTCTGGGAAGCTTGGCAGAATGGAGTAATTACAACGGAGATTACTGCACACTGAGTATCCTCCATTACTCAATTAAACAACCAATTATCTGTCCATGTACAAATGTTTTTTCTAGGCCAACAGACCAGTTTAAACATACCATATATACTTGAGTATAAACCGACCCCTGTATAAACCGAGGCACCCAACATTAACTGAAAAAACGAACAAAAGTGATTGACTCCAGTGTAAACCAAAGATAGAAATTATGACCACTATTGCCTTCTGATTCTGTATTGTTTTGAGGCTTTAGTTGCCCTTTAAATGGACAGCAGAATTACCATACAGTAATCCCATACAGTAATAGTCATACTGGATATGGCTATAACTGTAGGAGAATTCTGCGGTTTATTTAAAAGACAACCAAAGTTCTCATTCCTTGGCACTCCAGATTTTTGGAAACTACAACCCCCAGCATGCTTTAGTAGCTGGGAGTTATAATTTCCAAACATCTACACCCTCATCCTCCCACCCAGTTCAGTGGGTACCTTCTATGTGCATTCATCTGTGGGTTCTATTCTGTGTGCATCCATCTGTGGGCTCTCTTCTGTGTGCAGCTGCAGTCTGTAACTTACTTCAGCAATCTGGCAGCTGCTCGCTCATTCCCTGTACTGGCGCGCCAGCTGACGTCACTGCCGGGCAGTGACGTCAGCAGGCGCACCAGTACAGGGAGTGAGCGAGTGGCTGACAGATAGAGATGTCCGAACTTCGCAAAATCCGGTCCGCTCAAGGATCCGTGAATGTTCGAAAAAATTAAAAAATCCGCGAGCGGACCCATTAAAATGAAAAATATCCTCAAAATTACGAGAACGCGTAATTTCGAAAATTTTGGAAAATATGTATTTTGAAAATACGAGTAATCCTCGTAATTTCGAAAAAAAATTTGAAAATACATATTTGCGGAAATAAGAGAAATCCTAGTATTTTCGAAATTACGAGTTGAGAAATCCGCGGTACGGAAGTTCGGAAGGCGGTAAATCCGGAACAATCCGCCGTTCGCGAACGGAATAAATCCCTGGCGGATCCGGGTTCGGATCCGCGAACCGGCCATCCCTACTGACAGATTGCTAAAGTAAGTTACTGACTCAAGGCAGAGTTTTCAGGCTGATTTTACAGCCTGAAAAACTCAGTTTATACTAGAGTATATATGGTAAGTTGCATTACAGAAGTTGTGACACAGTATCAAAAGCTTTAGCAAAATCTATATACAACTGTACATCCACTGCTATGCCTGAATCTAAATTCTTACTCATCTCTTCATAAAAACCAAGCAAGTTAAAGGGCATCTATAGTGGGAAAATTAACTTTTTTTTCTTTCTTTCCATGTGTTCTATAATTCCCCACAACCCCCACAGTGTCTTCACTTTTTTCAGATTCCCTCTCTGTCCTGAGATACACCAGTTAGAAGAATACTTGATTGCATTTCCTCAACTGTCAATCAAATTCCTGTGACAAGATCCCCCCTCCCTGCTCTGTAATAAACATAGAGATAAGAGCATTAGCAGGGGGGAGAGAGGTAGCTTTGATGGCAGATATAAGGATACACTTGACCCCAATCCTTAATAGCTTTCACTGATTGATGATGGGTCACAAAGAGAGATATCGTAAACTGCACTGTTCTGCTTCTTCCATGTCTCCAGGACAGCTTGCTTTCTATTGGCCACTGTGCAAGGGTATGTTTTTCAGGATGTTGAACTATTAACTCCTACTGCACACAATAAGCTTGTCGGTTAGCCGGAGTTGAGACATGGAGGAGGTAACGGGAGGGGGAAGGGGGGAGTGCTGCACAGAGATCTGATACCATGGTTAAACAGAGTCACTGACAGAGATAGGATTAAGGCAGCACAGAGTACATGAATTTAACTTTGCAAAGGGGCAATGTGTTTTTTTCATTATAGATGCCCTTTAATTTAACAATATTTATTCCTCATGAATCCATGCTGACTACTACTTATAATATAAAAAATATATAAAATATATGCTCCCATAACAAAGTTTCCAGTATCTTCCCTACTACTGATATTAGACTTATAGGTCTATAGTTACCAGCCTGTGAACGACTAGCTATTTTGAACATTGGTATTACATCAGCTTCATCAGCTTCTAGATAAAATTAGACTTAAAGGGTATGTCCACCCCCAAAACTAAAATTTAACCCACTATTGGCCCCACTCTGTAGTGTATAAAAATCCTTACCTTACATCCCTGCTCCAAATGGTTCTCCTGTAAAGTCCCCCTAAAGATATAAAAACTGAGCACCAGGGAAATTGTTTCCGCCTCTGAGCTGTCCTCTCAGAGGTTTTTGGCTTGCTCAGAGCAGCCATTCACATCCTCCCCTTCCCCCTCCCTCTCCCTCCCGTTTTGCTCTCCCTCCCCTAGTGTAAAAACACTTAGGCAGATATTAGAGCTAGTTCCCTCAGCCCCAACCGCTATAATATATTTTCCAGAGACTCCCTCAATCTTTACTTACCTTCCCTCCGTCCTCCGGCTTTCTGAACTGCCGGCAGCTGCGTCCGTGATTGGCTGCCTCCAGCCCTCTGCTTGCAGTTCTATGCAAGCAGAAGGCCGGGCACTGCAGCGGAGGAGAGAGGGAAGGTAAGTAATGATCAGGGGACTTTCTGTAAAAAAATATTATAGCGGTTGCGGCTGGGAGAACTAGTACTACTATCTGCCAAAAGTTAAGAAAAGGGGTGGACATGCACTTTAAGATCCAAGGATGCATTTCACCAAGGCCATGGGCTTTATTGAGACACATTTTGTCTAATTGTTTCTGTGCCATACCATCTGTCAGCCAGAGTGAATATTCCTCTTTTATACCCTTCATTTTATGGCAGTCAATGATGTAAGGACTAGGATTCTCTATAGTGTATATAGTGGCTGACATTTGCCTTTTTGGCATTCTCTATAACCATCTGAGCCTCATTATATAATTCTCTGTCCCCTCCCTCCATTATCTTATTATCCTCCAAAACAGCTGCAAAACCAACTGCACCTTTATCAGTAAGCCAACAGAAAATTCTCCCAGGTTCTCTAAAAACCCAAACCACATCTCCTTACACCAACTTCGTACCAACTTCGTAGCAACACATTATTACAGCTATGCTCCTCTTGCCTCCATAATGTAGCATGTGGCTGTGGTAGTATTTCAGATACTGGAAGTCCTTATTTTTAACATGCCCCAAACTCTCAGAAGTAATTCTTAAGGACCTCTCATTCTCCTCTAAATTTGTCATTGGCATCAATGTGAACCACTGGGTCACTTCCAGTCCCACCCAATAATCTGTGTACACAACACATGTCAAACCCTAGCAACACACTGTTTGGCATGTAGGGTCTTGGAAGCAGATAACCCAATCCACCTACTAATAATCAGTCCTACTGTTGGGAAGAAGCAGCTTACGTTCCAAATGGGCAACCCACTCACATCTTACACAAACAAAGGTCCCTTTGGAACAGGAGGATGCACATTGCCGCTTTGATCTTTTTTTCCCCCTCAATCTTTTTTATTAATTGTTTTTGCATAAAAAAATCTTCACATTGTACATTTGAGATGTTATGAGTTGCCATTGTTGTTTAATTTTTTCTTGTTATATCTTTCTTAGTGGGTATTCATAAACTGGTCACTCAAAATACCTTTGGGTTGATTATAGTAATGCATATTCTATATTTTGTAGTAGTAATAATAATAATAATAATAATAATAATAATAATACCAGTAATAAAAAAAATAAAAACAAACATTTTGGATACATCTCTGTATCTCTTATTGGTGTATACTTTTATTTCTCGAGTGCATCTCTTTTGGTTATTTTTTTTCCTGTGGGTTTGGTGACTCTCTCTCCAGGGGCCCCTTTGATCTTTAAACCCCTAGGAATATTTTTTTACATTTCCTGGGAAAAATGACTGAAAGCTTGCCCCAACTGTGGGTCATATACAATTGGCCATAAATAAATTGCTTGGCCAAAAAGTCTTCTTCAGCACATCATCTAATCTCTCATTGATTAACAGTAATCCTCACAAACAGATGTAAAAAATTACTTTTTAAGATTTGTGTTACTACTGTATGTAGCACATAATTTAACATTAAGGGAAAAGGGAAGGAAAGAGGAGTAGTGATGAAGCCCAGTTTCTAAACAAACCTGGTTTCAATTTGGAACTGCCTGTTTTGAAAATCTGCGGAACTGTCAGAATTTTCAAATCTCAGAATTCTGAAATCCAAAAATGGAATATTTGAAAAATGAAAATTATTATAAAAACTAAAAATTGTTTTCAAAAACTGAAAATTGACATAGAATGTTCAAAATTATCAAAATTCTGATTAAATTGGCTTTGAAATAGTTTTTCAGATTTTTGGAACTTTAGTTGGTTCCCGTAGAACTGCAGTCCAAATTAATCTCACCAGTTTTGTTCATCTCTAAACTTTAAAGAGGAGTGCCATGCTCCTTACTGCATCATTGTCTATATATTTTAAATAATTCTTTCAAGGAGCAACCAAACTTATACAATTTGTATATTTTCAACATTATCTGATAACATACACAAAGTATTTGTATTGAATGATACTATTCCACTTTTTCAAAGGTTGATTTAAAAGGTCTGAATATTTATTATCAAGTGAGTTTTGCAATGCTACCTTATGAACAGTTCATTAGGTAAATATTTACAACTAACAGAAACTAGATTTCACTGTACATAAAGTACTAAATCATGATTTACTTTTCATTTGACTCTGTGTTTTCTTGTGGTTTATGTCTGTACATTATTTCTGCACATAAAAATATACAACATTATATGGAAATGAATCATAGGTAGAGCTGTTAATCTTTATTCATCACATTTTCCGAGGTTTTGCTAACAAAACTCTCTATTTTATTACTACTTTTAAAAAGATTTATTTAATTTGATTTGGTTATTCGTAAAGTGGCATCTTTCCAATTGATAACAAAGGGGCAAGATTGATGATAATGCACAAATGTTTTATGCAAAAAGAAGCTTCTAATTCTTTCTAAGGTCTTCTAAAATTAAAAAGTGAAGGACCTCTCACTCCTATTGTGTTATTTTCTTTGTCCTTTTGATTTGGGTTATTTCCCTACCCTTCCACTATGGGATGAATTACTAAGTATTGCCCCAGGAAATATGGGGTAGCATTTTACACTGATTTGCCTGCTTAGCGGCCATAAATGCATCACACCCTTTGTTAAGTCCAATGTAGATTATACTGTGTTTATCAGGCTTATTCAAAAAATTGCCTGAGCTGTTAATTTGCATCAACCTATCAGATGATGCCTTTTTATGATACCCAGTGGTCTACTAATCCAAACAAATACGCCTCCAGCGCCACCGGTCAATAGGACGTATAGTTGCTGGCTGCTGAGCAACAGCCAGTGGCATAGGTATCTAATGCATAACAATTAAGCACGCATCAGTCTTATCAAACAAACAGTGTTTATTAAACACATGTGCAATAAAGTTCTAGAGCAGCGATTGCTAACCTTTTAAAGATTGAGTGGCCAAATTGCAACTCAAAACCCACTTATTTATTGCATAATGCCAACACAACAATTTAACTTAAATACTGAGGGTTTTACTTTAAAAAAAAAACAACTCAAGCAGATAGACAGATAGACACAGACCGATACAGCAGATAGAATCAATGATACACAGGAGTTTGAGATCCCAAACAATGACTATTAACCCCTTCATTATTAGACCATATGAAACTTAGTGGATAGCAGAGCAGTAGTAGATAATTCAGGCAATAAGAACACACCCAGTCCCCTTCAAACAATGCAGAGCAGATAGCGACAGCAATGCATTAAACTGAGTGATTTGATATTTCACATCTACTTAGCATGCTGTGGCAGCCAGGGAACACAGAAGGACAGAGAGCTCAGCATCTCACTTACTGTACACTACCCCCTCCCCTTCCTTGGGTGCTGGAATGTACAGAAGCTGAGTGAGAGAGCGAGAGAGAGAGTATGAGAAAGACCTATGTTCATATGACCTCTGTCTGATACAGACAACTGCTACACTTTCTCAAGTTCTGTATTGCAGAAAGGGGAACAGACGGGGCCATGTTTCTCTGGCTTTCGTGTGAACTCTTTTGTGCATGAGTGCCCACAGATAGGGCTATGATTTCCACCACTGGCACTCGTGCCATAGATTCGCCACCACTGTTCTAGAGTGACTTATATAGTATAAAGAAATTTTATCATGATTGCCATCTAGTGGGAAAATACATGCATGAAATAACCTTCTAATATTCTGACAAGGAAAATACAGTAACATCCATATAATAAAGTGCTAGTGCTTTTGAGCAATATAACAACTGTGCAAAAAACATAAATAGTTAATAAAATACATGATAAATTTAAAAAATATAAGGACACAGACTTAATAATAATTAAATAGTTACTGGTCTCAATAGGATATTAGAGTACATTTATAAAAAGATTAACCCAAATACACCAATGATGATAATATATTCATATTAAAATGGCACAAAGATAAATATAAGTTAAATGTATAAGTTAATATACACATTTTAAAGGAAGCATTTTAAACCCAAATTGGTATTTAGACCCTTACAGGGAGATTCAATAAAAGTTGTTATTGTTAAAAATGGTGCTAATTTTGCCCCAGCCAATCAAATGTTAGCTTTCAAATGTTAAATAAGGTCTGATTGGTTGGAGCAAAATTAGCACCATTTTTAACGATAAGAGCTTTTATTGAATCTTTAATTAATTGTTGAGATTTTGACACTCTGTTATAGTCATTGACTTATTGGCACTTTAATAGATTTTTACGTGACACCACACTGGCATTTTATTGGTATTTATAATGATGGTACATTATGCACTTTATGGAACTTTATAACCGTATATACTCGAGTATAAGCCAAGGTTTTTAGGTTTAAAAATCAACCTAAAAACCTTGCCTCGGCTTATACTTGAGTCAAGAGAAAACTCACCTTAATTCCAGATGCAGCCGCGAGTCAGAAAGGAAAGCCGGCAGTTCCCAGTAGTTCTTTGCGGCAGGATTGCACACGCTGGCAGGATGACGTCATCGCGCAGCTGCGAAGAAGTACTGGGAACAGCCGGCTCTGCACAGAGTGAGCGGCAGCCAGCGGAGAGATGAAGACTGAAGACTGGCCAGGTACGGTAAGTGAACTGGGGGGGCTCTAGGGTGGGGGACAGTATGCCATACAGTAACACCCAATACCTTTCTACTATAGGTGTTTGGAAACTACAACTCCCAGCAACGAAAGCATGCTGGGAGTTGTTTCCAAACATCTACAGTGGAAAGGTATTAGGGTTACTGTATGGGATTACTGTACATTTAAAGGGCAACTATCTACCCTCGGCTTATACTCGAGTCAATCATGGTTTTCTGATTTTGGTGGCAAAAATGGGTACCTCGTCTTATACTCGAGTCAGCTTATACTCGAGTATATACGGGTATCATAGAATATATCTTTGCTTTTTAGAAGAGTTGACGACAGCTCAGATTGGATTAACTGCTTTCAATTTCACCAATGGGATGGACTTTATGGGGATTGGGTTGGGTATTTAATTGCTTCACTATCCACATGTGTGTTGCTTGAAAAAGAACTCATGTAGTTCGAAACATGTTGCACTAATAAAATACACTTGCTTGGAATTGCAGTGTGGTGTCCCCTTCTACTATATGCATATTTTGTGGCTAATTGGACCGTGTGGGTGTGGAGCGGCCAGAAGGTGTGGACCCCTAATTACCTGACATGGGGTGCAAACCACAATTTAACTTTTATTGAATCTCCCTGAAAGCCCGGTAGCTCCATCCTACGATAATTTATATGTAGGTTACTTGTAATAAGAACATGTATATATAAGTGAACTGTACATAGATTGTTCTGTTAAATACTTAAGTTATATTAATGAGCTGTTCATTGTATAGGGGGTACTGAAGTTCAAGCTCAAGACTTTGTCACACTATTTAATGGTATGGATGAATCTTTGGTTTTCAATGCAGAGATGTCACAGACAAATATACATTACCTAGATGTCAACATAAATATAAGAGATAACAAGTTATACACAACATTGTACAACAAGACTTTTGATTCTGTGCCACATAGGCGACTAATGTATAAACTGAGGACTGTTGGCCTTGAAGAAAACATTTGTTCATGGATAGAGAATTGGTTATTGGATCACAAGCAGAGAGTGGTGGTTAATGGAGCTACTTCTATGTGGGATAAAGTTCTAAGCGGCGTGCCTCAGGGTTCTGTATTGGGGCCGCTTCTGTTTAATCTGTTTATAAATGACTTAGAAGGGGGCATTGAGACTAAGGTCTCAGTGTTTGCTGATGACACTAAACCATGCAGAGCTTTGGAAACTTCAAATGATGTGCAAGTGCTGAAAGCAGACCTAGATAGATTATCAAAATGGGCAGCAGAATGGCAGATGAGATTCAATGTTGATAAATGTAAGGTGATGCATTTGGGATTTAATAATCCCTGTGCCACCTACACCATAAATAACTCTGTGTTAAGTGCATCTGTAATGGAAAAAGATTTGGGGGTTCTGGTAGATAACAGACTTAGCTGTAGCAGACAATGCCAGGTAGCAACGGCTAGAGTTAGCAAGATATTGTCTTGCATAAAGAGGGGAATAGATTCTAGAGAGAAAGATATTATTCTCCCTCTTTACAAGGCACTGGTAAGGCCTCATTTCGAATATGCAGTGCAGTTTTGGAATCCCATATACAAAAGGGACATCTTGGAAATGGAAGCAGTTCAGAGAAGGGCAACTAAATTAATAAGGGGAATGGAGGGGCTTGAATATGCAGGCAGATTAGACAAGTTAGGGATGTTTACATTGGAGAAGCGACGTTTGCGTGGGGACATGATAAACTTATACAAATATATTAATGGGCCATACAATAAACTCTCTGGTGCATTGTTCACTAATAGGTCATATCAGAGGACTCGTGGACATCCTTTAAGGTTGCAAGAAAAGAAGTTTTATCTTCAGATTAGGAAAGTGAGAACGGTGAAACTATGGAACTGCCTTCCAGCAGATGTTGTAATGGCAAGTTCATTAAATAGCTTTAAAAAAAGGCCTGGATAAGTTTCTAAAACTAAAAAATATTGAGAATTACTAGTATTAATACATATAGATCTGATTGATCCAGGGATACTTTCCGATTGCCGTTTGGAGTCAGGAATGAATCCCCCCCCCCCCCCTTTATTGCTGTTTTTTTTTTTTTGCCTTCCTCTGGATCAACTGTTAAGTAGGGTTAAATATAAATAATAAATAGGGTGAATAGGTTGAAATTGATGGACTTGATGTCTTTATTCAACCTCAATTACTACTAAGACTACAGATATAATTACTTTGCTACAAGTACAAAGCTTTCACCCTAAACAAGTTTTTAAGGGATTTCCAAAATCACAATTTTTGCGCATAAACAGAATTTGCAATGAAAACACAGAGAAGAAAAGACAACTTGACTTGATGGAACTTAAATTTATAGAGAGAGGCTATCGTCCCACTTTACTGAAGAAAGCTAGAATAAAAGCCAGTAAACGTCACTGAACTAAAAAAGATACTCAAGGTTTACCATTCATACATAAATTTACAACAGGGGCTGGAAAAATGAATACCATAAATTAATGTTGGCCTGTGCTACAAGGTGACACTGAGCTTTGTGAACAAGTTAGAATGATGCCTGCATTAGTCCACAGGAAGGGACAAACATTATATTCATGGCTCATTCAGGCTGATCCTGTACAGTAACATAAAAAATAAATATTTGAATTTTCTAATAAAACAGGATGTTTCCAATGCCTAAATTGTAATATATCAATCTTTTGGGGGGAATGGTCATTGACCATATGCCAATTCGCACTAGAGATGGAGACCGGAACAATCTGTAACTTAGGAAAGAGTCCTTTTAGATATAAACATTGGACACTTTGCAACCTAAGGGTCTAAACACCAATTAGGGTTTGATATGCTTCCTTTAAAATGTACATGTTAACTTATTCATATTTATCTTTGCGCCATTTTAATATGAATGTATTATCATCTATGGTGTCTGTACACCATAGTACTATGGTGTCTGAAATGTACTCTAATATCCTATTGAAACCAGTAACTATTTAATTATTAATAAGTTTGTGTCCTTATCCCTTTTACATTTGCCTTGTATTATATTAAATATTTATTTTTTTTACATGGTTCTTATATTGCATAAAAGTTGCAATATAAGAACCATGCACTGTATTATATGGATGTTACTATATTTTCCTTGTCAGAATCTTAGAATGTTTTTATCACTGATGTATTGCATGTATGTATTTTACTACTATATGGTGATCATGATATAGTTGCTTCACACTATACAAGTCACTCTAGCACTTTATTAGTCTATGATGCCTGAAAAAGGTGTCATGTGATAGGTGTAAATTTAGAAAACATTTGTTAGCATGTGATTGGTTGCTGCAGATTAAGATCATGAGCAACATTTTGAACCTCTTATTAAATAAGACCCAATGTTAAATTTAATATCTAAAAATTTTTAAATAGAAATAATGGAAACCACTGGTATTTTCTGTTTTCTGAAAACTTTCTATTCCTGTTCATACCAGTAAATTGTTCTATAAAAATGATGGTTTATAGGTTCTACACCTAATTTAAACCCTGCACTATTCATTTTACAGTGCAATTTCACACTGAAAAATTATTTTTGGCAAACACATTCACATTATAAATATAAATTGTAGTTCCATGACAAATACTTATGTGTTAGATATATCTATCCAATTAGATTAACTGGCCTTAAAACTTCGTTTTTGAAGACTTATGGATGTAACATATAACAACACAAGGGCTATAGCTGTGAAAACAAAGTTTTTTTTTCTGGATATATGTTTGTTACATGAATTGGACCACACATCTTTTCTGAGTTTGACAAAGGACACATGGTTGGAAAAATGTAGCACACATTTCCAGAATAAACCTTCACTGTTTTCACAGCTACAGCCCTGTGTCATTATATGCTACCCCCATACACCCATTACATTAGTGTACTATATCCAGTGTAGTAGAAACCGGTGGTAAAAGGCATATACTATATTGTGGCTTGACTTCCTGGATACCCAGACCTGTATATTACATAGTTTTTGAAGATGTTTGGCTGGTAATCTGACTGGCTTTGTCAAATATCTGACTAGCTAATGATTAGCCAAACATCTTGATGTTACTGAATACCACAGATATACCATGACTTGGATCAGTGGCATAACAACTGCCCCCACCACCACACAATCAGCAGTTTAAAAGACCGGACCCAAACGAACCAAAAGTTGGGGACCGGTCTTTTAAACAGGTGATCGCGCGTATGTTTCCTTCATATGCACGATCAGCTGTCAAATAGCTGATTGTGGAGGGGGGTGGGTCAGGGGCCCGGACTCCAATCTTGTGGGGGTGGGGGGGGGGCTGCAGTTACACCCCTGACCTGGATGAATGAGAACCTTCACAAACATTCTGATTGTTGAAAGACTACTATACATACAAAACATCACACTTTCCACTGGGTTCTGTCATTTCAGACTTTTGCTATGGCTGTAATGATTTCCAGACAGTTTTTTAAAATCAGTCTGCTAAAATCTAGGTTCCCCTAGCTAAGCTCAGATGCAGAACAAGTACTTCATTTGAATTATGGCCTCTTTTGACCAGCTAATAAGCTTAGTCTCTGTGATGGGTCACTTAGCTCACTGAGACACATATTAGGCAGAAAGAGACAGCAGGGAAAACAGAGCTTCTAGCATAAGGAATTAAATAGAAGGTAAAAATGGAATTGTTTTCAAGGTATATTTTCGCTTTAAATGCGGAATTCATGCTTTTTCAGCTCTTGCTGAATCTGAATTCTTCTTTGACTTTACAGTATTAGACAAGTTCTGATACTTAATTAAATTAATTAAATTGAAATGGGATTGTCAGAATTTCCTCTTTTTATTTACTTCTTGTCTGCCTCAGTAACTGATCCCCAAACACCCCTCATTACAGCTTCCCATATAAGGTGTCTCTTCTATTGCAGAATTAAAGAATTCATCATTGTCACATACATATTGATTCTGATGCTGAAATTTACCAGTGATTTATTTCTATATCTTTCATTTCTATTAAATTGCCTTGCAAGTTTTTTTTTCTATACAATTGTTTATTAACTGTACAATAATTGCTTTTCTTCCTTAACTATATTGTAAAATAATTATTTAAAAAACACACTAGAATTTGTTTTCTTGTTGCCCTTGAATTGGTTGGAAAGTTTTCCTCAAAAAACTTTTTATGAAAGAGTTGAAAACTAGAGATGTAATGGATAATTAGAACAAAACCAATGTGGGGATCCAACCTTTCCAGAATATTCCAAAATATAGTTGAGGAATAAGCTCCAATTATATTCGCTCCAGTCCTGGTTTATTACGTACATCCAAACAATTTAATGATGAGCTGTTTTTATATTCTGTAGCGTGAGTCAGGTTGTGCGTCAGAAATCCTAAGCTTGCAATGTACAATGCTGTATATAGCACAGACATTACAGCACCGCGTTAGGAAGCTCCAATCAATGAGAGCCATTCTACAGTCATGTGATTTCTATCAATAAAACAAAAAACAAACATATCATAATTGCAACTATTTAAGCTGTTTGATATAATATTTAGACATTCTTTTTTATTATTTCTTCATGATTATTCATAGAACAGCCAACTATTACTACTAACATTTCTCTGCTCACGCGTACTTTATATTTTTATAGTTGCTTATTTCTCAATGCTGTATAGTTTTAACTTTGATATGCTGTATTTTAAAGGCTGTTGCTGAATTTGACTTTAACCTACATAAATACCTCCAGACAATAATTACAAAAATGTCAAGTGGGAATTACAAACAAACACATTCCCTATACTATTAGTACCTTCAAAGCAAGGCAGAGAAACATATTTTCACATTTTCTATATCAAATATATTAAACTGCTTTAGTAAAATACATTTTTATTGAAGATGAAGAAAAGTTTGGGAAAAAAATGATTTTACTGCCTTGTTAACAGTGTGTAAAATGAATTATTAATTAAAATATTACTACAACGCCAGATTCTACAAAGCCAAAGTGGCTCTTTTAACTTTTAAAAGGCATGTCCACCCTAAAAATAAAGTTTTGCCATAAGGTAGGTGACCCCTGCCCACTCCCAACCACCGATTTATTTCTTTAAAAATATGCTCAGATCGCTACTGACAGCCCCTTCTCTCCCTCACTGTCTCTGATCCGTCTCCCTGATTGTAAGGAAGTTGTAAGCAGGGAAGTTGTAAGCAGGGACCGGATTGGCAGCCGTGTCTGTGATTGGCAGCCAATGACAGAAGCGGCTGCTGTTATTGAAGATGTCGTGGAAGAAAAAGGTCTGTAAGTAGCAATCTGAGCATTTTTTTAAAGAAATATTTTGGCAGTTGGAGGTGGGCAAGGGATATTTCACGCTAGTTGCCACGGCTGCAGAGGATGTATGGCAGATGGCTGACAGATGCCCTTCTTCCTGGTCCCGGCTGTCTGGCGATTGGGCATGACATCACATGCCTTTACTGACAGCGGCAATCAGGAAGTGGAGTGACTGTCAGCTGCAGAGCAGAGGAGAAGCAGCGATGAACCTGGTCAGGTAAGGAAATTCAGTGGAGTCTTTGGGACGTATTAATAATGCAAAAGTGGGGTTTGGGGGGGTGACCTATATTTCTAGATAAACTTATTTTTTGACTGGACATCCCCTTTAATTCCCAATTTTGGATCCAAATGCTGGGCTTTATGATATGATAGAATGGTGGAGAGATTACTTCAGTATGGAATTGTAGACCACAAAAGTTCAGTATTGATCTCCACCTAAAAATTGAGTGACTGTGAGAAAATCTGGGAAACTAAAAAAAAGTCAGAAAGGGAAGCTTTGCTTGTATTATACCTTGCTTGTATTATACCATGTTCAAATATAGAGTCACAAAAATCCTAGTAAGTACCTCAGCCCTCAGGTTGATTCTTTACAAATTTGCATAATTATTTACTTAAAGGGTATGTACACTGTAAATCCAACTTACTATTACTAGATAGCTTAGGCTTTAAAAGTAAAGTTTTTTTCCCAACCTGTTCGCAGAGCGTGCGCCTGCCGTCAGTCTGCATGATGTGATATCAAAGCACATGCGTGAACATGCACATATGTGACATCATCATGCTGCGGCGTGATGATGTCAGTGCGCATGCGCTTGTAGCACTATACAGTTGAAGCCTAAGCTATCTAGTAATACTGTAGTAAGTTGGATTTACAGTGTACATATCCTTTAAGCCTTTCCTGCCTTATATAAAATGTCATGTGAAACCCCCCCTGTGACAACACACTTAGACCACACCCACATTATAAACACTCCTATGCTGGTTTTGTGTGGTGCCCCACATATTTTAAAAGATAACTATGCTCTAAAAATTAACTTTATAAAAATGGAAAGTACCTGGGACAGGGAGGTTGGATTGATTATTCCTACCTTACAATATAATTTTGTTAAGCAGCTGCAGCACATACAGTTTACATTTGCCAGGTTAGTCCTGGACTAGTCCTTTATTAAAAATAGTACTGAAGCAAGGAGGAAGACTGACAGAATCAGTTTTCTCTGGGCTGGTGCTCCTTACAGAAACAATATTGGGAGGTAGGAATTACAAGTCCTTTATCTCTGTCCCAAGTACTTTTCATTTTAAGTAAAAATTTTTAGACCTTTATACACACGATGTATCTCTTTTAAAAGGTAAGTTCAGCCCTAAAATTAAAACTTACATACAGGTAAATCACCCCTCAAAAACCTAAACGGTAATAGTTTGAAATCTGAAATATATAAGTCTAAACTGAAATCCTGCACAGTGTCCTGTTGCTCCTGTTTCTGCTTCCTGGTCCTTCCAGTTAGCAACTGTCAGTTATGGATTTTGACAGACATCACAGCCAATGACTGAATGTTAATCCCCTGTCTACCTCTTCTGAGAATGCCCAGGCTCAGTGCAGGCTCAGTACAGGTTTCTAAATTGCTCAGTTTCCATGAGGCATCCAGAAGCATAGCAGGCATACCATAATGAATTCATAGGACAAAGTATAATATATCAACATATTTTAAAGAGGCCGTTCTTTCTAAAAGATGTTCTTATGGGGGTGGAGTTGTCCTTTAAGACCCCAGCAACCTTATTTCACATGCTATGATGCTCAATTCAAATGTATTTACTTATTTATTGCAAAAAGTTATAGATAAACAGGTAAACTAGAAGTGCTGCAGTAGCCCTTTCCTCACATAGATTTCCCATCCAACAGTTAGGCACCAGAGTGTACAAAATAAAACACAGGTGCATTTAGAAACTTTCAAGGAGATGCAATAAATTCCACTATCAAAACTGTTGAAAATGCATGGCTGAAAATGCATTCCTGTCTGTCTGTGATTCATCTGGAAAATAAACTGCAGCGTAACAGTAACTTTCAAAGTATTATAGGTGCACATGCAGGGACGTAGCTAGGTAGCTAGATATCACAGGGCTCCATAGCAAGATTTGAAAAAGTAGTTTGATATAGTTTAACCTAACCCGGCTAAAACTGCAGCAAGGTTTTTTAACCTTGTCCACCCTCCTAAGAAAAAATTACCTCACATAGTTTAGCCCCACAAACCCCATTCTCATTTTACTTTGCCTGGGTGCATCTTTGAAAGATAAAGCCAAAATGGGGTTTCTGTAAACTACATGGGGTAATATTTTTCATAGGAGGGTGGACATGCCTGCAGGGAGTCTTTTGCTCTGTGCCTCCTAGCAACTGCTATGGTTGCTGTAGTGATCACTATGCCAATGTGCACATGCTCACAAGGCTCTTTGAAGACTACATGGGCTGTGGGTTGTACTGGTAAAAACAAAACTTTCTAAGTTACAGAATTTACTTTTTACATTTACCTAAAGCAACTTATTAAAGAAGTACCTAAAATGTAAGACAAGCCTGCAGTGATTTGTAACAAACACATTACTGTATTTTACCTTCCTAATGTCTTTGTACAGTTATGTCCATAACACATAATCCATATGATTTATTATTATCTACAGTTACTAGAGATGGACTAGATCTGAAACGCCAACCCGAGTTTGAATTTACGCGCTTGAACGAACTCTGACTTTTCGAAGTTTTCAAACTTTTGAGAATTTTCAAATTTTGATTTTCAAAATGTATAGAATTTTAGGAAAAGATACAACCACGTGTCCCAGCTATTTTTTGCAGTGCAAACCCCCTGGTAAAAGACAGACACCTTGTGATTGTGATGAGTTACCCTTCTGACACTTTTCCTTCCACGATGCATATTCTGAAGGAGAGAAGAAAATGTGGTGTGGGTTATGTCTAGAGGGGCCAACCCTGCCTTGCTCCTCAACAATAGTGGCAAAATGCATTGGGCCTACTCTAACTCAATGGTTCTGCCTCAGTGAAGCATTACCCTTTCGCCCCATTTCCCTTATATGATGCAAACTGTGATGAAGAGAAGTCAGTGTGGTGTGGGATATGTACAGAGGGGCCAACCCTGCCTTGCTCCTCAACAATAGTGGCAAACTGCAGTGAGCCTACTCTAACTTAATGGTTCTGCTGCTGTGAAGCATTACCTTTTTGCCCGTATTCCCATATATGATGTAAAAATGTCATTTTCAGGTTCAGTGCAAAAACCTATACCTTTAAAAAAAGGGCATTATTTGTTCATCCTAATGTATAAATGTATAAATAAATGCTTCCAAAAATACTGACTTCCTATTTGCAGGACCTCTACTAGAGACCATGATGGTCTTGCCCTTAACCCTGCGCCTGGGTTGATTTAGTTTCTCAGTAGAGATTGGAGTATGTTTGACCCATTCATCAGCCAATCAGTAGAATTACTGTTAGGAACATTCCAAGGAAATGTGCATTCTGGGAAGAAGAAGGACCGTTACAGAACCTGAAATATCAATATCAGGGAATAGCAAAGGGTATAAATTAAACTGATTTTTCAAAATGGAAGAGAATATAAAGAATGCATAGCATAAACTAAAAATTTTAAAAGTAATGATATTTCCAATGAACTTTCCCCTTTCCTCTTGCATAATAATAATCGCATAAGCAATATCGAATATTCAAAAATTTTAAAATTCTTGCTAATTATCGAATGTTAAATGCTGAAGCTTGAAAGTAGCGTGTGTGTGAAGGAAGTTTCTTTATTTCAAGTTCTGTATATTTGTACGTGTTCCCCAGACTATTTCCCAGGTCCCAGAGGCATGTACAGTAAGTTACCATTGCTATTTGAACCATATTTTATCTAAACCTTTTGACCTATTTGTTGAGTTTAATGGGATTGATTTCGGATTTTCGAATTTTCCAACTTTTATAGAAGTTCGAAAATCCAAAATCAAACTGGATTTTTAGAAGCTTGGCCATCTCTTACAGTTATCTCATCTTTTTATACTTTGGATTCAAATTATATTTAACGTAATTACATAACCCTCCTCCTATTTAATTTCTTTCTTTCATTCTTAAACACAAAACATTTTACACTTACTATCCAGTCCTATGTTTAATATAGCCATGAGCCTAAAACACCAATCATATCCCTCATCAGCTATTTGTTATAATTATTCTATTTTTATAGCTAATAGTATGGAAAAGATTGACTGGATAGGAGACAGTCAGCTATTGTATTAAAAAAAAACACCCGATTACTTTTACATAAATCTTTCTCTTATCCTATTCACTGTCTTATCTCAACTTATCACTTTACTGAGCTGTGCCAGTCTGTTTAGCTGCAATACAAATATTTGAAAACACTTGGAACATTTCCCCCCCGAGAGCCTACACATGTATCAGATTGCACCTTGTGCTGTAGAGTATTACTAAAGCTAGAAATGGCCTATTTTACTGAAATCTGAGAATCGCAAATTTGCAAAGAAAACCGAAAATTCAAAAAATCTGCAAGCTGCCAATTGAAGTCAATGGGAGTAAAAAAAAACGAAAGACGTTCTGTCTAAGTATGAGTAGAAATGTTTACCTACTGTAGATGGCTCTGGGATCTGGTAAATGATCTAGGGAACACATATCAATGCCCAAAATCTTTAAAAACACCATCCAATACAAGAATTTTATGTGCTTTCTGTTTTGGCAATTCCTATCATATTTTTGAAAATTTTTAATATTTCTATAAATGTCGAAAAAGTTCTAAAATATTTCCACGATTTAAAAAAAAAAAAAAAATGTCAGGTAGTCCGAGTTCTGGCGGATACATGAAATGAAATCCACTTCAGATTCGGGACCATCTCTAGCTTAAAGGAAAACTAAACTTACATTTTTTAAAACATAATGTTTTATTTCTCCCCAGAACACCTATACATTGTAAGATTCTTCTCTAGAAAGCTGCATTTAGTACATGTGAGAAATAGATTCTGTAACTAAGAAGGTTTCCATGTTGTTTGCCAGTACAACCCACAGACCATTAAGTTGTAAAAGAGCCACGCCTCCTGACCCCACTGTCTCTATGCACAGAGTGTTTTGTATACACCAATATGCAAATCCCTGAAAAGACTTTGAAAGCTGCTTGTTACCCTGCAATTTCTTTACCAGTCAGTGTAAATAGCTGGTAGATAAACTGCAGGGTAACAAGCATCTTTCAAAGTCTTATCAGTGACTTCCTTATTCCATTTTTTTAACTCTTTTCCTAGCAAAAGATAAAGCTTCCAAATGTAAATGTGTTTCTGCTTATTCAGTGCTGGCGCACAGGGTAAGGCACCAGGTTTAGAACTAAACTGTTTATAAGTTCACAAGTTCAATAACCCATGCTTTCCTTTTTTTGTTTCTATTATGTTCCAAGCAAAAGAAAAAGATTTCTTCAGCTTATTCAGTGGAGACGCACCTGCTAAGATGCCAGTATTAGAAACACACAGTTCAGAATCCCCAGACTTATTTTTTGTTTTTCGTTATGTTCATAGTAAAAGATTCTACATGTACCAGCATTTTATGTAATATCGCTAGATATATATAGGTAAGAGCTCTTCTTTTAACAAGACAGAGTAAATGTAAAAGTTGCAGGTTCTATTCCCCAGACTTACTTTTATTGTTTTTATTTTTGCTGAAATGTTAGTATTCTGTTTCTTACATCCATGCTATCTATGAAATTCACTGCAAAGATTACTTTTCTTTTTGTATGAAGAGTAAATGAGTGTATCATTATTAGGACAGGAGCAATAAATGTGTTTGAAAACAAAAAACTAAAATCCCTGTTCTCTGTCAGGGAGAGGGAGGATCTCTGTGCTGTACTGTGATTGGCTGTCAGCTTCTAGGAAGCAAGGCTGCAACTTTCTTGTTTTGATCTGTTGAGCACTACAGAGCATGTGCCTGTACGCAGACACTTAGCTGGGGTTTACCCAGCTAAGGTGGATTGTGGGAGATGACCCCTAGTACTCACAGGTTAATGTCATAAATCACCCAATGACCACATCAGAAGAGAGGTGAGACACAGCTTGTTGTATGTTTGTGAATGTGCTCTGTCTGTTGGGAGATTTTAGTTCTCTTTTAAACACAATTTCCTTGTTTGTCACCAACATATAGTATGGTCATATAAAGCACAAGACCAGAGTGTGAAAGCTTTTTTATAGGTTCTGGAATTTAATTTCTCTAAAATCCCTACATACCCATTTTCCTACACCAAATCAGTGCCCTTTCACCATTTTGTCACACATTACCTATCCTACACCTCATGCAGCACATGATTGTAATATGTTTAGTGGTTATTTCCCTATGTTTCCTCTTCCAACCCTCTTCTATCTTTTTATTTACAAATCCACAGCTGTGTAATTTTTTTGCAGTTGTATTTTGTCTTTAAGATTTTCCTAACCTCAACACACCCAAAACCTGTGGCACAAACCAAACACCATACAAAAAGACCACACAAATAGACTCTATGATATTAAAAAGTATCCCTCTTGAAGCACAACAAAGCATGTTTTTCATTTATTTATCTTATTAAATCATACTTGTATAAATATGTAACTCACAAAGACAAAGGGGATTATGTAAAAAAACAACCACACTTAGTCTACAGCAACTAATAATTATTTAGTATCATAGATCAGAAACACTAACAAGCAAACATTGTTAGGATGCAACTGGTTACTAGAAAAAAAGTTGTGTCTAACATATTTTTTTCCCTTCTAGTATCACATTGATTTGTACTTAGCTCTGGCATGTTCTTTGATTCCAAAAATCTAATTTTACCTATAAAAAAGATTGCACATTGTGAATAAACCATTGCAGTCTACTCAATGAGCTTGAGAGGAGGTTGAAGTTCATGAACAAAACTAATGTAAGAAGTGAACAAAGTTACTATAACAACTGAATTGCTATAACAACTGAATTTCATTTAATTTACCTAATAAGTACAGAAACTGTGTAGGTGTTTACACTTTTAACAGTGTGTTATAGACAATACTCCTTTAGAAACACTTTATACAGTAAATGGGCTGTAACCATATATTTTTTTCTTATATGCAGATTAAAGTAAGGAAAACATTCACATACAACCACACATACATACATACAGTATAAATGTTTGTACAATATACTTATCCCAAGGGACACAACAAGAATAATATTACAATACATACAATTCAGAAAGGGGAATGCAAAACAAAGGTGCATACATTTTTAAAGGGTATCCAGCTTTTTTCAGTTTAATTGAAGAATTGGAGGTAAAGGAGCTATGTCTAAGGCTGGGTACACACAGGGCTATTATTTATCCTGACCAAACTTACGCTGCGAGTGAGGGCTTGGCTGGGACAAATAATTGTCGGTCTTGTCAATAGAGCCCACGGCCGACAGTGGGCGTGACCAATCATGCGGTCCTATAAGGAACCATACAATCGGCCATGATTTACCAATGGACCCAATCACCTGTTAATCCAAATCGGACGAACAGCAGGCCTCCCTACACCATCAGATATTTCCGGCCAATCCTACCGATCCACGCCATTATTGGTCAGTCGGACAGAAATATCTGCTGGTATGTACCCAGCCTTACCTCCCATTCTTCAATTACTGTTACAGGAGCCAGGATCGCAGTTTTAAAAAGGACTGCAATTGTGCTTCCTCGGATCTGCCTCTGACAGGTCCCGAATGTTTCTGCCTTATACTAAGTGATAATGTGTGACAAACTGATAAAACACCACTGATTTGGTGTAGGAAAATGATTGTGTAGACCTCCACAGCTGCTACTTGACTATTTAACAACAGCTAAAGTTATGGGAGTGTTACATTCAATTTACCAAGAGCCACAAATCTGGTATTGAATAAGGAGATAAACCCAGAGTAATTGCAAGTCAATCTCCTCTAATTGCCATTCCAATTGGACTTGCAACTTCTTCTTTAAGATGCACTGTCACTTTAAATGGATTGGTACTTAGTTTGGATATAAGGCATTCATCAACTGAAGACATTTTACATGGACTTCTCCTTTAAGATGCGCTCTCACATTAATTGAACCATTTTTGCCATAGTACATTTTTGGGGCCAAAATGAAAATATGAGCTCTAAAGATACCTCCCCCTTTAAGATGCACGGTCACTTTAAATGGAATGGGACTTAGTTCTGATATAAGGGGTTTATCTACCAAATACATTTTACATGGACTCCCCTTTAAGATGTGCTGTCTCTTTAATTGAACCTCCCTTTTAAGATTTTTTGCCATTCCAATTGGACTTGCTATATCTTAGGCACCTTACCTTTTACTTTACAACCCACTACTGGCCCCACTGTGTAGTTTAAAAAAAATCCTTACCTCGCATCTCTGCTCCAAAAAGTTCTCCTGTAGTGCTTGTCCAAAGTCCCAGAAAGTGAAGAGTAGGAGCTGTCTAGCTGTGTAAAACGTTATCATATATTAAAAAATGTCATGGTTGTCTGAACCTGCCAGATTAAGTTTTGCCAGTGGGCTTGCTACATACTGGTAAATTTTGACAGCAGAATTATGTTGTTGAAATTTACCGACAATTTTGTCAGCAAAATTTTAATTCAAAACCCCAATTTTTTTTTTGTCACAAATTATTCTATTTGAAATGTTAGTGTGAAATTTCTGGATCATGCTTCTAATATAAATACTAACCAGCCTTTTTAGCATTGCTAATTATATATGTGTTTGGAAGAGCTGACAAGCTTATCTGACGGGGGGGGGGGGATAAATCTGATAATGTATCACATTTCAAATATATAATTAAATAAACCAGAACTGATATGAAAGAAATAGTGGGAGAACACATTTTTAATAAAAAAAACATATTGTTTCCTTCTAAAAGAATTTTGGCTTTAATTTCAGCACATGTTTATGTTTAGCATCTTTCACACAAAGCTTATTCTAACCATATTGAGGAAAAACGATTGAAACAATAGACTACTGCTCATCAAAAGCTGTAATGAAATGAAAAGAAGAAACATATTTATGGGAATCTCATGCTTATTGAAAAGCTTGTTAAAATCAAATTAAAGCAGTTTAGATAAAGAACACACATCTAATTATTGTTAGAGGTACTAGAACAGTTTACAGTCATTATTCAAAGAACAACTAGAAACATTTTAAGATCTAAAGAAACAACCTGTGTTATCTGTTGTTTTTGTTCTATATTGTCTTAATAATTAGCATGCTCTTTAATAGAATTTTGCTGTTTTTATTGCTGACGTTGTGGTGCCATATTGATTCCGCTGCTTACAAGAGACTCCCTGCTCTTATATGTTCCATTTACCAAGATTCCAACCAGACTTACAGTGTTGTGAATCAATATTCTAGCAGTTTGTAGGTTTGCTAATGTTGCCTCTGATTTTATTGACATTATGTGCAAATACAAATTATCTGTGTAAATTCAAAATTCTATTTTGTGCTACATAGCACTGTGCTTATAGTTTGGCTAATGTATGTGTGTGCACTATTTTAAAGGTACGTTTTACTCCCCACCCACACACACACGAATTCATAGATTTAGGATTTACCAAAACCCTTATACTTTCCTTTTCTTTTGACGTCCTAGGACAGAGATAATCTTCTTCATTGCCAGCTTAGGTTCATGCTCCCTCTGGTGGCTTTACAAGCTCTTTACGTACTTGTGCAGCCCCAGAATTGGCAGCTTAGTTAGAAGCAGTCATAAGTCATTGGCCATGGCATCACCATATTGCCCATGAATGATGGCTGCTGCTTGGAAGGTCTGTAAAGAAGAACACATGTTTTTTACAATGAAGACAAATAATATATATATGCAGGAAACAGGAAAGTTTGAGCATTTGGGGTGTCCTTACTGTTTCTATGAATTTTTGTGTGGAATGTCTTCTTTGTATATTCCTGTCCTCTGTGCTATATTTCTGGACAAGAGTATATTGTTATCTTAAAAGACAATTACACCTTTCCCACCCGACTCAATCCTGGGTTTAGCCTGCAGAAAGCAGGATGGTATATGTAAAACAAATGGATTCCTTCCAGCAGTAAGATGTTAAAAAATTATTCAGCACATAGATATCAGCATCTATCTCATGGCGCGATACACAGAAAGCAAATGGAGCTTTAATACTTACCTTTGCATATGCCTCAATTTACCCTTTGTTCAGAAAGTGGCCTAACAACCAATAAGTAGTGATGGCCCAGTTTGCTGATCCGGATCCGTGGCGGATTTACCTGGTTCGCGAACGGCAGATATCGCAGATTTTCCGGTTTTACGCCTTCCGAATTTTCCGACCCGCGTTTTCGAAAATTTGAGAAATTACGAGGATGTGAAAAATCTGTGAAATTTTGAATTTACGAGGATTTCTCGTATTTTCCCGTATTTTCGAAAATACCAGAAATCCTCGTAAATTCAAAATTTCACGGATTTTTCACATTTTTGGACGGAGCAAGCCACATTTTCAGGTCCGTATTTTCGAAGAATCCTCGTATTTTCGAAAAATCACAGTATTTTCAAAGAATCCTCGTATTTTCAAAGAATCCTCGTATTTTCAAAGAATCCTCGTTTTTTCGAAGAACGGATTTTGCCGAACTTTTATTTTAATAGGTTTTAATGGGTCAGCTCGCGGATTTTGGAATTTTCAAATTTTTCTGAAAATTCGCGGATCCTCAAGCGGACTGGATTTTGCGAAGTTCGGACATCTCTACCAATAAGAAGATACTCTTCTTGAATAGTGCATCTTCTGGTTGGTCCGGGTATGGGACTTAATCAGGAAGTCTCAGTTTGCTTTCTATAGGCTAAACCCAGGAGTAAGGTCCTAGTGGTTTAGGTCTGTTAAGGTGGCCCTATTCATAGTTAATTCAGTTCTCATATTAAGACTGTGGAAAAAAGTAGATTATGCAATGGTAAGCTAATAATTACTAAGCCAGGTCACTCTGACCACTAAATTTAGGCTTGGTGACATCTCTGAGTTGTACAAAGGATGATAAGACTAACTGTCATAATCATAAATGTCATAAATGATGATTGAATAATAAGACAATAGGTGAAAAAACAAGTGTTGGAAAATCCACTAAAGTCCAATTTTAATTTGATGAATAAGGGGAACAGTGTTTTAACTCTCAATAATCCATAGCTAAATTCTAACCAATGATTGGGTAAATGTAACCACATGACTAAATATGCAACTAATTAATAATGACATATGCTAGCAATTGTAAATGGTATAAATTAGACTGTAATGTAACAATAAATCAGAACAGTTTCTGCCTCAAGTGGTCTGGTATTGTGTGGTCTGTTCTCTCACGTACCTCTTACGTTCCTTCTACACCTAGCAATTAATCTCTGGTTTAATGGCAAAGAAGAGGAGCAGGGCTGAGGTAAATATAATTCTCCTTTAACATTTTTTAAGCTACCCATTTCTCACTATTTAATTACTGGAAGCAGTTTGGTACCAAAATTAGTAAATAAGATGTAGATCATACAAAAAAAATATATATAGATTTGCCATTCTTCTGTATAATTTCACATATGCGATTTTACCAAATAGTGTTATTGAATTTTACCAGCTGTCTGCTTTATCTGTTACATGTTTTGATTTGCTTCACAAACTGCTAAATTTGTTGTTATTTTAGAATTGCTGCAGATTAACTTTTGTAAGTGGGGTCATGATCCATCCATTTGCTCACACTTTTCTTTAAAGGCCACCTCCATCATCAATAAAAAATTTTTGGAGGCATGCCCTCCCACCCCAACCTCTATATTGGAATTATAAAAATAGAATCCAAACTCTACTCACAGCCTCTCGCTCTGATCCTGCTCCCTGCATGCAGGAACTATAAGCAGGGCGCCGGACCAGCAGCCGCAGCTGTGATTGGCTAAGATTAGCCAATCACAGCCGTGGCTGCCAGCAATACACAGTGCGGCGGGAGCGAGGATCTGTAAGTAGTGTTCGGATTCTATTTTTACAGTTCCAATATAGCGGTTAGGGGTGGGAGGCTATGCCCTGCAATATATATAAAAGAATTCACGCTACATGATTGGCAGCCAGGGAGGGATTGGGAGGGAGGGGGGGCTTCCCTGCGCATGCCAGCAGCAACTGAGACAGATCAGAGGCAGAGATGTTTGGACAAGAAGACAGCCCCTACCCTTCAGTTTCCTGAACTTTCCTAAAGAGTCACTACAGGAGAACCATAAGGAGCAGGGATGTAAGGTAAGTATTTTTTTTAAATTGTACAGTGGGGCCAGTAGTGGGTAGAGATGGCTGAACTTTCGAAAGTTCGGTCCGTTTTCGAACTTTCAAACAATATGGAAAGTTCGGAAGTTTGAAAACGGACCCATTAAAGTCAATGGGAGTCAAATAGTTCAAAAAGTTTGAATGAAATACAATTAAAATATCAATGGTAACTTAATGTAAATGGCTGTGGGACCTGGGAAATGGTCTGGGGAACATGTTCGAATATCCAAGACTTTCGAAAACTCGATTTTACTCTCACGCACGCTACTTTCGAGCTCTCGCATTCGAACATTCGATAATTATCACATGAACAACTCGAGGATTTGAGAATTTGATATTTACTCGCGTATAGGTATAATAGACATTTTACTTGAGCACGAAGATGAATAGTTCGGCTCGGGTTTGAGTTCGAGTCCATCTCTAGTAGTGGGTTAAATTTTAGTTTGGGGGATGGACATGCCCTTTAAATAGTATACCCTTCTTTTTTTAATCATTCAGTTTTTATTGAAGAGTTTTTATAATACAGTTCAAATCAAATCAAATAAGGTCAAATCAAATCATATCAAATAAAATATCACATTGTAACATAACAATATATAATATACTGTAGGGAGTGGGTGGCAGTATATAAAGTAACCAAAAGTAAATTTCAGCGTGTGTCTCCCCAGCTGCCGAAAGATTTTGAGTATTTCATTTTTGCTTGGTTATTTGGTTTTAGCATATTTGAGCCAAAGCATCTTAATCTTTATTGATATAGAGATCTATTGTCGGTATACCAATATTCCCACTTCTTGTAGAATTTGTGAAAATTAAGTTGGGTTATGGCATATTGTTTCTCATACTGCATATTGGTATTGAGGTTTCTCAGTATGAGTGTGATATTAGGGATTTTATTGGATAACCAGTTTCTGGCAATAAATTGAGTAATAATTATAGTAGTATGGAAAATAATGGTTTGTTGATTGCTGGGAAACTGCTGTAGGTCTATCAATAAGAGGGCCAGTTCGGGAGTGAGGGTGATTTGTTTTTGTAATATTGATGATAATACTAGTTGAGTTTTATTCCATATTTTTCTGATTTTCCTGCAGGTCCAGAATATGTGAAGAAGTGTTCCTCTGGCCTGTCCGCACCTCCAGCACATTGGTGAGTATTTAGAGTTCCATTTTGCTAGAATTGTTGGGGTTCTATAATATCTCAACAGTATCTTTCTTGTTATTTCCCAATGTTGTGAGCATCTTGAGAGTTTGAAGGGGATGTTGGCTGCATCTGACCATTGTTTATCATTGAAGGTTTTTCCTAGTTCTTCCTCCCATTTTATATGTGGTCTGAGTTTGGTAAATATATTTTTGTTGTTGATCAAGTTGTAGAAGGTTGTTATTCCTTTGGGGGGGGTAATGGGGGCTGGAAATTGTAGTTCAGTTGAGTCTGTTGAGGTTTTCCATTTCTTTTTAGAGGTTGTAAGCAGGGATATAATTTGGATATGTTTGAAGAAGTCGTTCTGGTTAAGTTGATATTTGCTTTGTAGTGTAGGGAATGGGGTCGGTTTACCTTGTTGGTATAGTTGATTGATTGTTTTTAGTTGGTGTTGGTCCCATTGAATATGTAAATCCGGGATAAGTATTTCAAGGCTGTTTATGGGTATGAAGTCGTATAATGGTGCTAAGAAGTTTTGATTTTTGTGTATATTTTTCCATATTTTAATGGATGCGTGGGGGAGGGTGTAGGGGATGATTATTTGCTTATCTTCTAGAAGTGTTGCTCCCAAAATTTGTTTCAGGGTTATGGGTTGGCACATTTTTTCCTCTATTTCGCACCACAAGTTTGTGTTTGTCTTGCTTTTCCACCAATATCTTATTTGGTCTAGAGTTGTTGCTTGGTAATAGTCTTTTAATATTGGTATTGCTAGACCTCCTGTTTTGCGGTTTTTAGCCATGGTTGGGTTGTTTATTCTTGCTTTATTTTTATTCCATATGAATTGTGTTATATTTTTTTGTGCTCTTGAGAGGAAGGTTTCTGGGATGTTTATTGGAATTGATCTAAAAACGTAAAGGTATCGGGGGAGGATTAGCATTTTTGATGCCATTATTCTATCCATTAATGATAGTGTCATGATCCTCCATTTTCTTGTCTGACTTTCTAGTTTTTCTACTAGTGGTATGAAGTTGGATTGGAATAGGTTTTCCAGGTTGGTTGAAATTTTTATTCCCAGGTAGGTTATTTCGTTGGTGTCCCATCTGAATTGATATTTGCTTGCCAGGAACATTTTCAGGGCTCCTGAGAGATTGGTTTCCATAACTTGTGATTGGTTTTGTGACAATTAGAATAACGTCGTCTGCGAATAGTGCTATTTTGTGGGATGATGAGTTGATTTTGATGCCTGTAATATTTGGGTCTTCTCTTATTTTTTGTGCCAGAGGTTCCATAGCTAGGGCAAAGATTAGTGGGGAGAGGGGACATCCTTGTCTTGTTCCATTTGAGATGTTAAATGGGTTGGACATCATACTGGAAATGTACACGTTTGCAGATGGGTTGGTGTATAGCGCCATGATTGCTTTTTTAAAGGAGTTTTGTATTCCAAATTTTTCCAGTACCAGGTTTAGGTATTGCCAATTGAGGCGGTCAAAGGCCTTTTCTGCATCCAATGATATAAATAGCGATGAGATCTTGTTGTGGTTGGCCCAGTCTATAAGGTCGATAATTCTTCTTGTGTTGTCTGTGGATTGTCTGTTTTTAATAAATCCTACTTGGTCTAAATGGATGAGATGTGGAAGTATGTTTTTGAGTCTCTCGGCCAATATTTTGGAATATAGTTTAAGGTCATTATTTAATAGGGAGATGGGTCTGTAGTTTCCTAATAGTGTCGGGTCTTTCCCTTGTTTTGGGATTGGTATGATTAAGGCTTTAAGCATCTCTTTAGGGAATGTTTGGTTTTCAGTTGCTTTATTGAACATGTTTTGCAAGTGTGGGGTAAGGGTGGTAAAGTAGGTTTTGTAGTATTCATTGGTAAACCCATCTTCTCCTGGAGATTTGTTTAGTTTTGCTGTGTTGATCGCTTTAATTATTTCTTCTTGGGAGAATGGTTTGTCTAAGTATTCTTTTTGTTCTGCTGTTGTTGAGGGTAGGTTTATTGAGTTGAAGAATGCTTCTAAGATTTCTTTGTTGGGTTTTTTAGTTTCTCCGTTTTCTGCAAGGTTGTATAATTTGGAATAGTAGATGCTGAATTGGTTGGATATTTCTTGGGGGTTGAGTATCTTGTTGTTTTTTTCTATGATGTATGAGATTTTGGTATTGGCTAATTTGTTTTTGATTCTATTTGCTAGGTTTCTATTTGCTTTACCTCCTTGGTTGTAGGATGAGGCTTTCAATCTTCTGAGCATTTTTTCATAGTCATAGAGATTTAGCGAATGAAGTTTTTCTTTTGTTTCTTTCAATTGTATTTTTAGGTGTTGTGATGGTTTTTGTTTGTTTTCCTTCTCTAGTGTGGCTATTTTTTGTAGTAGTTCCAGTTTATTTTGTTTTCTGATTTTATTTAGTTGGGATGCTTGTTGGATGCAGATGCCTCTAATTACAGCTTTATGTGCGTTCCATAGTATGAACGGGTCTATTTCTGGAGATTCGTTTATTTCGAAATATTCTGATATAGCTTTTTGTATTATGTTTCTGGATTTTTCGTATGATAGTATGGTTGGGTTGAGTCTCCATGGTCTTGTTTGGTTGACATTGAATCTTTCCTTTAGGAGGATTGTTATTGGTGCGTGGTCTGACCATGTGATCGGGGAGATTTTGGTGTAGGGAAGTTTTTGGAGAGTCCATTTGTCTACTAGGATGTAATCCAGTCTGGAGTACATATTGTAGGATTGGGAGAAGAAAGTATAGTCCCTCTCTGTTGGGTGGGTTGTTCTCCATGCATCAAATAGATCTTCGGATTTCAGGAGATTGTAGAATTGGTGGTTTTTCTTTGTGTTGGGATTAGTGGAGTCTATTTCTGGGTCTAGTAGTTGGTTAAAGTCTCCGCATATTATAATATTTTTTTGATGGTATTCTTTAACTTTGCTTATGATTTTCTTTATAAACTTGATTTGTCTTTGGTTGGGTGCGTATAGGTTGGCTATAACTAAGTTTTGGTTATTTATGGAACAGTGTAGGATTATGTATCTGCCCTGTGGATCTATCTTTGCTTCATATAGTTTGAAAGCTAGTGCGTTGTTTATTGCGATGGTGACTCCTCTTTTTTTCTTTTCTGATGAGGAATGGAAAATATTGTTGTATGCTTTATGCTTGAGGAGATGGGTTGATTTTTTGTTCAGGTGCGTTTCTTGTATACATGCTATGTCTATCTTGTTGCTTGTAAGCTCTTTCCATAATAGGAATCTTTTCTGGGGGGAGTTTAGACCTCTGACATTGTAGGATTGTAGTTTAATTCCCATGTGATCTGGTGGTTTTCTTGCTGGTTAGTTGTTTTGGGTCCTTAATTACAGACGTGTATGGGTGTAGTGTTTTTATATAGATCTTTGTTTTGGGGAGTACATTTGGCATCATACGAGTGTTTGTATTATATTTGTGGATGTTGTGGGGGTAAGGCAACTGGGGTACGGCACACATAGCTGAGACAAAAAATATACAACATATATAACATAAAAAACATGAGAAACATCTAGAACCTAAGTTAAGTGGCAGACATTTCAATAAGGGGGTCATAGGGGGACCACAATGGGTCAGTAACACCTTCCTAGTTATCATAGATATCTAGACTTTTTGGAGGGCTGTTTGCCACCTGGAAATGCTGTTGTTTTATTTAAAACAGTTCCTTGTTTCTTAATTGACTGGTCTAGATTATTTTGTTTTTAGCTTATTATAGGTTTGTTATCCCAAGTTAGGTCGGGTATGGCTTCTTTGATTTTGGGAGATAGATTATTTTGTATTCTTGCTGAAATAAACTAGTCTCTGAGGTATACAGAGATTAATTAGTGTATCTAGAGCCTCCTGGGGTAGGGACCCAGTCCAAGGGTTTATGATTGGACTGGTCAGTCTGTATTGGTTGTATTGGGCTGTTTATAGGTTATTCCCGTGAGGTTGTATTCTATATTTATGTTTATGGCTACTATCTCCCCCGGGAAGCCCCGGTATGATCAGGGATGTTTACCGTGGGTATTATTAAGGGGACAAAGTAAGTGTCTCTTATCTCTGAGCTTTTTAAGCTTATAAAACATTTATGGCATATAGAACATTCATAACATATAAAACATTTAACATATTTAACACATTTAGGACATAGCCCTTCTCAGAGGTATTCAAACCGTTTTCTTGCAGAGGCTCCGGTCCAGGACTTCCTGCAGCCGGTAAGAGTTTTTAGAGTAGTCAATCTGGGGTGCAAATGAAATGCTCTCGTCTCTACTTTAGGGTTTCAAAGTTATTAGTCCTTGGCTAATATGTGTGTTTTGATTTGTTCGGGTGTTGGTTCAAATAGTTCTCAGTTGTAGTTCCACTCTTTTTGGATTTTTTCTTTTTTGTGTGGTTCTTTCAGTTGGTTTTTAATGGTTTGAGGGATGTTTAGCTTCCATTCCTGGGCTTTGAGGATAGCTTCTCTGGGTGTATTGAAGACATATGATCTTTCTTCTTTGATTACGATCAGGCGGACTGGGAAACCCCATTTGTATTTTATAGCGTTATATCTGAGTATCTCTGTAGCTTCTTGAAAGGTTTTTCTTAATTGCATGGTTTGAGGTGATAGGTCTGCGAAAAATTGTAGATGGGTATATTTGCTTGGCAGGTTGTTTTGGTTTCTTGAAAGTGACATCACTTGCTGTTTAGTTTGAAAGAATAAGAATCTTATTATTACATCTCTGGGTGCTGTTTGAGGGGCACTTTTTGGTTTATATAGTCTATGAGCTCTGTCGATGGTTCTTTCTGTTTTTGTTGAGTTTGGCAGGATTGTTTCTAATAATTTTTCTAGATAATGATCAAGTTCGGAGTTTGAGACAGTCTCAGGTATGCCCCTGATTTTGATGTTATTTCTCCTTGATCTGTCTTCTAGGTCAGTGATTTTGTTTTGGAGAGTGGTTACTTTATCGTCTAGGTTGTTATGGGCGTCTGCTAATTCGTTAAATGAGGTTGTGAATTCTGCCATTTTGTGTTCTATATGGTTGGTTCTTTCTGCAATGTCTCTTATATCTTTTTTAATAGTTTGGACCATTTCTGTAACGTCCATTTTGAAGGCTTTATGTTGAGAAATCAGCATGTCTTTTAATACTTTTTCTGACACTGGGGTATCTTTGGTTGGGAAGTTATGCAAGGGGTTTTGGCCTTGTGTGGTTTCTAGCGTGTTGTTTTCTTCCTCTCCTTCCACATCCCCTTTCTTGTGTCTTTTCATAGGTTCCCCGCTTGGTTGGGTCCCCAGGGGTCCTTGTGAGCTGGAGCCCTGGCTGGAGGGGAGATCGGCGTCTCCTAGGTCCCCGCCTGGGTCTGTATTAGATGTTTGTAAGTCTGTTTTTTGTTCTGTGTCAGAGTCTGTGTCTGTATTGTTAATATATATTGTTTGTTTCTGTTTCCTTACTTTTTCTTCCTTTCTTTCTCCCTGTAGGTTGCGGCTCTCGCGGTTTCCATGGGCGCCGCCATCTTGGATTTCGGCCCGCGAATCTGTGCTGCCTGGGAAGAACAAGGTGAGTTTTTTCTCTGTTTGTTTATGAGCTACGGATTTGTTCTTGCCCATTTTAGACCAAGTCTGCTGCTTCTTTTAAGTTGTTTGGGTCCTGTTTAAGTTGCAGTAAGTAGCTGTTTTCCTGGTAGCAGAGAGGGAGCTCTTACTCCATGCGACCTCTCTCCAGGATAGCTGGCCACGCCCCCCTAAATAGTATACCCTTCTGATTCATATCCAAGAAATATGCATTCCACCAACAACCTAATCTTGTGCATTTAAATTAACCACATATTTTTGAGAGCACATCTTCCTTTAGTATTTTTAACACAAACAATTTCATGTATGCAATTTTAAATAGAATAAAGTCTCTAAAATCGGACATTTGCTAACTAAGCGGTTTCTATAATTATACCACCTAGAAAACAGAACAAAGTTATCCATGTCAAAGGACTATAGCAGAAGGTAAGTAGAACAGATGTTGATTTAAGATAAATGTCAACTAGATATCGCCCTATATCTGTTCTGAACATGCTTTCATATGCGCAGGATCTCTGAATGCTCAAATAATATTTTTGATTCCGTATCCCTTTGATTTATTACTGTAGATCTGCTGGGAACTTATTATAATGTATTATCTATTTCGACCATATTTCTTAGTAACGTTGCTTTTCTCACATTGATGTTTGAAGATAAATACTTTAAAGTACATTACAACGATGATGCTAAGAGCCTGAATACAGCATTGAGATACTTCTCTTCAACATATTTTTTTCTGAATACCAGTTTTAAGCTAAGCTTGTAAATCTTTCATATTGCTTTTTTCCCCCATTTTTACTTTACAGAAGCATAGCAGGCCTTTACACCTATTGCCTTTATAATTAATAACTTGTGTATGTAAAGATTTATTACTTCTAATTCAAAATTGTAATATTTGTTTTGAAAATATTAAAAACATTTAGAGGCTAAATGGAAAAAAAAAATCTGGGGCATCCAATCAGATGTTATCTAACTGCAATTACCTAATAAAAAGCAAACACCTGATTGGTTTCTGCAAATTAATTGCACACATTCCACCTCTTATTGCATCAGCCCCCTTCATCACAATCAAACTATTTAAAAGGGGAACTAATGTCCAAAAATGATGAAGAATAGAAATGTAGCTGATGCATATTATGTACCAGTAAATCTAAAACAATTTTTTTTTGGTCAATCCCAACAGATTTGCCATTTTAGGCGAAGATGTGTAGGACAATGGCTCAGAAGCAGCATGTATTGAGCGGGCCTTTCCCTTGAGCACCCAGGGGACGGCCATCTCCAATACAAGGGAGGTAGAACTGGGGGTTAGGAAGGATATGCAGGTGGTAGGGGACTCCATTATTAGAAGGGTAGATAGGGTAATCTGTCACCAAGACCCTGCATGCCGAACAGTGTGTTGTCTGCCTGGTACTAGGGTTCGACATGTGGTGGATCATGTAGACAGATTATTGGGTGGGGCTGGGAGTGACCCGGTGGTCTTGGTTCACATTGGTGCCAATGACAAAGTTAGAGGTGGAGGTGAGATCCTTAAAAATGATTTCCGAGAATTAGGGGCCAAGTTAAAAGCAAGGACCTCAAGGGTAGTGATTTCAGAAATACTACTGCAGCCACGTGCTACGCTAGGGAGGCAACGGGAGCTCAGGAGTATAAATGCGTGGCTAAGGGAGTGGTGTAAGGAGATGGGGTTTGGGTTTTTAGAGAACTGGGCTGACTTTTCTGTTGGCTACAGGCTCTTTAGTAGAGACAGATTGCACCTCAATGGTGATGGTGCAGCTGTTTTGGAGGAGAAGATGGCTAGGGGGTTGGAGGAGATTTTAAACTAGGTATGGGGGGGAGGGTATGTTGAACTACACAGGGGTAGATAGAGAAGTTAGGGATCGGGGCTATTAACACAACGGAGGATGGAGAAGGGGGAGCATATAGGATAAGTAGGCATGTACGACTATGTATGGAAGTAAATCAATTGATAATCTAAAATGTATGTTTACAAATGCAAGAAGTCTGGCTGGAAAAACCGGGGAACTTGAAATAATAGCTTTAAAGGAAAGGTATGATGTGATTGGTATAGCAGAATCAGGGCTTAATGATTCACACGACTGGACAGTAAATATTGAAGAATACTCCGTATTTAGACATGACATAGTTAATAAGAAAGGAAGAGGAGCATGTATGTATGTTAAACAGGAATTGAAGCCAAATTTAAAAGATGGAATAGATGGGGGAGTAAACGATACGGCAGAAACAATATGGGTGGAACTGTGTACAGGAAGCAAGAAGGTAGGTAAAATAACTGTTGGAGTATGTTATAAGCCGCAAAATGCCGGGTAGAAGGTGGAAATGAATCTCCATATGCAGTTGGCGAAGGCTGCTGGTATGGGGCATGTTCTGGTTATGGGGGATTTTAACTACCCTGACATAGATTGGAGTAGGGGAACT
The DNA here is from genome assembly GCA_019447015.1 of Hymenochirus boettgeri. Lineage (NCBI taxonomy): Eukaryota > Metazoa > Chordata > Amphibia > Anura > Pipidae > Hymenochirus > Hymenochirus boettgeri. Next base: position 72,203,459 of record CM033470.1, on the reverse strand, counting down.
GCCAGCACCTCAAAAGGTATAAAGTTCTTAAATTTCCTATATGAGCATTTTCTTTCACAGATGGTAGAAGTTCCTACTAGACAGAATGCGTTGTTGGATCTGGTGATATCTAATAACCCTGAGCTCATTTTGGAGATGAAGGTAATTGGAAGCTTAGGGAATAGTGACCATGATATAGTGTCATTTAATATAGGTTGCAAAAAACTAAAGTGCACTGGGTTAACAAAAACTTTTAACTTTAGAAAGCTAATGTTATGCTGTTGAAGGAATCACTCCTGCTCATAGACTGGGGGGAATTGTTTCTAGGTAAAAATACAGAGCAGATGTGGACCACTTTTAAAGGGATATTAAACTATTACATTTCTAAATCGGTACCTTTAGGGAACAAGTGTAAAAAAATTAGGTCCACTCCTGCATGGCTTAATGCTCAAGTAAAAAGGGAAATGGAAAAAAAGAAAAAGGCTTTTAAAATTTTGAAAACAGAGGGAACAGAACAGGCTTACAGGGAGTAGAGATGGCCGGTTCGCGGACCCGAACCCGGATCCGCCGCGGATTTCTCCCGTCCGCGAACGGTGGATTATTCCGGACTTTCCGGACTTCTGAACTTCCGAACTGCGGATTTTTTTTTTTTACGAAAATTTTCGAAAATACGAGTATCTCCGTAATTACGAGGATCTACGATACTTTCGGGATCCGGAAAAACCGATGATCCTCGTAATTACGAGGATTCGCGTAATTACGAGGACTAACGCAATTACGAGTATTCTCGTAATTACGAGAATACTCGTAAAAACGAGTAATTCGTGTAAATTTTTCAAGACGGAGCAAGCCACATGATCCAAATTAGCCAATGGCAGCTATCATAGTTACGGAAAACCTCGTTTTTTTACGGAAATCCTTGTTTTTACGGGAATCTTAGTATTTTTGAAAAATACCGTTTTTTTAAAGTCACGCTAGCGGACTGTACTTTTTAGGTATTGTTGGCATTTATACGTGCTTCTAAGGCCATTACCCAGGTCCCTGAGTGGTTAAGTGTACGTTACCAAGGCTATTTAGACCACTTTTAATGCGGATTTTGCCGAACTTTCATTTTAATACGTTTTAACGGGTCCGCTCGCGGATTTTCGAATTTTCGGATTTTTTCGAAAATCCGCGGATCCTCACGCGGACCGGATTTTTCGAAGTTCGGACATCTCTAACAGGGAGTACAAAAGCTGTAATAAAGAGTGTAAGAAAGCAATTAAACTAGCTAAAATAGAAAATGAAATACGGATTGCCGAACAAAGCAAGTACAACCCCAAAATGTTTTTTAAGTATATAAATGGTAAAAAGATGAGGACTGAGAATGTGGGACCATTAAATAATTGGGCTGAGGTGGTTGTAGAGGATGGCGAAAAGGCTAATCTGCTAAACCGTTTTTTTACATTGGTTTTTAATGTTGAAAATCCTTGTCCTTACAGTAGGGATTGTAATAATATGCAGGGAAAAAATGAAGAGTATTCACATTGGCTAACAAAGGATATGGTACGGAAACAATTAGACAAAGTTAATATCAATAAAGCCCCAGGACCAGATGGATCGCATCCTCGGATTTTAAAAGAGCTTAGTTGAGTTCTATCTAGACCACTGTTTCTCATCTTTTCAGATACGCTTTGGTCTGGGGATGTGCCGCTGGATTGGAAAAAAGCCAATGTAATACCAATATTCAAAAAAGATAGTCGTTCACAGCCTGGTAACTATAGACCTGTAAGCCTAACATCAGTGGTAGGGAAGGTGCTGGAAACTGTGTTACGGGATCATATCCTTGACTTTGTCTCAAGAGATCATCTTATTAGTAGTAGTCAGCATGGATTTATGAGAAATAGATTATGCCATACAAATTTAATTGTTTTTTATGAAAAAGTGAGTAAGAAGTTAGATTCAGGCACAGCAGTGGATGTGATATATTTGGATTTTGCGAAAGCTTTTGATACTGTGCCACATAGGCAACTAATGTATAAACTGAGGACTGTTGGCCTTGAAGAAAACATTTATTCATGGATAGAGAACTGGTTATTGGATCGCAAACAGAGAGTGGGGGTTAATGGAGCTACATCTATGTGGGCTAAAGTTCTAAGCGGAGTGCCTCAGGGTTCTGTATTGGGGCCGCTTCTGTTTAATCTGTTTATAAATGACTTAGAAGGGGGCATTGAGAGCAAGGTCTCAGTGTTTGGTGATTACACTAAACTATGCAGAGCTTTGGAAACTTCAAGTGATGTGCAAGTGCTGCAAGCAGACCTAGATAGATTATCAAAATGGGCAGCAGAATGGCAGATGAGATTCAATGTTGATAAATGTAAGGTGGTGCATTTGGGATTTAATAATCCCCGTGCCACCTACACCATAAACAACTCTGTGTTAAGTGCATCTGTAATGGAAAAAGATTTGGGGGTTCTGGTTGATAACAGTCTTAGCTATAGCAAACAATGCTAGGTAGCAACGGCTAGAGCTAGCAAAATATTGTCTTGTATAAAGAGAGGAATAGGTTTAGGAGAGAAAAATATTATTCTCCCTCTTTGCAAGGCACTGGTAAGGCCTCATTTGGAATATGCGGTGGAGTTTTGGAATCCCATATACAAAAGGGACATCTTGGAAATTGAGGCAGTTCAGAGAAGGGCAACTAAATTAATAAGGGGAATGGAGGGGCTTGAATATGCAGACAGATTAGACAAGTTAGGGCTGTTTACATTGGAGAAGCGACATTTGCATGGGGACATGATAACCTTATACAAATATATTAATGGGCCATACAAGGAACTCTTTGGTGCATTGTTTACTAATAGGTCATATCAGAGGACTCGTGGACATCCTTTAAGGTTGGAAGAAAAGAAGTTTCATCTTCAGGTTAGGAAAGGTTTCTTTACAGTGAGAACGGTGAAACTGTGGAACTGTCTTCCAGCAGATGTGGTAATGGCAAGTTCATTGAATAGCTTTAAAAAAAGGCCTGGATAAGTTTCTACAACTAAAAAATATTGAGAATTACTGGTATTAATGAATATAGATCTGGTTGATCCAGGGATACTTTCCGATTGCCATTTGGAGTCAGGAAGGATTTCCCCCCCCCCCCTTTTTAGCTGGGTTTTTTTGCCTTCCTCTGGATCAACTGTTAGGTAGGGTTAAAAAAAACAAAAAAACAAGGGTGAATAGGTTGGACTTGATGGACGTATGTCTTTATTCAACCTTAATTAATATGTTACTTTGTAAAGTCCAATGCATCATTTGTTCATTTGGAGATACCACCTTATTCCACATCACCTTTACATTGGGTAAATCTTCCAATCAAAAGCCTACGTCTGATATTTTGGAGGCTTTGTTCATGTTCTAACTCAAACAATTGGCCATATGGATAATTTTAATTCAAATTTGGTCAAACCAGTGATGTCTTATCTGTAGCTAGTTTTCCTGTATTGTCTGGACTTTAAAAATATCTAAAAATAAATATATATATATATATATAGTTTTGTTTGAAATAATTTAAATAGGCATGAAATTGTTGCCATTAATTAATTGACCCATTCCTGTCAACAACAAAAAAAGTGCATTGTTTGATCTGACTGTGTGTGTGAGGAGCAAGTCAGGTTATCAGATCATAAACAATGCCACTAACCCAATATCTCCCTTATTGCAATTTTTTTCATTATCCCTGAGCCAAGTAGAGAGAAAGAAAACAAGGAAGAGAGATAATGGGGGAGAGAAAGAGGGGGGGAAGGAGAAAGAGAGGAAGAGAGAGACAGTGATAAAAAGCGAGAGGTAGAGAGAGAGAAAGAGGGTATGTGTAAGGGATAGGATACTTGGAAAGTTCTTTGAGACATCATCTAATTTGAATTTTTAAACTAAACTTAAAGGGCTGCTATACAAATAATATGAGAAACTGATTTGAAATAAAATGTTTTATCGGCAAAATGTTTTCAAGCATCTAGTGCTCAGCTTGCTTTATCTTTTATTGTTTTGGGTTATCTTCGAAAGCTTTGCTCAGAAAAATAAAAAAAACAATGTTTCTGTTTCAAAATACCAGCAAAAAAACGTAAAAAGAAAAGAAAAAAAAAGATTTTTGGTGAATGGAGCAATATATGTTTTCATAAATAAAGATGCACAATATATTATTTATCTGGTATTATTTGGTAAGTTTTAAAATGCCATGTTTATCTCTCCACAACGAAAAGTTTCCTGTCAGGTAATGCTAATAGCTGTTTTTGACAGAATCCCTGTGACAGAATGTTCTAGTCATAAGGACAGAAAATAAATTGCATGCAGCAAGTACATCACATCTACAGCTAATAATTCTAATAACGGCAGAAAAAGTTTCAAACTGTTACTCTTTTTTTCCCCTGAAGTCTGATATTTTAATGAATCTAGGAAACAAAACACAATGGATCAGAATCTGAAACAACTACCAATAATGTTTTGAAATCTTTAACACAATTTCATTTGTGTAATATTATTATTTCGGAAGCCCTGTCTTCTTCACTGACATTCAGTCAACAACTGCAGGCACAATAATCATAATTTCCCATTTTAAGCTTTTCTGGATATTTAATTGGACAGTTCTTCTATATGGCATAAGACTGCCATCTAGTGCAAACTTCTAGCATTACAGTAGCAGGTGCATTAAAAAACAGAAACATACTAGAAAAACACTGTTTCCTCTGATTTGCTATTGGTGGTGTTTGAGGATTATATAATTTGTGTGGATACAAAAATTACATTTTGTCTACTACATATAGATACTATATACAGTGCCTATATTTCAACAGATATTTGTGTGTGCACTATTTTAAAAGGCATCTCCACCCCCAAAACTAGAATTTCGCCCACTACTGGTCCCACTCTGTAGTGTAATAAAATCCTTACCTTACATCCCAGCTCCATATGGTTTTCCTGTAATCCCACCCCAAAGTCCAAAAAAGTGGCCACCAGGAGGATAGCAGAGTCCATATAGGACTCTGCATCCTGTCTCTCCTCCGGGAGAAGTTTGGCATGCACACTGCAGGCCTCCCCCCTTCCCTCTCCCTCCCTCCCTCCCTCTCCCACCCTCTCCCTCCTGATTTGGTCTCCCACAGCCTAGCTTAAAAAACTTTTAACATAATGTTCTGCTTCCTCCCCCAGCACCAACCGCTATATTTGTATTGAGAGAAAGTGCCCCGATAGTAACTTACCTTCCCTCTTTCCTCCGCTGTTCAGGACTATCGGCAGCTGCCTCTCAGCCAATCACAGACACGGCTGCCGGTCCGGCCCCCTGCTTGCATTTTCGCGCAAGCAGATGGCCTGGCAGTTACTGTCAGGCTGGCCTGGCAGTTACTATCGGGGCACTTTCTCTCAATACAAATATAGTGGTTGGGGCTGGGGGAGGAAGCAGAACATTATGTTAAATGTTATTAAGAAGGGTGGACATGCCCTTTAACGTGTGTGCACAGGACATCCAAGATGCAAGACAGGCACAATCCCACAGCTTAGATGAAATATTGATGTGTGCCGTATAACATTATTACAAAATGCATACTGTAATTGTCAGACTTCCATATGAACTCATCCCAATTTTTCTATTTCCATCCAGGTGCCTCAGCTCTATTACCTACATAAGCTCAAACATACTTTTCTAAATGATCCAGTCACACTGTTTATTCAAAACTATTATCTCAATGTTGCACCTTCATCAGGAAAGGCAGATAAAAACTATGTTAAAACATCATTTCCAGAATGCGCTTTATTTCTACCGCAGGTGTGGAAAGAAATCACAGATTGCTGTTTTGCAAAATTACATTTTTATATCTTCTATACAGATACTGTATTTATTAGCCCCAGTCTATTTTAAAGGAACAATTCACTGTGAACAATTCTTTTATTGCATTACTTGAAGAACGGAAGGTAAAGAAGCTATGCTTAATCCTTTAAATAACAAATACATAAACATGCCCTTCAAAAGAACACGTACCTTCAAAATGAACCTTAAATCACATTTCTAGGAAAAATTCAGCAATATTACTTTCTGCTTGAACACTTCCTGTTTTTAGCCATGTGACCAGCTTGTTTTCATGTGACCATCCTTTGCCTTCATTAATAGGCTCCCCTTTTCAACTGTCAATGTTTTTTGTTGGCTCAGGTACTTTCTGATTTTTTCCAGCATTAAGTCTCAACTAACTAGGGGATGAGCAGAGGGTCAGGTGATGTCAATCAACCTACTCGAAGCGGGAAATTTGAACATTCACCTCAATATAATTTCTCATAGGCTGCAGCCAGAGGTGTGATCCAGGGCTCATTTTAAAGGAAAGACTGCAGGCCTTTATTTAACCCTAATGATGGCTATAGATGCAGTGAAATGATTTATATTATCGTCCACCATCTATGGCCACCATAAATTGTTCAGAGACCACAGTTGCCCTTTAATTTAAAATGCTTTCAGGTGGGTTGGCAAATTTTACATGAAATAAAAGACTTCAACAGATATAGCTTTAACGAAACACGAAAATAGTTTAGTAAGGATCTTGGATAGGATAAAAAGCATTCAGAAGGCCAACAATTGCATACAACCTTTTGGAGAAAGGAAACATCTTTGATTCATCTGTTTAATTATGCATTTTAATAAATTTTGTGCTGTGGATCAGAGACAACATTCCTATCTGCTTGTGCACACTGAGTTATCTACTACCACTTGCCAAAGCTATCAATTCTTTACTGGCTGACATGCCTGTAAACATGGATGAAAAGAAGTTGAAATGTATTAATCATTAACAGTAACATCATTTGGGGCCCTAGATTTGGGAAACATGCTCTGAATATTTAGCACAGTGCCCCGGATATATCAGCATTTAGCCACGGTGTACTGGAGTTGCTGTAGGCCCTATGTGTAGTTTCCATCTGGAATGTATGGTATAATGATGCAAGCAATCAGATGCAGATGCTTGTGATATTATTATTCATGCAACATAACCTCCTAAGGAAGTGGAAAAAAGGCTGAAAGGAACAAGCATGCTCTCCCCAACTTAAAGGGTCACTATACTTACTCAAACAACTTTGCATCCATGTATTTGCTTGTAGAACTTGAAATATGTGGTATTCAGGCATTCAATAGGAAACACACCTGTTTTGGGTTAAGATCTGTTCTGCTGGTAAGAAGAACAGAGCCTGAATAGAGGTGGGGGTTCCAAACCAAGCCTCTATTGAAGCCTGAATAGAGGTAGGCTGGTTCAACACCAACTGTCTGCCATGTACAAAGCTGTTTTAACTCCTTACACTGGGCAGTGTCAATAACACCTCTTAGCCACAATGCAATCTACACCTTGCATTCAGAATGTCCCTAACACACCTTGCTATAATATGCTAATTTGGACTTGCCAGGATACATATTGCCAGCAGATTCTTGTACACTTGGACTTGAAGTTTAGTTCTTGAAGATAATTCGTTAGTAATCTGACTGGCTTTCTCAATTCAGAATGACTTGTACAAGAATCTGCTGGCAATTAAGTACTCTGGCAAGGTGTGATTGTGATTGAGGTGTTATCGTAAAATACTATAGAGAATTATTAGAGATACTTAGTTATAAACTAAACATTCCCATACATTGATACAAACTCATCACTTTCCCATGCAGTAAACAGGGGAGTAACTACCCCCCAGAAATCCACTGTAGAAGAAGCAGGGAGGGGGATCCCATCATCGTTTTTATGGTCTTAGCCTTTCTGGTGCTACATTAGCATGGAGTTTTTAGCACTAGGCAGGCAATGTAATTAGCTTTCTACTTCCTGCCTACAAATAAACTGTAATTTTGGTGATCAGAAAGAGAAAATAAACCTGTCTGATCACCAAAAATGACACATTCCCAACAAATGATTACGATGAACATTTGTCTTTTAACAACTCATGGGCATGAACATGAATAATATAACAATAAGTAGTTGTATTGATCTTAATTAAACTTATTGATTAACAATCATAAACATGTTTATTATCCTTTTTGCATTAAAGTTAATGACTGATAATAAATAAATACAATCATCTAAATCCAATTACTAAGTATTACCTTCTGTATTTTGTTCTTTATTAAAGGACGCTCACAGCGTCAAAGAGTCAAAATCTCTTTGTAGTTTCTATCCTAATTTTTATTTCTCTTTGATTTCTGAATCCTAATTCCTGTTTCCTACTTTCTATTTATTACTTTTTTGTTAAATAAGCAGGAGAGAACGTCATTATTTTATGTTTGTTTCCCAAAAGAACAAAGGAAGGATTGTAATAATATATATATTTTTTTTTATTAATTGATGTTCAGTACTTTCATCTCTAAAGAATCCTTCTAAAACTTTTATTTGCATAGTTGTTAACCAACTGGTTTTTTTTCCTATTGTGTGTTAAATAACTTAGATTAAAGGAGACTACTGTTTTAGTGAAACATTTTCTTAGATTTATATATCCAGACATTATAGTTTATATAAATGATAATAGGTAGATAGCCAAGAACAAAATGCAGTAAGTTGTGTGCAATTAAAGCACCTGAGCAGTAAATCTTCCTCGCTTTCTGCCCACTCTACTTTGTTTGGAATTGTCCTGCATTAGCACCAGGAGGAGGACAAGCCACATTTTTTTTTGCTGGGGGGGATAATTGCTAAAGCTACCTTGTGAACTGCAATATAATAAGAAATACCTTTATTAAGTGTCAATATTTTAAGCCCTTTATCAAACCTTTTTATTGGAAGTAATTTATATAGATGTTGCAATACAGCTAACATTGCAATCTCCATTTTTCTAAGAGTTCTGTTGGTCCTATCTAAGTTTTCTAGACCTAATTCTTTAGTCTATGTAGTTCTTCCTTTTCCCCTCCCAACAAGATGTAGAAAGAGATTCTTCTTTTGGACTCAGAGTGCATGCTGCCTAACTAACAGTTCATCCTGACTCCAAAAAGCATCAGAAAAATCATTCGATCAGCAAAAAACATGCTGAAGTTTCTTTGACATCAAGTCCTTTGATATCATAAAACTAGAACTCCAGAACTGCAAAAATTTCAATTCTCTTACCTTATATTCAGCCTAATTTTCATGCTACCGGTTCAGCTGTCTCCAATAAGGCTTTAGCCTCCTTTGATGTCAAAATATATTTTGAGTCAGTCTGTCATTAGCCAGGACCTCTGATTCCCAGAAGAACCAAGACGTAACATAGTAACATAGTAATTAAGGTTGAATAAAGACATACATCCATCAAGTCCAACCTATTCACCCTCTTTTTTTTTTTTTACCCTACCTAACAGTTGATCCAGAGGAAGGCAAAAAACCCAGCTAAAAAGGGGCAAAAAAATCCTTCCTGACTCCAAACGGCAATCGGAAAGTATCCCTGGATCAACCAGATCTATATTCATTAATACCGGTAATTCTCAATATTTTTTAGGTTTAGAAACTTATCCAGGCCTTTTTTAAAGCTATTCAATGAACTTGCCATTACCACTTCTGCTGGAAGACAGTTCCACAGTTTCACCGTTCTCACTGTAAAGAAACCTCTCCTGACCTGAAGATGAAACTTCTTTTCTTCCAACCTTAAAGGATGTCCACGAGTCCTCTGATATGACCTTTTAGTAAACAATGCACCAAAGAGTTCATTGTATGGCCCATTAATATATTTTTATAAGGTTATCATGTCCCCACGCAAACATCGCTTCTCCAATGTAAACAGCCCTAACTTGTCTAACCTGCCTGCATATTAAAGCCCCAGGTAGCAAGACTGGAAGCAGGAACATCAGGTAAAATACAAAGTGAGTGGTTATGGTAAGAGTTTTTAAATGATTGTGTTTAGGTTTTTTGGGGGAGTATCTATGTAAATATAAATTTTAATTAAGGTGGTGGGCATGCCCTTTAAGTAGCATTGTGTGATAATGTAAACTGTAGACAACATTAATCACAAACTATGATATCATCCAACATTTTACAGCTATTTTCAGAATTCATTTCAACAAAGAGAAATGAAAAGTAAAGGTCTATAGTTTTCAGGCTAAGATCGTATTTGTTTTTTTTTGCCTTTGCAATTTGTTGATGCTATAATAAACAAGACAGAATCTAAAAAAAATAGAAAATAAATATTGAATCTCTCAGGGGCTTGTTGTGCATGCTATCAGCTCAAGGTACTTTGTTCAACTTAAATTTGTTACAATGTTTTCAGGTAATGCCTTACAAAAAAGGAATTTTTCATGTATGCTTGTGGGCAAAGATTTTGAAACGAGAATGCAGCGTTTGGGATATCAGATAAACTGAGAAAAATAAATGAACTCAATTTCCTTCTAAGTGTTTACTGGAAACAATATATTTAAATGTTTAATTAACCGATGTATTATTTGCTATTCCTGTACTAGATCATATATTTTTGGTTTTCATTTTCAGTTAACATTTAACCTTTTCAGAGCTTGCATTTTTAAAGCATTTTCATAAATTTTCTGTCTTAATTTCCTTTTTTTCTCAAGTAATGGTGGTGACTGGAAAAAGACGATTCATAATGGTCTTAAATCAATTTTACACATTTCAATATGTCTGTCTGTCTTATTCAGGAATTCAACTAGTAATACTGAAGAATCCCAAAAATAATGGAAAGCCATATACCACACCAGATTAAATTCTAAAATAGATGATGATTCATTCATGATGATTTGTCATGTGTGTGTGTGTGTTGGGGTTTTAACATTTACAGAGGCAAAATATGGATGTCTGCATAATATATATCAGTGGATCACCTTAACAAATGTTCATCCTTACAATACCATGTGCTAGTAGATAACTATTAGTATACGCATATATATATATATATATATATATATATATATATATAATTATGACCTGATTGCACTCCACACACTGGTTCAACCTGCCCGGGTGACTCTCCAAAAGCCATACAGTTTCCTCCAAATAAACTTTATTAAACAGATCTACGCATTTCAGCCCATGAATTTAAGTAGCGGTACGTATACCCGCCCCTTAAAAACACCCAACTCTTTTTAAGGGGTGGGTTTACGTACCACTACTTAAAGGGATTATGGTTGATGGTAGTGTATCCTGACGACGGCCTGCACATGGGCTGAAACGCGTAGATCTGTTAAATAAAGTTTATTGCTATTTTGCTAAAGACCCATTGAGTGCTTTCGTGTGGAGGAAACTATATATATATAGGCCGGAATGTATTCCTGCCTACATTGCGTACAATGTAAATTTGTGGATAAAGGCCCTTCTTTCAGAAACCCTACTACAGGTAAACTATACAACTGTAGAGAGTTCTGTACATGTGACTCTTCTTTCTTAGTCTACGTGCTGTGGTGTCCGTGCGGCGAAACCACCCAAATGGTAAAGGCACGGATCTCACAGCATCGTTCCAGCATTAAAAAGAGGGATGTAAAGTTACCTGTACCTAAGCATTATGCTGAGGCAGTACATACAGAGAATGAGCTGAGGTTCAGGGTTCTGGAGGTGGTATCCCTATCAGATCGGGGTGGTGATAGGGGGTTACTACTCCAAAGAAGGGAGGTATGGTGGATACATCAGTTAAAAATCTTACACCCTGTGGGTCTAAATAAAGACTATGACCAATACCAGTTTTTATATGGTTGATATAATGTATCTAAACTATGTGAGTTTTTCCAAATTGTATATATAAACTAATTAATTGAATGATACATAAAATGATAAAATTTGGGATAAAAATGTAACGGGAGGGGTTAATAAGGTATGTGAGAGAAAGGGTTGGACATATGATGTCATATCCTGTATGCGTGAATACATAATAATGGGGGAGAGTGGTGACATGTGATAGCCATTGTTTGTACCTGAGGAAGGGGTGTGGCAACCCCGTACGTTTCTCACATTTGCTAACTTGAATAAAGAAGCTGTAATTTTAATCCTGTGAGCAGTATGGAACCGGTTTTCTCTCTCTCTCTCTCTCTCTCTCTCTCTCTCTCTCTCTCTCTCTCTATATATATATATATATATATAGATAGATAGATAGATATATATATATCAATCAAAGAAAAGAATCTTTGTGCATTTGCAGGACTTCAACACAAACAAATTTTAATGATCACTGATGATCACTTGCCGTATATACTCGAGTATAAACCGAGTTACCCATTTCTACCTAAAAAAAACTAGTAAAAATGATTGACTCGAGTATAAACCGAGGGTAGAAAATATGAACACTAAAGCAAACCTGTAATTAGTAAAAATGATTAGAAAATGAACATGAATAAACAGGAGGTCCATTAAAGTATTTATTTTACCGTAAATAAAAACAACTTGTTCAGCAGTCACTTCACGCAGCATACCGTAATGTAAAGTCACAAACCTACCGTATGTAGGAACATCTACATAACCGGTACATACCGTAACAATGGTATGGTAAACTAGTACTGTAATGCTAAATATTTTAACTGGGGGACCCAAAGTTCAATGGCTTGAACAGCAATATGGAACTGGAACTGGAACATAAAACACATTTAAAATCCTTTAAAATCGGATTCCTCATCTCTGGCGCAAGCAAAGTCCAAACCTATTCATGAATCGGGTACACCATCCAGCTGATGCAACGAAATTCTCAATACCCACTGTTTTATATTGCTCGTCTTTAGCCATTTGAAGGGCACGTAATCGGATTCCCATGTGTGTTACACAGTATCCATTTAGACGACATTCCACAACACATTTATGCAAGTCAGTCTCTAGAGCCCCATATGAGGTTGTTAAACCACAACAAGCCTTTTTTGACTTTGGCATCTTTTCCAATTCTGACTTAATTTCTTGCCAGTCTCGCACCTGTCTTCCATCAACGCCAAATTCCCATCCTGCAACAGAATTATTGCTTTCCTCTGCTCTTGATACAACTCCACAAGCCAGCGTTGTATGATCTGCGCATTTTTTTAAACGACCAACCGTTTCTAACAGATTAAAAAAACACAGAAGAACCAGTAAGAAAAATTTCCCAGCAACCACATTAAAATTGCAAACGAGGCACTGATTACTGCTTTTATATCAAGGTATTCTGCCTTCTGATTCAAGATTTCTGAGGCTTTAGTTGCCCTTTAAATTGACTTTTATAATAAGTAAAACGGCTACGGTATAATAAACAATAACAAGCATACGGTAATAAATGTAAGAAGAGCCTATTGCCCTAATACCATATACTGTAGTACCGTAATAATAATCTACCGGTATTAACCATTGCAATTCCGATGTTTGTAAACTACAACTCCCAGCAAGCTTTGTGGCAAGTTCTGGAATGCTTTAAATAACTGTAATACTGTAAATTACTGTACTGGTACTGTAAATGTACAGTGCAGTACCACCCAGCAGCCATCCCCACCCCACCCCCAAACCACCCCATGCACAATTACACATTAAAAAACATGCCCCTTACTATTGGATGGCTGAGGGCTGGTAGAAGGGCCTTGGACCGGTTCTCCGGTCCAGCTGTCTGATGGCTCCTCCATTATAGGTAGGGTCCGGTACAGGAAGGGTCCGGCTGATGATGTCAGTGGGGCGCGCGGGCACGTAAGTTACGCACGTCCCACGCGCTCTTCCTTACAGCTCCGGTGGTAGCGCTGGTCCCGGTCTCACTCTGCCTTACAGCTCCGGTGGTCTTCTGTCCTGCAACTCCGACTCTGGTAAGGTAACGGCTACTATTCTTCACTTATCTATTCTTCTTTTTTTTTTTCAGGCCGATTTACCTAAGACCCGAGTATAAACTGAGCCTAGGTTTTTAAGGTATTTTTTGAACCTTAAAAACTTGGTTTATACTCGAGTATATACGGTACCCTGATGATGGCCGTAGATGGCGTCTGAAGCGCATTGATCGCTTCATTAAAATTTGTTTGTGTTGAAGTCCTGTAAGTGCTCCAAGACTCTTTCCTTTGCTCTATGTCACATTTTGGATTCCCACCCAGGCAACTGCTATCTTGGTTACGTGAGTGCTTGCTGACAACCAATATTTGATATATATATATATATATATATATATATATATATATATATATATGAAAAGAAACGATGTCACTCTCGGGTCTTAGCAAACAACCTTGTTTATTGTGCGATCACATTACGCGTTTCAACCCAATGTGCGGGCCGTCATCAGATCCTGATGACGGCCCGACATTGGGTTGAAACGCGTAGATGTGATCACACAATAAATAAGGTTGTTTGATAGACCCGAGAGTGGACATTGTTTTTTTATACATGCTGGTTCTGATAGACACCCGGGTGTGTTGTTCAAAGTGAAAGGTGTGCTTACCTGTTCCTTGCATTTGTATATATATATATATATATTATATAAAAACAAAAAATGGCAGTAGTGTGCACACAGTGTTCCTCCTGTTTAGTTTGCCTGGAGCTGCCGGTTTAGGATTCCAATACACAGCAAAAATTGTAGATAGAGACCAACACTCCACAGGTCTTGTGAACAAGTTTTATTAACTTTGAACAAGTGCAAGGTGCAAGAAAAATAGCAACGTTTCGGCCCTGGTTTAATGGCCTTTATCAAGCTTACAATTTAGTGCAACTGAGAGGGTTTAAACAACAAAGCAAAGTTAATAAAACTTGTTCACAAGACCTGTGGAGCGTTGGTCTCTATCTACAATTTATGCTATATATATATATATATAATATATATTATATATATATATATATATATTATCTCTCAATGTTATAATGCCAATGGATGTAGCTTTGGATCTTTGGAAGTGGAGAAAGTTGGAAAAGGTGGCTGACTGCTGGGAGATTTGAGCGATGAATCTATACCTAGAAAGTTACCGTATAGCATATTATATTAATGGAACTATAACAACACTGCTATTCAATAGTAGGCTTTAGTTCCTAATGCAGTTTAAATCTTTTAAAGTTTTATGCATGGCAATAGGAATATTTTTCCATGTTCACTTTTGGTACTTATAATTCTTGTTAGAATCAAGGCTACAGTATGAGAAAAACTTGTGGTGGCTATTATAATATAGAAAAGTGTTCTTGTCAATTGGCTTTTTATCCTATTGTTTTTTTTTACAAGGCGTTCACTGAATAATGAAAATGCACCACATGCTATCATACACAAGGGAAAGGCAAAGGGAAATATGGTACATGTAATGGAAAAGATAGATTCTATATCTATTATGGAGCATTTACCTACTTAACATTGTATGTCATTTCTCTTGAGATGGTTTTCTACCAAGATATATTACAAAGCCAAACTACTGATCCTAAAATCAGAAAAGTATACCTTTTTACAATTGTTGGTAGCGGTGAGATAATAGGGGGCATATCCACAACTGGTACAATTGTATACAGGGTGCCTGCTAGACGTCCAGTCCCTTCTGGCTACTTCTCCACCAAAAATATAGTATATATAACAAAGAAAATAGGGCTGTCCAGTCCTTTAGTATCTCATCTTTATTAGTGGAGACACAGTACACACAACGTTTGATAAAGGCCAGAGAGACGAAATGTCAAACAGTACAATCCAGTGGCGTAGCTACAGATCTATGGGCCCAATGCAGAGTTTGGAACTGGGCCCCCATATCCTCCCCTCTGCTACCACAATGCTATTATGAATAATGAACAATGCCTTTATGAAAATGATTTAGACCTGGCCTAGGCCCATGAAGCTAAGTGGGCTGCAAATAGCATATACCTTTAACAATCACAATCATACATTTACAATTGCTTTCGTAATTGTACGATGGCCTGTACAATTCCAATGTAATTTTCTACTACCGCTTGGTATTGTATGGCCGAACATTTGTAAATGCACGATTGCAGCCGTAAATGTATCATTGTGCTCGGTAAATGTTCAGCCGTACATTAAAATAGTTTACAATGTTTTATCCTAGGAGCAAAAAGATGTCAATTAATATAAAGATATAAGTAGCTTTTAGAGGGAGAATTGGACAGAATACCTTGATTGTTCACCCTATCTATGTTGGATGAATATAATGGAATAGATATTATATATTATAAGTAATGAAATTACTTAGATAATTTGGGTATGATTAACCTATTTCCAAGAAACTCTGTCAGATTAATTCTCCATGTCTAATGATGGGAAAAAAGGATACTGCCTAGATGATCCTGACACTTGTGCAGCATTTATACATCTAAATGTCACATCAAGTACTTATCACACACATTAATGTATATATAAGTGTGATATTATTAACTCGTACATTATCGGCATGCTCAAAACATATTTACTGTGTGTATAGGCAAAAATATTATTGTAGATTGGACACTGTTTTTTTAAGCTAAAGAATAGCAAACTATGTGATTTGGTATGTGCCTTTAACAAGTACCACATGAATTATATGTTATCGGATACATGTGTAGCTTTATATATATACAGTGGTTGCACCAGGCAAATAATGGCCTATGTATAAATGTATATAATAAATACCAATTTAAAAATAGGTCCCAACATCTCAATAAATAAAGATTAGTCAGGGCTAAGGATTGATACATATTCCCCTTGCCATTTTCCAGCTTCCTGTACATTGTTTACCAGCAGCGTCTCCTGTGATTGGCTCAGACATCGCACCTCAGCCAATCACAGGAGACGCTGCCGGTCCAGCCCCTCTTACTTGCTTCCATGCACAGAAGCAAGCAGAAGCTCACCAGGGAAAAGAAGGCTCAAAGAATGTTGGGTAAGTACTGTTAGAAGCATCTTTGGATTTTATAAACCTTGCAAGGATTGAGGTTTGAAAGGGCAGTCCTGAATTTTGTTTAGATATTTGATAACCCTTAGGTAAATGACAGATTTCATTCCAAGAAAGTAATTAAATAATAGATTTACTTTTATAAATATTGAGGGGATAGTACAGAACTGTATCTATTTGTGACAGTTAATTTCTTAAAGGCTAACTGTGGTCCAAAAATGACATTGTGTGCTAAGGTTCCAAAATTACCAGTCTGTGTGACAACTGTTTTACTAGTGGTCTGTATACAAAGTATTTTTACCATTGTCTGTGTGCCAAGCATTTAACCAGTGCCTGGCTGTGTGCAGTGCCAGTTTCCCAACCAGTTTATCAGTGTCTGCATGCCAAGCATTTAACCAGTCTTTGTGCCAACTATTTTACTAGTGGTAATATACAAAACATTTTACCAATGATTATTTGGTTTGCAGTGGCCATTTGTGTTTGCAGCGGTGTTGGGGGGCCCATGCCCAAATTTTGCATCAGGGTCTGTAGCTGCGCCACTGGTGATTTCTTCATATCATGGGCAGTGCAGCATGTAGAGAGGTGGTTGATGGCTCATTTTAAAGTTAGGAACCTGGCCTTAGAATTTTCTATTTTATTATGTGTTATGTGCATTCGGTATAGTATTTTTCTGTTGGTTTCCCAGTGGGTTGTGCATTTGGATAGTTTAAATGGAGTTATATATGCTGCTTCCCATTGGTTTTCCTCTATTGAGATTTGTAGGTCTTCTTGCCGTTTTGATATTAAGTTAAATGTTTTATGGTCTTGTGATTCTGTTAGTATTTTATAAAATTTTGATATTCCTTTTTTGTGTAAGTTGTTTTTGTAAAATATTCACCTATTGGTAAAGAAGTTATTGTTTGGTATGTTTTGTTTTTGTTTATGAAGCTGTGTATTTGTAGATATTTATAGAATTTTGTTTTGGGTAGATGGTGTTCTCTTCTGAGCTCATTATATAGTATTGGTAATCTAAGTTGAGTATTCCCCTGTTTTTCCAGTTCTGGAGTTTTAAGTCTGGGATGACTAGTTCTAAGCTTATTATATCTATATATTTTATTATGGATTTTATCCAATTGTCTTTTTTTGTTGTTGTGTTCCAGGTTTTGATTGTTTGTTTTATGATAATATTTTGGATTGATTGTTTTAGTGGTTTTAAGAGTATTGCTCCTAGTAGTTGTGATAGGGATTTGATTTCTGGATTTTGTTTTTGTATAATATTTAATTCTATTGTTGTCCATTTTTTGTTATGGTCGTTTGTCCACAAAGATTTTGTTTGTTCCAGTATTGATGCCATGTGGTAGTTAGCGAGGGCCAGTCCTCGTTTTGCTTTGGGTTTCATTAGTGTTTTGTTTGCTATTCTAGTTCTTTTATTGTTCCATACAAATCTATTTATAATAGATTGTAGTTGTTTGAAGAATTGGTTGGGTATGTCAGTTATTATTGTTCTCATTAGGTATAATATCCTAGGTAGGATATTCATTTTTATAATCAATATTCTTGCATACCAAGTTAAGAAGTTGTTGGACCATTTGTTTAGCTCTTTTTTAATTGTATTTAATATTCCTAGGAAGTTGTTTTGATAAAGTAATGAGGTGGGTTTCGTTAGTTCTATTCCTAGTATGTCATTGATGTGTCGGCCCATGTGTATGGATATCTTGCTTTTAGTAGTAATTTTAGTGTTAATGAGATGTTGTAGTCTAGTAGTATGGATTTTTGTTCGTTGATTTTCTAGTATGAGAGTTTAGTAAAATTTTCCATTATTTTTTTTAATACTATCAGTGATTTGATTGGGTTTGTTATAGTTAGTATAATATCATCTGCAAAGAGATTTAGTTTGTATTCCTGGTTACTAATTTTTATTCCTGTTATATCTTTGTTTTCTCTAATTAATTGGGCCAATGGTTCTATTATTATTGCAAAAATTAAGGGTGATAATGGGCATCCCTATCTTGTTCCATTTGTTATTTGGAAGGGTTTTAATTGTATGTTTGAGATATATATATATATATATATATATATATAAAGAATAGCAATGGTGTGCACTCAGTGTTCCTTCTGTTTAATTTGCGAAACGTTGCTATTTTTTTTGCACCTTGCACTTGTTCAAAGTTAATAAAAACTCATTTACAAGACCTGTGGAGCGCTGGTCTCTATCTACATTGTTTGCTATATATATATATATATATACTATAGTTGAGGGTTTTGAGTAAAGTGATAATATAGCTTTCAGGAATTGTTCTTTTATTCCAAAATAGAGTTTTCTCCATGTATGTCCAATTGACTCTATCAAATGCCTTTTCGGCGTCTAATGTAAGGAATATTGAGGGTATATTGTTATTTTCCACCCAGTTTATAACGTTTATTGTTCTTCTTGTTGCATCGTATGGTTGGCGTTGTGAAGCCTACTTGATCTGGGTCTATCAGGTCTGGTAGAAGTAGTGATAGTCTGTTAGCTAAAATTTTTTAGTATATTTTTATGTCTGAATTGATTAATGATATTGGTCTGTAATTTGTAATTATTGATGGGTCTTTTTGGTATTAGTAAATATTGAATAATTTCTTGGGAATTTGCCTGATCTAATTATTTTGTTGTACATTTTGTGTAGGTTTGGGTTTAGTATTTGGTTGTATGTTATGTAATACTCGTTGATGAAGCCATCTTTTCCTGGTGATTTGTTTTTTTGTAGATTTTTGATTGTTTGTTGTATTTCTTGAATTGTGATTTCTTTATTCAATATTTTGTTGTCTTCTGTTATTGTTGGTAATTTTAGTTTATGTAAGAATTGGTTTATTTCTGTCTCTGTAGGTATATGTATCTGTTTGTTATTTTTTAGGTTGTATAAGTTTTGGTAATTTGCTAAATTCTGCTAAATTCTTCTGTTATATGTTTAGGGTTTATTATTTTTTCATTTTTTGTTGTATATTGTATATATTGTATATATATATATACTATTTTAGTTTTGAGTGACTTTGTTTTTAATTTTTCTGATAAATATTTGCTTGTTTTGTTTCCTTGTGAATAGTGTATTGCTCGTAATCTTTTTATTTGTTTTTCAAATTTATATAGATCTAGGTTATGTAGGTCTTGTCTTAGTTTGTCTCTAGTTTGTTTTGTTTGTGCGATTTTATGGGATGATTCTAATTTTCTGATTTGGGTGAGTAAGTTATGTCTTTGTTTTTCTCTTAGTTTTTTTGTGTGGATGAGATTTGTATTATCATTCCTCTTATATATGCTTTATGTGCATTCCAAAGGGTGTATGTGTTTATGTCTTTTGTATTGTTTATTATAAAGTATTCTTTAATGTGTTCTTCAATTTTTTTTTTGTTTCTGGGTTCTGTAGTAGGTATGAGTTTAGTCTCCATATTCTGTCTGGTTTTATGTTTTCTTCTTCTTCTATTGTTGCAATGACTGGTGAGTGGTCTGATCTTGTTCTGGGCTGTATCTCTACTTTTTTTTATTTGTTGTAATAGCCATTTGTCTGTCACTATTAGGTCTAGTCTTGAGTAGCAGTTGTGTGTTTTTGAATAATATGTATAATCTTTTTCTAGAGGTTTGAGGCTTCTCCAGCTGTCGTATAGGTTTTCTATCAATAGGGTTTTGGCTAATGTATTGGTTTTTTTTGGGGGGGGGAGTTTTTGAGTTTGCTGTGTCTCTTTCTGGGTCAATTGTTTGGTTAAAGTCTGCACATATTATTGTATTTGTGTTTGTGTGTCGTTTTGTTTTTGTTATTATTTTTTTAATGAATTTTTTTTGTTTTTTATTTGGTGTGTATATATTTGCTATGGTTATTGGTTTGTTGTTTATGAGACCTGAAATTATGATGTATCTTCCGTTGTTGTCTGTTGTTAGTGTTTTGAGTTGGAATGCTATTGTATCTCTTATTGCTATGATTACACCAGCTTTCTTTTTTTCGTTCGATGAGGTAAATATGTGTGGGTAGTTTTTGTGTTTAAAGGAGGGACTTTTGCTTTTTGCGAAGTGTGTTTCCTGTATGCATAGGATATCTATATTATTTATTTGGGCTTCTTTCCATATGGAATTTCTTTTGAATGGGGAGTTTAGTCCTCTAATATTATATGTCATGATTTTTATTGTCATTTTGTGGTTTGTTGTATTTGCTTAATGTTAGTTGTTTTTATGTTGTTTGAGTAGTTATAGTTTTGTAAATGGTGTTCTTTTTTTGTTGTTCCTCTGCTAGAACCTTTGGATGGGGTATGGGAGGGAGGGGGGTAATTGTGTGTTGTCAGGTTCATATGGTTTTGAGTTTTATTACTTCGTAAGCTCTTGGGTGTTCCCATTTCATGGGTTTCCTCTGAGCTATCTAGTGTTTAGGGGGTTTAGTAGTGGTCTTTAGTGGGTTTTTTAATGTTTGGTTTTTTTTTGTTTTTTGAGGAAGTTTGTGTTTGTTGTGTTCGGAAATGTGTTTAGTATATACCTTTTATTTTTAATTATATCATAGGTGTTGTATACATATATATTCAAACAAATAACATTTTTATAACCATATATACATATTCAAAGGGAAAAAACAAAACAGAAAAAAAAAATTATGAAAAAAAAAAATCTGACATCACCAACATATCAATTTAGTTTCGCCCGAGCAGCGCAGATGGGGCCCCGTTTTTATTTCAAGTATTTTTATCTTATCCTATCTCATCTTTTTTCCTCTCCCCTCTTTTTTTCGCTTTCTTCCTATCTTTTCTCTTTTATGTTGGTTGTGAGGGGTGGTTCCCCACCCGCGCTGCCCCGTCGCCTATACAGTTCTTCTCTCATTATCACTCAGGAGTTATCAGCATATTAATTAATAACATATTTGGTAAAGTAGCGGTATTCATTTTTTAATTTATTTTTATTATTTGGTTTATTGCTTTTGTTAAGCAAACTTTACTTTTCTCTATCTCTCCTCCATCTCCCTCCCCTCTTTCAAGGTATATCTTTTACCTTTGTCCTTCCACCTGCCATGTTATCATCTCTGTGTGTGTTGTATTCACACTATCACGGGGTGCACATGAAGAGAAGTGAGTAACAACAAAACAAAAATTTTTTTTAAAAAATGTAAAAAAATAAAAAAAATTAAAATTTTTCCCATTTAGAGATAATAACAATGTTCAATATTTTTGTCGTATTAAGCTTTTTTTGTTAAATGCTATATATCTACTTATATGGAGGCGGGGGGAGAGAAGACAAGGGTTTTTCCCTCTAATTAGTATGTTGCTTAAGTTTTTGCGTTAAGCATATCAGGAGCCACATCTGGGCAGTATTTATAGTTTTGGTTGGGTTTTGCTTTCCCTTTAAAGTTTTGGTTTCTTTTTGGTTTCTGTGTAGTTCCATATAATAGTCCATCCTGTTCTTTTTATTTTCCTCTCTTTTTCCTCTCTCTCCCCTTCCCCCTCCTCCTCTTCCTATTATTTGTTTATTGTTTTTAGGTATATATTATTTAGTTCTTTTTGTCCAAATGTATTTTTATGTCCATTTCCTTATAAAGTTCCTGATATTTAAAGTCAACTTACTGGTTTTCTTTCCACTCCGGTGTAATTTTGTTTGGGGAGACTGAGGTTGGAGAGGGGGTTTCTTGGTTTTTTTGTTGCTTTAATTGTTTCCATGATTTTAGCAGCTTTAGACCCTCTTCAGGTGTGTTGATTGTGAAGTTATTGCCATTTCAAATTATATGGAGTTTTGTTGGGAATCCCCATTTATATATGATAAGGTTTTCTCTGTTTTTGTAATTTCCATATATGGTTTTTCTTGCTGCCATTGTGGCTGGTGATAGGTCTTTGAATATCTGTATTGTTTTATATTTTTCTGGGATTGGATCTATTTTTCTCATTGCAAATAATATTTTTTCTTTGATTGTGAAAAAGTGCATCCTTAATATTGTGTCCCTTGGTGCATTTTCGGGGGCTGATTTTGGCTTGTAGATTCGGTGTGCTCTATCCATTAGTAATTCCTGTGGTAAGGCATTGGGTACTAGTAGTTGGAATAGTTCTGTTAAATAATTCATTAGTTCGTTTGTTTTGACTGTTTCTGGGATGCCTCTTACTTTCAGATTATTTCTTCTGCTTCTGTCTTCTAAATCAGCTAGTTTTAGCTTTAGTGTTGTAGTGGTTTTGTCTAAGTCATTGTGTGCATCCACCAGTGAGTTGAATGCATCTGTAAATTATTCCATCTTTTTTTCAGTATGTGCTGTACGTAGTTCTAGTTCAACTACATCTTTTTTTATTGTGGAGTATATTTCTGTTATATCTGACATCATTGTCCTTGCATGTGTTATCAGCATTTCCTTTAGAATGGAATCTGTCACTGGCATGTCTGATACTGGGACTTTTGCCATTATTTCAGTTAATGAAAGTTTTGGGGTGAGTTTGGGGGGTGAGTTTGTTAAGTCAATTTTGCTTTCTGTGTTTTCTTCTATATTTTCATTTACTGTACTTTCTTGTGTAAGTTCTTTTTTGTTTTGTTTTGTGTTTTGTTTAGTAATTTGTTTGTTTGTACCTTTTTTTTTCCAGGTGAATCTGTCTCCTGTCTGCTGCTGTGAGCTGGAGATGAATCCAGAGTTGTGTCGGCGCCATCTTGGATTTTGTCACACTTCTCAGTCTCTGCAGTGTAAAAGTCTGTAAGTTTGGCATTTTTGTTTTTTTCTGCTTGCCTTTTGCCCATATTTGTTGCCAGTATGTTCCGGTGGCCGGTGGTTGGCTGTGGTTGGCTGCCATTTGCACTGGGAGTTAAGCCACACCCCTTCTATTTTATTTTTGATTGCAAACTATTCAATGGTATTTTTGAATTTTCAATAGGAATTTAAAATTTTTCTATAGGAAATTTTCAAAGGGAAATCTTGATTTTCTAAATTTAAACAGAACCATTGGATACACAGATTTTCAATAATGGAAGTTTCAATAAAAACCAGGTTTGTTTTAAAACCAGTATTCACCACTACTATTAATAACTGCTTTGTTTTGAAGATGGCTAGAGATGAAAAGAAATGATATATATTCTTATGTATATTCAATAATTTGAGAAGATTTCATTTCCAAAAATACATAATTCTCGAATTTTCGAAACCTGAGAGTTCTGATTGCAACAAACTAGATCTGCATGGTGAACAAACTTGATCAAGGTAATGTTTTTTGCATCATGGAGATGAATTAGAGATGAATTTCAAATATGAAAAAGGAAAACCCCTGTAGCTTTTGTAAAAAAAAGTGTTTAGGAGTGAAAACCAAAAAAGGTCATACACTAATAGCAAATGATTTTCATTGCAGAGTTTACTGGAAGCCAACTTTTTAATTTGGGGTGATTAAATTAAGGATGTGTTTGTCTTAGTCTTAGTGATGTCTT
The DNA here is from genome assembly GCA_019447015.1 of Hymenochirus boettgeri. NCBI lineage: Eukaryota > Metazoa > Chordata > Amphibia > Anura > Pipidae > Hymenochirus > Hymenochirus boettgeri. The sequence goes on along the minus strand of CM033470.1, from coordinate 72,179,400 downwards.
TGGTCTTAGGCATGAAACAGGCAGGAATGTAGGCCACAGATTCTGGATAGCCTTAGCAAACTTGAGACATTTGGTGACTTACATGTGGTTTTGCCACTTATTTCGTGCTTCCGTGAGATAGTATTTACTTCCTTGAGAAGTATTTACCTAGAGATAACTGTAAATTTTTCACAAAAACTTTATATTACATGTTTGGAAACTGCACAAAATGTTATTTAGAACTTTACTGTAAAAAGTTTGTCAATACATTTGATTAGCTAGGTTTACAACCTTTCTACTGTATTTTATTTTCTACTATGGTTAGTCACCTTAAAACTTGTTGGAATTGCATTTGGGCATGTGTACTTTTCTTATTGGTTTGTATTAAATATAGATGTAAAGTTGATACAAACCTCACTGGTGTGTATTTATATGGTTATGATTATATAACTGGAAACTTCTTTAAAGGGTGTTCTTTACAAAGCATTGGTAAGGCCTCATTTGGAATATGCAGTGCAATTTTGGAATCCTGTGTACAAAAAGGACATCTTTGAAATGGAAAGGGTTCAGAGAAGGGCAACTAAATTAATAAGGGGATTGGGGGAACTTGAATATGAAGATAGACTGGAAAAATTACAATTATGTACGCTGGTACAATTTTGTACGTTGGAGAAAAGGCACTTGCATGGGGATATGATTACTGTGTATAAATACATTAACGGGCCATACAATAAACTATAAAATCTGGGGCATTGTTCACCAATGGAGCATGTCAGAGGACACGAGGACATCCCTTAAGACTTGAAGAAAAAATGTTCAGAAAGGGTTTTTCACTGTGAGAACGGTAAAGCTATGGAACTGTCTTCCAGTGGACGTTGTTATGGCAGGTTCATTGGTCAGTTTAAAAAAAAAACTGGATGAGTTTCTGCTAACAAGGAATGTTGCAAGTTACTGGTATTGATACATAAAGTACAGTTGATCCAGGGAAATTTCAGATTGCCACTTGGAGTCAGGAAGGAATTTTTTCCCCTTCATAAATTTGGTGTCTTTTTTTTGCCTTCCTCTGGATCAACTGTTAGGCAGGAAAAGAGGATATTGCTAGATGGGTTGGACTTGATGGACATATGTCTTTATTCAACCTCAAATACTATACTATACTATACTATCTCCACCCCTCAAAATGATCTTTTTTTCACTGCACTGCCTATATGGTATTGTGTCGCTCTTTCTGTGTTTCAGAATTGGGTCTTCTGAATGCACTGGTTTTTGCCTCAGTGTGTTGCTCAGTTTAAAGCAGACAAGAATACTGTGCCTCTTTAAAATCCTTCTTAATTTCTCTGATACCCCTACTACATATGTGATCACCATGTTCTTTTTCCTGTCTTGCTTCCACCCATCACTGGTGGTATTCATGTTCTTTGCTTTCCTTCTTCCAGGTTTGACAAAGGCCTAGTCTAGATATCCATACATTTTGAGGGGTGTTTAATTTCCTTAGCCATTGCCTCTATGCTAGTGTGGGTGTTCTCTTCTTGGTGTTGTAGGGTTTTGATGACACCCAGCTTGTGATCTAAAGGAGAGTAGGAGTCAAACACCAAATACTGGTCTTTGTGGGTTGGTTTTCTGTAAACCTCTACTTTCAGTTTACCATTCTCCCTGACTTCTACCAAGAAGTCCAAGAAGGCAAGTGTGTTGTTTTGTACCTATTCCCATGTAAATCTGTTGTTTTGGTCCACAGCATTGATGTGTTCTGTGAATGTTTGTATTTATTTGTCTTATTTTGATTCATATATGTCATCAACATATATGAATCAGTGGGTGAATGTGTTTCCACTTCCTCCATGTAAAGGTTTAGGGGGATAGGATGGGGGAAACTGGAGATCCCATAGTACATCCATGTTTTAGCTCGTAGAACCTATCCATAAACATTTATCTGCCATTTACAAGGCTGTTTTGATGCCTTACCCTGGGCAGTTTTGATAATACCTCTTAGCTACAATGCAATCAACATGATGTATTCAGGAGGTCCCTGACAATTTGCTGTTAAATACCTTTTGCAGGGTATTTATTGCCACCTATTTTTTCTGAATTGAGAAAGCTAGTCAGATGACTAGAGAATTGAAACTTCAAGTCCAATTGATGTAACTGAATACAACAGATATACCATGACCTGGATGAATGAGAACCTTCACAAGCGTTTTTAAGTCATATACATTGGACGTTCATCAATTTAACAGGGGGGTTGGATGTTCTGATTTGTTTCCCTTTAAAGGGCAAGTCCCCCCCAAAATGAAAACTTACATACAGGTAAATCACCCCCCAAAACCCTAAACGGTAATAATTTGAAATCTGAAATATATAAGTCTAACCTGAAATGTTCCCCTGTTTCTGGTTCCTGGTTCTTCCAGTTAGCAACTGTCAGTTATGGATTTGACAGTTGACATCACAGCCAATGACTGAATGTTAAATCCCCTATCTGCCTCTTCTGAGCATGCCCAGGCTCAGTGCAGGCTCAGTACAGGTTTCTAAATTGTTCAGTTTCCATGAGGCATCCAGAAGCATAGCAGGCATACAGTAATGAATTCATAGGACAAAGTATAATATATCAACATATTTTAAAGAAGCCATTCTTTCTAAAAGATGTTCTTATGAGGGTGGAGTTGTCCTTTAAGGAATTGTGTAATGAATTAAATCTCTGAGATCTTTACAGTATTTTATTATGGCAGAGACACTATTAATCTTCCTCACTAAGATATCTAATTAATATTTTACATGAGAGATGGTGAGCAATTTTCCATAACAGCATTACAATTAGAATAGCTTTTTAATGACAAAAAATTCAGAGTTATAAATTGTATTTCCAAAGGTAGAGTGTTGAATTAAGAATTATTCAGCTGTGGCAAAAATATGCATTATTGCTTGTACTAATAAATTTCATGATTATACAATAAAAAGGGCTCTATTTAATGTTGTTCTACGAATTGCTGAACAGCAATATTTAAATTATGAATGTAAACTTTAAGGAATAGCAGATCAACTGATCATATCTTCAATGCATCAGATGGGTATTAATTTTATGCTCCAGTTCCTCTGCTTTTTGCAATGTTTGCTGTTTTTTTTGTAGTTTACATTTTGTATTGTAACATCATTACTATGTATTTTTCCACATTGGCAAGAGCAACACTGTTAAAAATATTAAAATGATACTAGTTTTTACAAAGTAAGATAAATATGACAGGTTTTAAATTGTGTGATATTCTGAGCACAGTACAGGCAATATGTAGGGCGATGTACACAGAGCCACTCTCACTCTGGATAAATCTTGCACACGCAATTCAATATCACGTTTGCACACGTGGATAAATTCCAAAAGGGATTTACCCACAGCGTCATTTTAAGCCGGCGTTAAAATCATGATGTAGACCTGGTGCAAATGTGTAACCCATTCATCCAGCACTAATATGGAATTAAAGTGGTGCTAAGTGGTAGCAAACTACTTAGCGCAACTTTATCTCTAAATACCTGCCCAGCGCTGCTGGGTAAATTGCCCTGATAATGTTTTTGTGCTAATTCTAAAGCTTCATACAGTAAATTTCACTCGGTTGAGCATTCCAGTCGAGAATCTCATGTTTGTGGGTGCTAAGTCTGCAATCGCTCATTGATCCACCAGTTCTGGATGAAAATCACACGTGTTTGGGTCCTCGGTTGGACGTTGTTCATTGATCTGCTAGGACAGATCGCACACACGTGATTCTTATCTGGAACAATTGATTCAAAATTAAGTGCTGTTTATTTATTTCTATATTTTATGTGCAATTTATTTCTAAATATTGCTTCTTGCTGCCATTCAGACCTAAGAATAAGGGATTACTGCTAGGTATATGTCAATTGACTGGGGCGTAAAAGCTCCTTGCCTTCTCACAAGAACATCTTAGGTAAAGAAATAGTGCAGCATTGCCTTATTAGTCGATCTCATTGTTTGCTGGGGGACTTGATTTTAAAAACATTACATACTTAAAGGACATTACATTACCTGGAGGATACCTAAACAATGGGAAAGGCGGTTCCTGAAAAATGGATTGTCGTGGGATCAGTCGTGGGGTGGGATCTAATGTATGGGCACCTTAAATTCATAATAATAATGTAAGAAAATATTTGTATTTCTGTTTTATGTGTGTGCAATGTACTGGCAACAACGATCATTGGAATAAATTTGTTTATGAATAATTAAATACCTTTGTATTTGTTTAATAACCCAGAATGACTATACATTTAACTGTATTAGTACCTAACACTTGGAACATGCGTTTTAACATATTTAACCTCCATTATAAATAAATTTCTTGACAATTTATCTGGTAGTGGCAAAGTGCTGCAATTCAGATCGTGTTTTGTGTATCAGGAAAAGGTAGGCTCTGCGGGGGGATAAATGAAAGAGGTTTTATCCAAACTTAGTTTTTAAACAACAGCTTGCAAATAAACTAAAGCTTGTTTTATGGTGTACTTATCCTTTAAACTTTGATGGTGACACATGGTTTAAAAATCCGTCTTCTTTCTCATAATAGGGCTTGATTATTAGCAATAAAACATAAAAAGGAAAGGAAGACAAAATCTTCATGCAAGAAACAGTTTTCTTAAAAAGAAAGAACATTGCTTACTTAGCAAACAATTTGCAAGAAGGGTGTGAAGTGGCTGTCTTGTTTCATAAATGTTTGCTTTTCAGCGCAGATCACTGGGAACAGGACCAAGATGAGAAGATTATATAGTGAAAATTCATGTGTATGCCCAAAGTGACAACCCAAATGCCACCTTCTTTAGTCTGGAACTTAAGATTCTCTTGCAGCACACTGGCAGATTAATAGTGGCAGGTGTCTTGCATGTCCCAAGCAGTGGAGGACCCAGTCCTCTTTATCTACCCCAACCTCCTCAACTAAGCCCTTATTACATTTAACCCAATCAATTTATCTATGGGATTCATGGAGACTCATACCCCAAGAGGTAGGCAGACTTGATGAAGGGGGTGTTACCCTCGAAACATTGTGTTACTTGTTGATGTTTGGCTCACAATAAACAGTTTATTTTTGGAGTGCAAGTCTACCTTGGTTCTCTTTAATTTACCATTTACTCCCATGCACACTAGTCTTACTCTATTATCAACTACACCTTTATCTCCCCATCTTTCACTCCCACAATACAAGACGCTGAAATCTTGGTTATGTCTTTGAATCATGCCCACGTTAACCCAGATAACTTTAATATACTACAACACACGTCAAAATACACTTGGCAACTTAATCACTAGTAGCAGATCAAAAGGTTCTCTCGGAAATTAAACAGGCTCTAGAACAATTTTTTTCTGGGTTATCATAAGCAGGTCTCCAGTAACAGCTGTACAGATAATATGACACTTGGGAGGTAGGCAGAAGAAATCCACTTTGGAATGCCAATCTGTAGAGTAAAAAGTCTGGTGCACACATTCACTTGAAATACGAGACCACTGATGAATGACTGACCGATCAGAAATACCGCATGATAATCATACGTGTGTGGGCGATTGGTCTGGCATCTTTCTTTTATTCACTTGATTTGACCACCAGCGGCATCCGATCAAATAGCCATACAATTACTGGCCATTTGTATATCAGTAGTTGCATGCAGGATTGTGTGTATGTACCCAGCTTAAAGGGCATCTATAGTGGGAAAATGAACTTTTTTTTCTTTCTTTCCATGTGTTCTATAATTCCCCACAACCCCCAGAGTGTCTTCACTTTTTTCAGATTCCCTCTCTGTCCTGAGATATATCAGTTAGAAGAACACGTGATTGCATTCCTCTACTCTTACTTGGACTGTCAATCAAATCCCTGTGACATGATCCCCCCTCCCTGCTCTGTAATAAACATAGAGATAAGAGCATTAGCAGGGGGAGAGAGGTAGCTTTGATGGTAGATATAAGGCTGCACTCGACCCCATTTCTTAATAGCTTTCACTGATTGATGATGGGTCACAAAGTGACAGATTGTAAACTGTACTGATCTCCTTCTCCCGTGTCTCCAGGACAGCTTGCTTTCTATTGGCCACTGTGCATGGATGTGTTTTTCAGGATGTTGAACTTTAAACTCCTACTGCATATGCTAAGCTTGTCGGTTAGCCAGAGTTGAGACATGGAGGAGGTAACAGAGGGGAGGGGAAAGGGGGGAGTGCTGCACACAGATCTGACACCATGGTTAAACAAGGTTACTGACAGAGATAGGATTAAAGCAGCACAGAGTACATGAATTTAACTTTGCAAATGAGCAATGTGTTTCTTTCACTATAGATGCCCTTTAACCCTTTTAACATTAGTCTTACTGCCCCTCCCCATTTACAGCTCCCCAGTCTACTTACTTTTAACCTGATTGGCAAAAATGACTGAGAACCATAGCACAAAAAGCAACATACTTTTACATGATTAAAAGATAAGTGCAAAATAACCCTGGATTTTAGTACAGATGGTGGGGAGTGGGTTGAAGCCACTTCAAATATATATATATATATTTAATTCCCTAAATTTTTCTCTCATCTCTTCACATGCCTTAGAAAATCTGTCCTAGCCTGGTAAATAAAGGGTTTTGTTGGCTCTTCACCAATTACTTATATCCATGCATTTGGAGAATACAGCAATGCTATTTCTAGTCAAATTCAAATTGTAAAATGATTAGAATTCCTCAGACAAATACATTTCTATTTTAAAATAAATTGTAAGTATTTTAAACATTTTCAAAAACAGCTTTGTGGCATTTAAAGGGCATCTATAGTGGGAAAATGAACTTTTTTTTCTTTCTTTCCATGTGTTCTATAATTCCCCACAACCCCCAGAGTGTCCTCACTTTTTTCAGATTCATTCTCTGTCCAGAGATACATCAGTTAGAAGAAAACCTGATTGCATTCCTCTACTCCTACTTGTACTGTCAATCAAATCCCTGTGACATGATCCCCCCCCCTCCCTGCTCTGTAATAAACATAGAGATAACATCATTAGCAGGGGAGAGAGGTAGCTTTGATGGCAGATATAAGGCTGCACTTGACCCCCCTTCTTAATAGCTTTCACTGATTGATGATGGGTCACAAAGTGAGAGATCGTAAACTGTACTGTTTTCCTTCTTCTTCCGTGTCTCCAGGACAGCTTGCTTCCTATTGGCCACTGTGCGTGGGTGTGTTTTTCAGGATGTTGAACTTTTAACTCCTACTGCACATGATAAGCTTGTCGGTTAGCCGGAGTTGAGACATGGAGGAGGTAACAGAGGGGAAGGGGGGAGTGCTGCACAGACAGCTGACACCATGGTTAAACAGAGTCACTGACAGAGATAGGATTAAGGCAGCACAGAGTACATGAATTTAACTTTGCAAAGGGGCAATGTGTTTTTTTCACTATAGATGCCCTTTAAGACATTTTCTCAGTGGATGAAACTTTATATTTGCTGTTCAATTGTAATGGCAAACCTTAGTGAAACCTTCTTAACATTGAAACCTGTTTGACAAACCAAGTTTTTCTTTAGTTGCATTTTGTAGAAGTAACTGGAAATACGGTTGTTTGTACTCTTCTTGGGTGCCATGCACAGGATTTGCATTTCTTCGCCTCATGCAAGGTTTGTTATGGGAAATGGTACCACTGATGTGATTTTTTAAATAATATTAATGTAAAATTAATAATATTATTAATTACATTAGTAATATTTATATTTCTATGTTTTTTTGTTTTTTTTTTTAGAAATCTGGAGCTTTGACCAGTGTTCCACTATCTGTGGTAAGTTCAGAATTTTCTTACCTTATTTAGAATAATCCTTACCCAATAGTTTTTTTCCATATACATTATCAACAAAAGTTATCTCTCAGCTGTCCAGATTTACACAGGACTGTTCTGTTTAGTATCCTTTCCTGTTGTGGGTCACTGGCAGATTTCATGAATTTGTTAAAGAGGCAGTAATAGGAAAGAGTTAAGGAATGGGTAAATGTTCCTGCTTTCACAAACTAAAAGTTGTGTGATATGTTAATAGTTCAGCCTTATATATGTGTATGTCTCTAGTTTATATTTACAAGCATAAATAGTAAGTTAATTATAATATGGGAAGTACAACTCAATACATGACTGATCTAAAGGGAACAGATTTTCATTTTGTTTTCATCCTGCGAAATCCTGCGATTTTCGCTAAAATATAAATCATGGGAATGCGAAAATTACTGCATTTCCATTGCGCATTCTATTGCACGTCGTTCACGTTTTGCGCTCAACTATTTTTTTTTTCGCAATCGCATGCGTTTTCTCTTTGTAAATAGCGAAAGTAGTTTGATGACCACATATAGAATAATCTTATACAGATTGTCATTGTTATTTTGGCATTTGGCCAATAGTAATGAATCTATTCTAGTCTTTTTTTGTGTTTAAGACTTTAACATTTTATCTGCTTTTTGGACTCCCACCTAGACCAGTCTTTAGTAATCTGCAGTTAGACAGAACACATCTGGAGATTGTGAAATTTGGTAGGATTATGGGTGGTGCTCTCCCCTGAAGTAAATTCATACGCTTTCTACTAACATGCTGCTTAGGTGTAATAAGGAAGCAGGTATGGAGCCTTTTAGCACCCAGGCAGCATGTTAAGTGTAAGAGTTTTATTTCCTTGTTTCTATGCTGGGAAAAATCACATTAAGGAAGGTTTCACTTTTGGCATTTATAGATATGGACATCTTAGGAAAGGGCACAATTATTATAAACTGAATGTAAATAAAACCAAATGTTGAATGCAAGGTTCCATTTTGAAATTTGACTCTATGGCAGATGCCATTATCTAAATGTAATTCTATTTTTCTTTGTTGCAGATACGGTACAGGGTGCTTCTTACTGTGCAACACAGGTCTTAAAGGATCTCAAAAAAAAACACACGCGGCGTGATGACGTCACTCACATATTACTCCATGCACACGCTGACATCACGTGGCGCACGCCATGATGTCACTCGCGAGTGCGAGCATGGAGCTAACTGCTACATGATTTATGGACCCAAGCCTGAGTCCATAAAGCACCTAGAAAAAAAAAGGGACAAGGTAAGTTAGGCATACAGCTTCCATTTAAACTTCATTGTTTTTTTGATTGTACTTATCCTTTAAAGTAACTGGGTTTATTTTCATTTTTTGCTTTCCATCAACCTGCAGGTAATCATAGAGTGTGTGAAGTGTCTGAGACAGGACTACATGAAACTGTCAATATATTCGGCTTGTACAGAGTTTAAACCATGATATAAATCTTTTTTTTATCAATTGTAGAAAATTAGTTGTGAGATTGACGGACTGTGTATGGTTGATCGGACATTTTCCCTCTCTCTCCCTCACTCCATACAGTTCCATGATTGCTGCGTGTATAACAGGCCCTATAACCTGAGGATCTTGCAAGTCTGTTAGAAAAACTTTATGATAACATGTATCTGTTCCAGATCTTGATACATTGTCCGGAATGTGTTCATTTAAAGAGCCATATCCAGTGTTCTCTTGTCAGCCAAAATTTTTCTTTTTTTTCTTTTTCTTGCAGTGGTGCATTATTTCCTCTATTGCCACAGATAAATAGCTAAGAACCATATTAAGGGATATCATTTCTATGCATCTATTTTTCTTAAATAGCACTAAACTTATTATAGAGCACTTAAAAATTATTTAATCCATTGACATTCACTGGGTATGAATAAAATCATGTTACATGTGCTTCTTTTTAAGTCCAATTGGGTTAAAATACTTTTACTCTTAAAACATGTCATTCTTCATGTTTTTCTCTCTGCTTCTTCATAATAGCCTGTTCTGTCTGAGCATGGGCTTTTAACAACTGTTGCCTATAAAATCTCATTAATGGAGTCCGCAAGGGACAATTTCTACGAACCAAAAGAAATTGTACAGAAATGGAAGTGTTCCATAAGCAAGCAGGAGAGCTGGCAACTAGATTTAAGAACAGAGGTTATACTGAAAAGGTTATAAATAAGGGCCAATATAAAGCTTCCAGGACAAGTAGAAAAATCCTACTTAAAGGTAAAAGGGATGTGCGCCCGAATGAGGGTATGAGCCCTCTGATGTTGAAGTGATAGAATTAGAGTTATTCCCATGTACAATCAGGAGTGGAATCTTATAAAGAAAGCCCTTAAACAATTTCAGTTCCTTTTAACAGATGACAATGAATTAAAGGAGGTGGGGGGAAAATACCCATCCATGATGGCAAGGAGGGTTCCAAATTGGAGACAAGCTATCTCCTAGTCATTTTGTTAGATAGATAGATATATAGATAGATAGATAGATGGATAGATGATTGATATATAGATAATAGATAGATAGATAGATAGATAGATAGATAGATAGATGATAGATAGATAGATAGATAGATAATTGATAGATAGATAGATAGATAGATAGATAGATAGATAGATAGATAAATAGATAGATAGATGATAAATAGATGATAGATAGATAGATGATAGATAGATAGATAGATAGATGGCAGATAGATAGATGATAGAAAGATGATAGATAGATAGATAGATAGATAGATAGATAGATAGATAGATAGATAGATAGAGAGAGAGAGAGAGAGAGAGAGAGAGAGAGAGATATGATGGATGGATGGATGGATGGATGAATGATAGATAGATAGATAGATGATAGATCGATGAATAGATTAGATAGATAGATAGATAGATAGATAGATAAGAGATAGATAGATATATCATATCTATATATCAATCTGTCTATCTATCTAACAGATAATAACATAGATGATAGATTGTCTGTCTATCTTATTATCTGCCAGTCTATCTAATAGATAATAATATAGATAGATAGATAGATATAGACAGAGAGAGAATGATAGAAAGATAGACAGATAGATGGACAGTGGCATTGCCTAGGTTCTCAGGCACATTATGCATGCATCTGTCTGTATATACATGTCTTAAAGTTTGGTGGACCCCTGATGTCTAGTTTTCTGGAAGGCCCCATATGCACAGTCCGACACTGGTTTGGCATGCTTTTCACCAGTGTCTTTTTATCACTGCCAATTTGCCAACATTTAACTGATGTCTGTGTGCCAAGCATTTTCCTAGTGTCTGGTCTCCAAGGATTTTACCAGTGTCTATATGCCAATCATTTACCAGTGCCTGTGTTGGTGTGGCAAGTATTCTACCAGTGTCCGTGTACTAATCATTTTTACCATTTCTCGCCTGCTAAACATTTTTGGATTATAGCTGATTGAAGAAAGGGAGGGTTGATGCAGTGCTGATTTGTTTTGGTGGCGGGTGTTGGGGGGCCTAGGTCCAAATTCAGAAACCACTTTTTACATATGTGTAAATGCAACTTAGTGAAATAGAAGTGGACCAATTCCGATCGTACTTGTTTCTTTCTTACTTTTATTGGGCCAGCTACAGGCATTATTTACGAGACCTGTTAGCCCTCACACATCTCGAGGAAAATATTTTTGTTAGTTGCCTCTTAAATTTCCTCTGCTGAAGAAATGTTTTATAGCAAAGTTATTAGTTCCTAGTTCTTATCAACTGGCTGGTAAATTGTCAGGTTGCCATTGCACTGGTATAAACCCACAAGTACAGTACTGTATTTTTCAATGCTTTTCCGATGTACTTATGTGTACTCTAATGGGGTCAATAGTTATATAAGGGCACTAATTCTGGCACCTTTGAGGTGAGACTTACTATTGTGAGTGAAACCAGATTCTTCAAAAAATGCACCTTAATTCTGGACTAAATAGAATATATTAATTGATTGTTGTTTCAATAAAAACTAGAAAGGGAAAGTTTAAGTATAAACTTTGAATAAACCATGAATAATGGTAATGATGAGGACATTGTTGTTTTATACTTACCCTTAACCTTTACTTACTCTTTAAATATGGTCCCACATGAATGAATGGGTACCTCAGTTGGTATGTGTACCTGTGTCAGGTTGGGGGTTAAAAAATTTTTTTTTTGGATGATTGGTGAAAATTAGTTTATTTGGCTTTACTTACCCATTAAGTATGGCTGCCACAGTAATGGAGGGGTAGGTCAGTAGGTGTGTGTGCCTGTCGGGTTTGGGTGTTAAAAAAACCAACCTTTTTGATTATTGGTCAAAAACATTTTTTGACTTTAATTACTCTTTAAGTATGGCTGCCACAATAATGGATAAGTAGGTCAGTAGGTGTGTGTACCTGTGTCGGGTTTGGGGTTAAAAGAAAAAAAACTTTGCTGATGATTAGTCAAAATAGTTTTTTTGACTATAGTTACCTTTTAAATATGGCTGCCATGAAAACAGAAGGGCCGGTCAATAGGCGTGTGTACCTGGATCAGGTTGGAAGTTAAAAAAACCAACTTTTTTGATTATTGATCAAAATGTATTTTTTTGCCTTTAGTTACCCTTTAAGTAGGGCTGCCACAGTAATGGATAAGTAGATCAGTAGGTGTGTTTACCTGTGTCAGGTTGGGGGTTAAAAAACCAACCTTTTTTGATGATTGGTCAAAATTTGTTATTTGAAATTTGTTATTTGATGATTTTTATTGTCTTTTGTTACATTTTGTTACATTTTGTTACATTTGGTTGCCACGGAAATTGGAGAGTAGGTCGGTAGGTGTGTGTACATAGGTCTGGTTGAGCCCATATGTCTTTTTTGTGTTTACAACCAGAAACTACCTTTCATTGAGGATTAATCAAAACTAGCTTTTTTTTTTTACTTTAGTTACCCTTTAAGTAAGGCTGCCACAGGAATGGAGGGGTAGGTTAGTAGGTGTGTGTACCCATGTGAGGTTGGGGTATGTCTTTTATTTTGTTTACAACTGTAAAATTAACTTTTATTGAGGATATATCAAAATTAGTTTTTTTTTACTTTAATTACCCTTTAAATATGGCTACCACAGGAATCAAAGGGTAGGTCAGTAGGTGTGTGTACCCATGTGAGGTTGGAGGTATGTGTTTTTGCATGTATGACCATATAACTAACTTTTATGGATGATTGATCAAAATTAGTTTTTTGACTATAGTTACCCTTTAAGTATGGCTTCCATGAGAATGGAAAGGTAGGTCAGTATGTGGGTGTACCTGTGTCTTTGTGGGGGGTTGGGGGTATTAGAGTTTGTGTTTATGACCATAAAACAAACTATTTTGAAATATTCACATTTGAGGATTGTTACCATTATAGTCTATTGGGAAAATGTCCCATAATTCGCTGATAACGCTGTAACGCTTCCGCTGATTACTTAGATAGGTAATAGCACACTTCTCCTATATGCCCCTATATTTCATGTCTCTAGCTCATAACCTGTGGGAGCAGATACAGTCCAAAAAAGCGGAAGAATAAAATGGAAGAAAAAAAAGAAGAAATAGAAAGAACAGTAATTTAGCTCTTCAAGCCAAATAAACTACGGTATACTACCTATATTGCTTTTATCATTTCAATAATGCATTAATGTACTTGTCCCAACTAATGCAGAACATATATTGTTTATATGTAATTGCACCAAAACACGTTTGATTTGTTTTTAACAGCTACGCTATTGGCTCCATTTTTGTAAGAAGCAACATTTTTTAAAATGGTTGTTCAAAAAGAATTTAATTTATTACCTGCTTCAGGCTGGTGGAACCTATCATTCATGAAGCCATGCAAAAATTCATTTGGTTTGACAATCCAGTACAGTACTAATTGGACTAGGTCACTCAATGTTTACCTTTTGCCATGAGTTAATGTGCTATGTGCATGATTATGTCCTTGTTAGTTTAAGGTAATTGTTCACAATATACAGAAATATGCAGTAATGCCCTCCCAATGCAATAAAGCAATAGAGAATCTGTGCATTGTAATTCTAGCTTAGCTTTAATGTCAGCAATAAGCTGGCCCTAAAAAGTCTGCAAAGGGGCAGCTATTGCATTTGTTGCAACTCCTGCAGACGTATAAAAGACCCCCTTTGAACCTCACTAACCGTTATTAAATTGATGTGTTGCTTTAAGATGGGAAATAATGGAAGCATTGCTAATTTATTTGTGGCTGTACATTAAGTTTATAAGGGAAAAATAAAAATGTAAGTAAAATAAAAAATGGTTTCGTAAAGGCCAACTAATAATTTAACCTCACAAAAAAGTTAGCATGACTTCAACCCTTCATTGCACTGGCATTGTATTGCAGAAGACCTGCGCAACATATTTAATATGGGATATATTGCACGATAATTTAGCACCAGCTAATAAGATTTTTCACATGTACAAATTACAGAAGTGGGAAATTGTGGATCTGGGTATATCTCCCTGTAAGATTTTACAAAACTAAACAAGAAATAGTTTTAAGTGAAAGAATAAATTAAGCTTGGATGATTTGAAATGTTATTGGGACCTGTATCACTATATTTTAACTTGAGATGCTGATACCTTTAAAATAATCTGATCATTAATACTACCTCTTTTTGTTCTCCGTATCCTCTTTGGTTGGTGATTTCAGCCCTATTAAATGATTGAGCGTGCACTGGAGCCCAGGAAGAAAAATTTGTTATATTAAGAATATTCATCTGAACTTAGATTATTAGTGTTCCTTCTCCATTCATTATGGTGACCAAAATGTCAATTTAATCATTTGACCTTGTGTTTGTGCTTTTGGAGGATGACTAGTATGGGGGAATCTTAGGCAAACCTAGAGATGAGAAAATTGTGGTTTAGGTCCTCACTAAAACAAAATATTTATCAGGATAAAATCACTAATAAAAAAACTAAAATGCACATATTAAAGGATAAGTATGATGTAAAACAAAGTAAAGTTTAGTTGGAAGAAGCAGCTTTAAAAAACAATTTGCCTTTTTTTAACATGATGAACAAATACATTTTTATATAGTGCCATGTTTGTGGTTTTTAGTGTTATTGTAGAAGTAATAGTTATATCGGCTAAGATGTGTTGTCGATTTAACTCTATTAATGTTAAGAGTTAAAGGGGAAGGAATAGCAAGAAATGCCCAAAAAATCTTTTTATAAAGGACAAGTTTTTTAGTAATATAGTTTAAAATTTCTCAATTGCTTAAACACTAATGACCTTAGGTAAAACAGAACGGCAAAGAGTCAAACTTAAATGTTTATAAAAGGTGAAAGCAACTGTATCCATTTTCATGCTGCATCCTTGTAATGTACAGACAGCTAAATAGGTGCACGTTGGAATTCAACAAGAGACGTGGAATTTCAACTTCTCTCCCAAATGTTGCATTTGCATATCAAATGAATATTTGGCAGTTGTTTGCTTTATGCCGTTGTAGACAGACTTGCCCCCACTTTTATACACAATTCTAGTGGAGCTAGACCAGTAAAATATAAGGAAAATTATCAGGGAGATTCAATAAAAGTTCTTATCGTATAAAATGGTGCTAATTTTGCCCCAACCAATCAGATCTTATTTAACATTTGTAAGATTACATCTGATTGGTTGGGGCAAAATTAGCACCATTTTAAACGATAAGAACTTTTATTGAATAACCCTGATTGTGTTGCATTAGTGCTCAGTGTAATGTAATAATATCAATAAATAGCTTGGAGAGCAATAAACAAATCGAATAACATCAAGTAAAATGTATTATCTTAATAGAGGACATTATAAAAACAATAACTATATAAAAAACACTAATAACATTAGCTGGCCAGATCGTTTTTAAATTAATGTTATTTCTAATACTCAATTTATAAATGCCCATTAAATCAACAATTGATCAGTTGATCAGTACTATTACCTGAAACCTAAAAAGTTAAATATTTAAATACAAATAGATGACACAATTAATACCTTATGTTAAAGTGCTAAAAACATGCTTAACAGTACTAATTATATAATGCTTGGGTTAAGTATATATAAAAAATCAAGTAATCTTTTTGAATTCTGCATGAAAAAAACATCCGGATAGGTGAATCCAATATTTTAATAACTGAAATCCGTTGGTGTATACATACGTCTAAAATCCTTAGTATTGGTGTAATAACGTCCAGGTAAAGATTATAATTGGAAAATAATAGTTTAGTGGGTGAAAGACTGAGAGTTAAGCGTTTTAAAAAATATAGTCTGTCTACTTAGCTGGTGGTAGGGAAAATGCACATAAGTTGTCCCTTGTCTTCTTTTCCTCTGGCTTCCGGCATGTCAGCCCTCCGCATGGGTTCAGTAGTTGGGACTAGCATCAATCTTATGGCAAGCTTGTTAGCACTCCTCTATATCTGAATCCACGTTCTTTTCCGCTGTGCTCCCGAACTTCCATTCACATTACCCACAATCCTCTGCTACACGTTTTGCAAAATAAATTGCTTCATCAGGCAGTAATCCTATTGGTCCTCTGTCCCTTTTAAAAGAGTTTCATATCAGTCAAACTTTATATACAAAGATAATTATATTAGATGACAGTTTCTCCTTTCAAAAGGTTTTCTTTTTTATTTATTAAACTTTGTTGAGATATTTTTTTAATTCATATTAATCTGCAGCATATACATGACCTCTTTCTAATATATTGTATTCACTTGTTGTTTAACCTTCTATACAGCATTTTTTCACAAAGCTTTATTTAGATATAACACTCAATTACACTGGATTGCCCATAACCTGAGTGTACGCTAAATGAGGATTGAAAAGAACAATCACATATTATTAAAAAAAATGGAGAGGGGGGGGCTACTTATAACTAAAAAGAAAAAAGGAGATATTAAGAAAAACCTTAACTAACCTATTATGGTTCTAGATTACAATAGTGAGAACTAAAAAATAGAAAAAATTATTAAACGCCATTGGAACATATTAAGAGCAGACAGAGGTCTAATGGAAATAATAGGGACTAAACCAAGATTTATATATCAAGAAACATGTACCTTAAAAAATATATTGCCTAGTCAAATAAAAGAACAAAACGTGAAACAAAAGGAGAGGTTTTATGGGTAAACCTATAGGGATGAATAAATGTGGAGGATGTGTCTAGCAGTTATCATGATAAGATAAAATTGTTATAAATAAGATTAATATTGCGCTAAAGAATTATTTTAAAGGGCATGTCCACCCCAATTCTGTAATAGAATTATCAGAAACTCCCCCGATCTTTACTTACCTTCCCTCTATCTTCCTCCACACTGTCCCGGCCCTCTGCTTGCATGAAACTGGACCAGCAGCCGTGTCACTGATTGGCTGATTGGCTTTTAAAAGAAGAAACTGTGATCCAATATAATTATCTCAATAAAATTTGACTGATTTGAAACTCTTTAAAAAGGATTTTGCGAAACGCGTAGTAAATGATTGCGAGTAATGTGAACGGAAGTTCAGGATCACAGCGGAAGAGAACGTGGATTACCTAAAAAGAAAAAGATGTGTGTACAGATATAGAGGAGATCTAACAACCTTGCAATAAATCTAGCCAGGTGTACAGATACTGTAAAGAGGAGATCTAACAAGCTTGTCGCAAAGTTAGTCCCAACTAGAGATGTCCGAACTTCGCAAAATCCGCGAGCGGACCCGCTGAAATTAAAAATACCCTTGAAATAACGAGATTTTTCGTATTTTCGAAAATTTTTAAAATTACGAGTTTTCACGTTTTTCTGGAATTTTTGAAATTACGAGTTTTCATGTATTTTCGAAAATATGCATTTTCGAAAATACAAGTAATCCTCGTAATTTTGAAATTTTTCTAAAATATGTATGTATGGAATTAAGAGAAATCCTTGTATTTTCGAAAATTTTCGAAAATATGTGAAAACTCGTAATTTCGAAAATTTTCGAAAATGTGAAAAATCCGTGAATCAGAAGTTCGGATGGCGGAAAATCCGGAAAAATCCGCCGTTCGCGGACGGGATAAATCCGCGGCGGATCCGGGTTCGGATCCGCGAACCGGCCATCCCTAGTCCTACTGAACCCATCTGGGATTATCTGGAGGAGATAGACTGTGGGCCTTGATAGGCACAGAGGGCTGACTTACTGAAAGCCAGAGGAAAAGGAGATGAGGGACAACTTATTTGCATTCTCCCTACCACCAGCTAAGTACAGCTGATATTTTGTTAAAGCGCTAGGCTCTCAGTCGTTCCCTCACTAAACTAATATGTTCCAATGATAATCTTTTATTAGTACTGTTCAGCATATTTTTGCACTTTAACATAAGATATTAATTGAATCATATATTTGTATTTAATTATTTAACTTTTTAGGTTTTGGGTAATAATACTGATCAACTAATTAATTGTCAATTTAATGAACATTTATAAATTGAATATTAGAAATAACATGAATTGATTAATGATCTATTGGGAATTAACAAATTGGATGTTTGGATTTAGTAACCTGGCAAACTTATGTTATTAGTGTTTTTCATATAGTTATTGTTTTTATAATGTCCTCTATTAAAGGATAAGTGCACTGTAAAATGAAGTTATGCTCAATTGGAAGCTGCAGATTTAAAAATGCTTTTGGCAATGAGGAGGTAGATGATAATCTCGGAGGTGAGAACCTAGTCATGCAATATGTCAGCAACTTTGAATCTAAAAAGGTAGGCTCTGGGGGGCTTAGGGAAAAAAAAAATAAGCCAAATGTATTTTTAAACCAATTGAGCATAACTTCATTTTACAGTGCACTTATCCTTAAAGATAATACATTTTATTTGATTAAATTTGGTATTTTATTGCTCTCCAAGCTATTTATTTGTGTTGACCCTTTTCTATAAGGTTTGTCCCCTAGAAGGCAGGGGGCTGTAGAGCATTTTCCAAGAGTACTGTGGCACACCGCTGTTGGCTAATTAGCCAGACAAGTTCGTAGGTGCAGTCCTCTTAGCCCCCTACTTCCAGGGCTCCATAAACCAAGCAAGGTATTGAATAGGAGGAGCACACTACTGTAGTGAGAATTTCTTTATTTTAGTGCAAAAACAGCATACAACGTTTCGGGACTCTAGGCCCCTTCCTCAGGTATAACTGGTATCAAGTGCTACACACAACTATGTTATAACTATGCTATAGTTGTGTGTAGCACTTGATACCAGTTATACCTGAGGAAGGGGCCTAGAGTCCCGAAACGTTGTATGCTGTTTTTGCACTAAAATAAAGAAATTCTCACTACAGTAGTGTGCTCCTCCTATTCAATACCTTGCTTGGCTGTAGAGCATTTCATCCAATTGTGGGAATTTTCTTAATTGTATATTTTGTGATAATATCAATGTCTTGTTTAAAAAATATACAGATCAGTTCTTCACCTATTTACATTGCATCATGCTAAGCCCAATAGGGAAGGAAGGTTTTAACTAAAATATATATATATATGTATAAATATATAGTACATTTTATAGGTTTTTTTTACTTTTTAGGCATTGCTAAATAACCATGGCTTGACCCCTGCCTTATCTGGTGTCTTTATTTAATTATACACTGAAGAAATGAATTCTTACTGGGAAATACTACAAAGCAAGAGAAAAATGACACAGAGATGTGAAAAAGCTGCCTAGAATTTCTGTTGTGCTATACTTTTATTCCTAGCCTTCCCTTGAGGGTAATTCGGTGGGAATGGGGAGAAGGGAGTAAAACAGGAGCACGGGGGAGTATATACATAAATATATATAAAAAGTGATGTATGTATGTTTGTAAACTTCCAAATGGCTGGGCCAATTTTCACAAGACTTGGTACACTTATGTATAAGGATCTGAAAAAAAAAAAAAAGCATAGGCTTTACAACTTTAAAAAATGACTCTGTACCCCCTTTTTTCAACACTTTTTAAAGTTAATTATCCTGTCTGCTGCCATCTGGTGGTGATTGGAGTGAATCAAGTTGATTGCACACCTTCCAAATATCACAGATTGTTCAGGATAGTACTTTGCTTCATTTTATTCTGTTGATGTTGTGAAAGGAGGAAAGAGCTGTCAATCATGAGTAGAAGCAGCAGACCATGTTATGTAACAATGTCATGTGACCACACAGTCAGTCACCTCCTCTCACTTGTGTTTCACCCAGAGCTAAGATTGAGAGGTAAACTGGCCAATCCAAGATAAGCCTCTTGTACTGGGATTGGGCAGGCAGCTACTCATGGAGATCACAGTTTTCTGGTGCAGAGAAGGCAGCTAAGGAAATATGTAGATTTACTTAAGGAAAGACAATGGGATGACACTGCCCACATTGCAATACAACTGCACTGTAAGAGGTTAATTTTACTTCACACATTGTGTCTTTTCCCTCCACAAACTACTGAAACCTCAGTATTAAAGGCCACGTTTTTCCCATGAGTCATTTTTGCAAGAAAATTGTGTTTTCTAGATACCTTAATGCATAAACCACCAACACATTTCTTAAAGGGGTGCATACCCACACCACCCTTAAAGATGGCATCACAGCAGCCGCAACTTAAGAATCTAAACGTGCCGTCTTAAGGATTTCCAAAAAAACGACTTTGTCCAGGCCCTTTTCTTAAGATCAGAGTAAATTATTATATCTGTGATACTACTTCGCCTTTTATATGAAAAGATGGGAAGTTCCTTAAATAATTCCCTATACTGGGGATCATCCTGCATGTTGCAGAATGATCTCTCTGACGTTACTACTATTTGGCCCAGATTTGGTAAAAAATTGAATCCTATTCCCTTTCTCCTTTCTTATTTTAGGGGCAAATAGAGAAGTTTTTTCCATTGTATAAACTTAATTTCTCATCATACCCCTTTTCCTATCACTTTCTCAGAGGAAAAGAATAGAATACCATTGCAGTAGTTTACTACCGGACGTTTGCCGTAAATGTACGTAGGTTAGCCATAAATGTAAGATCGATGTTGTACAGTTACGAAAACCATGGGTATTTAAATATTGCCCATCATGCTGGAAGCAGGCCTGAATTGTGTATTTACAGCTATCTGGATTGTCATAAAGCCAGGGCCAGATCAGCCTATAGCTAAAAATGGCAACTGTAACATATTTAAGATTTTTTTTTAATGTCGAGACATTATATTTCTGATTACGTGGCAAATTCCAACAGATTTTCAGGCATATGTTATAAAAGTTCTTATCTTTAAAAATGGTGCTAATTTTGTCCCAACCATTCAGATGTTAGCTTTCAAATGTTAAAAAACATCTGATTGGTTGGAGGTTAATTAGCACCATTTTTTACGATAAGCATTTTTATTTTATAGGCCTGCTGGTTTGTCATTTGTGCCTATTCACACCTACATATGTAAGATTGTCCTCACCATTTCCAGCATGTTTATGACCAGCTTAAAGGAGAACTTGTCTCCAGATAACATTGTCCTAATAGACATCCGATGTTTGTGGTTCACCATTAAAGGAGAACTAAACCCAATTTTTTATACCCCAGAATCTGAAAACAACCCCCCTAAAAACACCAATAAACTATAAAATGCCACTTTAGTAAACTCTGTTAAAGTAAATCAAAGCCTGTTAAGAACTGGATGAAGTATCTGTGTGTATGTGCAGTGTCAGGCCACACCTCCAGACCTCAGTCACATGCTTCCTTGCTTTATCTGTCCTGTAAAAGGATTGGCTAGAGATTATTAATGGGTGTGACCAATTGTAACAAGTTTCTGCCATAGCTAAGGACTGAGCATGTGCAGAACATAATGGTCGTTGATGGTCTGATACTAGAATGCTGTGAAGTAAAGCACAAATCATATGTTATTTAGGTAAATTTCCCAGCGCCTGTATCAAAATGAGAGGTAAGACACAGATTACTGGTTTTATATCAAGGTGTTCTGCCTTCTGGTTCAGTGTTGTTCTGTGGCTTTAGTTGCACATGTACCTTTGGAGTCTTAGCAGGGATTTCCGTATTGGTGTGTAGACATCTGTGTAGAAAATATTCTTTGCAAAGGGACAGTGAATACTGAGGTCAGGGAGTGTGGCTCTTTTTTATTACTTCATGGGCTGTACTGGCAACAGCATGGAAGCTTTCTTAATTACAGAATCTATTACTTACATGTACTAAATGCAACTTACTAGAAAAGAATCTTACAATGTATAGGTGTTCTGGTGAAAAATGCTTTCATATAAGGATTTTTAAAATTTAAGTTTAGTTCTCCTTTAAGCCTTAGTTCACAGTACATGCAGATGCAAATACACAGTAATTTTTCATGCCTTTTGTGCATTTTGTATTTGTATCTATGGAATGGAAACAAATGCGTTTCCACATACAAACGGCATACAACTGCACAAAAACATATAAAGAGTCATACAGTATTTATAAAGATGCAGTATTACTTTTTAGCAAATGTTATGGCGATCATTAATTTACAATCAATATCTTAAATCTACGACAGTGATCATAAATGTACGATACAATTGCGGCATGGTGTTGGTAGAGTTACAAAGGTTTGCCCTAAATGTATGATCGTGGGCGTACATTTGCAGTCGTACAGTAAAGAAAACCCTTGGCATCGGCATATTTATAAACATGGGCCATACCGCTATACCGAGCCTGTAAGGGTTTTTAAAACAATCATTAATTTAGGATCACTATTGTAAATCTATGATACTGATCCAGAAATCTATGAATACGATCATATATTTACGATCCCCCATAAAATACCATTGTGGTATTTTACTAACACATGATATTCTATGGGCGAATGTTCATTAATTAACAAACATTTGCTGTAAATGTACGGACGTGGCCATATGCCCACTATTACACATTATTGATGAACTGCGACACTGCGCGTTTACAAATAGGGCCCATGGGATATCGCAATTTAGCAAAACCACGTGTAATCATTAATGTACAACCGCGCCTGCAGTCGTGCATTTAAGCTGAATGTTCATTAATTAACAAATGTTCGGTCAAAGAATGCAGTATTCTATGGGGATTGTAAATTTACGATCAAGTTATCATAGATTTACAATTGTAAATTTATGATAACGATCATGAATTAACAATCGCTAAACTGATCGGTACTGCTAAAAATCGTTAACACGCCTTTATAAATATGGACAATAGTGTGAAGAAACTTTAAGCTAAAGATGGATTAGACTGAAGGCAAGATCTGGGACTATAGAGTTATTGCATTGTGGGAAAGATTTCTTATCTAGTGACTCTAAGTATATTCTCCAGTTGTGTAAACTTAATAAATACATTTTTAAAAAATCAATAAACCATGCCAACACTGTAAGTTATTAGTCTTCATTTTATGTAGAATCAAGATACAAGATTTTTTTAAAGGTTCTAATCAAAAGAATGGACCTTAGAAAATCATATAAGACAAGTAAAATGCATTAAGCTGTAGCATTAGGCTTCATTCATACTAGCAGCTTACCAGCACTCAAACGTAAATTTACATTCTTAATTTGTATCAATACAATGGAAATGTGCATGTCTGGATACAAATTCATGCAGCATTGCATTTTTAGAAAAAAAAGCTAAAAAGGGAGGGGGGGGGGGATTCCTTTCTGACTCCAAACAGCAATCGGAAAGTATACCTGGATCAACAAGAACTACAGTATATGTATTAATATCAGTAAATCTCAATTTTTAGTTAGTTTTAGAAACATATCTAGGCCACTTTTAAAGCTATTGAATGAACTTGCCATTACCACATCTGCTGGAAGACCGTTCCATAGTTTCACTGTTCTCACTGTTGTAAAGAAACCTATAAAAAGTCTTTTCTTGAAAGACAATCTTGAAAGATGTCCACAAGTCCTCTGATATGGCATATTACTGAACAATGCACCAGAGAGTTTATTGTATGGGCCATTAATATATTTGTTTAAAGTGATCATATTACCACACAATTGTCGCTTCTTTAATGTAAACAGCCCTAACTAATCTGCCTTTATAGTAAAGCCTCTCCATTCACCTTATTAATTTAGTTGCCCTTCTCTGAACTCCTTCCATTTCCAAGATGTCCCTTTTGTATATGGGATTCCAAAACTGCACTGCATATTCCAAATGAGGCCTTACCAGTGCTTTGTAAAAAGGGAAACTCCTATTTTCCTAACAACGCCATGTTTAATGATGCAAGAATTAAAGACCACAATAACTACCATACAAGCATTATTGATTTGTGCAAGTTAAGTAATTGCATTGTGATGGAACCTTATGAGTTACTAGGATCATCAAAATACACTACACTATATAGTTGCCTATAATGACTATAGGGAATGGAGGACATGGCAGGTTGTCAGTATAGAAAGGTGGGGGTGGTTAGGTAAGTGGGCTGTAGAGGAATAGAATAGGCAGGAAGCTGATTGGGAGTTTCAAAGGTAAAGAAAGGCACAGGATAGGTGGATAGGAGAGATATAAAAGAAGGAGCAAGGGGGATCTCTCTTTTTTGTCTCGACAGGTAAGGAAAAGTCCCCCGCCCACCCTTCCCATTTTTTGTAAATAAAGGGGGGAGTGGAGTAAGAAATGGAAGGCAGTGTAGTCACAGCGGGTAGTGGGGGTCCACAGAGGAGAGAGTGAGTGGATAGGGAAGAGAAAACAGTTGTTGTAGGAGAGTTACAGGTGGATAGGCCTTTGGTGGCTAGGAAGAAGTGATCATAGGAGAAGGACGGGGGAAAAGCCTCATTGAGCCGGTGTTGGGGCAGCTGATGAGCTGCACAAGGTTGCCAACAGAGGTGGGCTGGCCTCTATGGACCATTTAAAAGTTATATTGTTTACAATGTATGTTAAGGAATGTTAAGTTTTAATTAATTAATGTTTGCACTGTTTAGCACTTAAATAAAAGGATAATATGTTACACTTTAAGTGGAAAGGAATTTTTGTTGCAGGGATTCATTCCATTTGGCTAAAGTTTTGAGCACAATACTTCCTATTTAAAATATTTCCACCACCTTTCCTTTTTACCTAAAACATCAATGTAGACCTTTTAGGTAATAAAAGTAATATTCTAATGCATAGAAAAGAACTACCTTCAAGTTGTGATGCATCTTTATAAATAATATTTATTCATGCTATTCTAATATTTCTGTACATACATACAACTAATTTCTTTACCTAATACCCTATTTATCTATGTGTCTTTCTAATAGTGATGAATACCATTTTTGAAATAAACCTGGTTTCGATTCAGAACTGCTGGTTACTAAACTACAGATTTAAAAAAAAAAAAAAAATCCAACAGAGCTTTTATAATTGTCATTAAAAGACAGTTATACTCCACTCCCCACTCTCTTCTTCTGCCATAGCTAAATAATACCCAGAGTGAGTACCTAATCCCCTCATGTACTTTACCTAACAGATGTACTTACTTTAAGGTTTCCTCGGTTTTCTGGTCCTCTCCATCATTCCACCATGTAGCCAATGGTAAGACCAGCTCTACAGTGGCTACATTGCAAAATGTCAATGACCGTAACAGAGGGGTGGAACGGACCGGAGTGCCGAGGGAAACTTTTCGGAACTATAACAGCTATTAGGTAAAGTATCCAGGGGTGAGGAATTAGCTATTTACATACTGTAGATCCTAACCCTGGATACTACTGTATGCATCTATGGAACAGGGAAAATGTTAGTAGAAATGGCCTGTAATTTGAAAAATGTTATCTGGCTGATGGTTAAACAGACATGTAACAATGTAGGACATTGTTTTTGAGTGCACACTCAAAAACATTGCAAAAATAGATAGTCTTTAAAAATCCCTTTGATAGTACAAAAATAAATGGGGACCTCTTTAACAGAAGATATAAAAACATCAAAAAAGTGCACCCTCTATAACCGAATCCCATCTCATGTTTATAGGCTGAGTAGCACCTCTACCCATTTGGCTTACACTGTCTATATATATTAATTGAGGTTGAATAAAGACATACATCCATCAATTCCAACCTATTCACCCTCCTTTAACCCTACCTAACAGTTGATCTAGCGGAAGGGAAAAAAACCAGCAAAAAAAGGGTGGGGGAATTTCTTCTTGACTCCAAACGGCAATTGGAAAGTATCCCTGGATCAACCAGATCTATATGTATTAATGCCAGTAATTCTCAATATTTTTTAGTTTTAGAAACGTATCCTTTTTTAAAGCTATTTAATGAACTTGCCATTACCACATCTGCTGGAAGACCGCTCCACAGTTCCACAGTTTCACTGTTCTCACTGTAAAGAAACCTTTCCTAACCTGAAGATGAAAAAATCTTAAAGGATGTCCACGAGTCCTCTGATATGACCTATTAGTGAACAATGCACCAGAGAGTACATTGTATGACCCATTAATATATTTGTATAAGGTTATCATATCCCCACATAAACGTCGCTTCTCCAATGTAAACAGTCCTAACTTGTCTAATCTGCCTGCATATTCAAGCCCCTCCATTTCCCTTACTAATTTAGTTGCCCTTCTCTGAACTGCTTCCATTTCCAAGATGTCCCTTTTGTATATGGGATTCCAAAACTGCACTGCATATTCCAAATGGGGCCTTACCAGTGCCTTGTAAAGGGGAGAATAATATCTTTCTCTCTTGAATCTATTCCCCTCTTTATGCAAGACAATATCTTGCTAGCTCTAGCCGTTGCTACCTGGCATTGTTTGCTACAGCTAAGTCTGTTATCCACCAGAACCCCCAAATCTTTTTCCATTACAGGTGCACTTTATTACCTGCATTACTAACTAAATATTTAAGAATAATTGCTGTCCCATTCTAGCACAGTAAGATGGCCCCTCACACCATGCAGTCAATCAAGGCAGAGATGGATTAAGATCATATGGGGCCCTAGGCAGGGCCATCATTTAGGGGGCCCTTTTTTGATATATATTGTATAGACTATAATTTTCTTACTGCTTCTGAAGCTGGGCCCCCAGAAGTTTCCTGGGCCCTAGGCAGGTGCCAAGGGCTGCCTTGTGGATAATCCTGCTCTGAATCAAGGCTGTGATTGCTGACATTACAACCAGAGGGAGGAGGCAGATATCTTTGCCAGAAGGAAATAGAACTTTTCATTGAATATCTTTTTACAAATGCATGTAAAACTGGTAAAATAGCAGTTGGGGTTGCGGGCAGATAACTGGCAAGTCACCACCAGTTTTTTGTTTTAAGGGTGGATGTGCCCTTTAAAGTTACATTTTCACAGTAAAAATAAGTAAATAAGTAAAATGTCTTTACACTTAAAAAGATTGTCGCTAAAGGTTTTTCTTTTCTGTTTGTGCAGAAGCCATATATTGTACCATTTATTGAAAGTTCCATAGTGATGCCCAGGGAAGAGAAAACCATTGCCTACCTGTGTGAGACATATTACAAAAATAAAAAGATCGCGTCTATAAAGTACATGGTGTATTCAGCAACAGGTATGTTTCTTTTAGTTATTAAAACTACATAAAGTTATTATTTATAAAAGTTTAAAAAATGACAGATTATCATATGTGCAGGTGTGATGTTACCACTTTTTTTTCTTTTAAAAGAATTACAATCAATGAAGAAAAAGAAGAGAGAAAGGTTTCTTCTTACATCGTTCTCTATCGCTGGCCTTGTAGGATATGGTGTAGTTATGGTTGGAATAATCTACCAATAATAAACATTATTTATTGGTAAGTACTCTAGGTTAATGTAGATAAGAGATACTGGGGGTTATTCAATAAAAGTTCTTATTGTTTAAAATGGTGCTAATTTTGCCTCAACCAGATGTTAGCTCTGATTGGTTGGGGCAAAATTAGCACAATTTTAAACGATAAGAACTTTTATTGAATCTCTCTGACTGAGTCTGGTCATTTTATAGCAGGCAATACAAGCCATGAAGTGACATTTTTAGGTTGTTACTCTGGGTAGACTGCAGCTACAGATGTGTGTCTGGGTTTGTTTGAAAGGTAGGTCTAAAAGAGAGATATATTTAATGGAGGATATTTGTACAGAGGCCACAGTTCCCCACAGTTGAACCACATGTAGATTTTAATTTAGATTATCACAAATAATATAATATTTTCTGTTGTTTTGCAGGAGGAAATTCAGAATTAGATTTCAGAAAAACAAGGCAGAGAACAATATTGATATAGAGAAGCAAGAAATCCAATGACCCCTCTGCCAAATGAAAGTCCAAATGAAAGTTCTCAGACTAGTTTTGGATCTAATGATGAATTATATGAAGTAGCCATTAATACAGATTTAAACTTTGAGACGGAAGTAGATGAAGAAAAACCTTTCTTAAAGTCTGAATTCATGGTTTTAAATGAAACGGAAGAAGAGTTCTCAATGTCCACAATGGATATCCTCGAGCAGACACCCCAAGATGATACCGAAGCTCTAATTGAAAACCAGGACACAGGCATAACTTTTGCACAAGCAGTGGCTCAAGAAAACGAACAAAGTCAAGAGGATTGTGCTGAATGCTTTATTTGCTCTCTGTATTCGGGCCTTGACAAAATGAGAGCGGGTGAAATGGATTATATAAAATCCAAACTTTCAAAGCTGAGACAGATGTTAGAAAATACAGAAAGAGCTGTCTTAAAGTTAGAGTCTGCAGAATAAAAAGAGATGAGAGAAGTACCTAACAGGGGTTCCCCTACCATGAAGCAAACTGAAACATTTGCTCAGGGCATGCCCCTGCAAAACACCTAAAAGGCGGCAGATGAAAAAATCCTCCTTCCTGCATTACTGCATTTCAGCACCAGTCCACCACTCAGTCAGCCCTCCAGTTCACCAGTCAGTGTTAGTCAGCACACCACACCCACCTCCACAAGTCATGCCTATGTTCCCTGATAAAGCCACGTCCGCTTCACATGCTGCCCCCGTCTGCCAATAGGCGGTATTTAAAAGTTGCTTCAGGTGTCCCAGGAACACCCCACCCCTGGGAGGATCCAATATAAAAAGTCCCTGCTTCTTATCCTTCTGCAATCCCACCATTACCTTTAATGGTATTGTATCTCCAGTACTGCGCTATTTAAAAAAAAATAATTCAGAAATGGAGGTTTTGCACTTATTTTTCCCTATATTGAATCTCCCAAGATTCAAGAATGGGGTTAAGTCTCAGTTCTGGAGACTGATACTTTGAACTGCTTGTCAATACCACGGTGTGGGCTAGAACAAGTACTGGCTATTCCTTTCTGTGTTTTGTATGCGACCTAAAAAAACTACTAAACACCAAAATTTCTTTTACTGTTTGCAAAATTTACGTGCATCTCTGTCTCCCTCTCATTGATTTGTGTCCCTAATAACCATCTGCAGTACAGAACAAAACAGATTAACTTTACTTGCCTTATAAATGCTATTATTATAAACGGATGTAATTTCTACATTTTTAGAAATGCAAATGTACTACTTCCAGCCTTCCTGCTGTATCTGATTTTCTAGGTTACATTATACATTAGTAAATAGCAGTCTACCCTTAGCATTAATTATTCACTCAAGCACTTACAATACCAAGCATACTCTGCACAAGAATGGATGAAATTAGTAACACCTTATTAAACAGATCACCTTAAATAGAATCATTAGCCCCAGAGGTAATGCGGCATTTGTGCTGTCACATTCTAAAATTACAGGAGATGAAAGCACCTGCTAGGTCAGTAAAATCAGCCACAGGGGACCTCAACTTTAAGTTTTACTGGTGTGCAGAATTTTTATATGTGATCATTAGTACTGCTGTCTGAAAGCTACAGGCCGGTATTATTAAAATCTCCCCTGAAAGAACTAAATTGAAATGGAACACATATTTT
Organism: Hymenochirus boettgeri; assembly: GCA_019447015.1. Classification (NCBI taxonomy): domain Eukaryota; kingdom Metazoa; phylum Chordata; class Amphibia; order Anura; family Pipidae; genus Hymenochirus; species Hymenochirus boettgeri. Next base: position 72,149,840 of record CM033470.1, on the reverse strand, counting down.
ATTTTTATGATATGTTATGCAAACAAAATAGCATGTCAGTCTATAAGCCTTAAAGACTTGTTTTGTTAAGATTTTTGACTTTTTATCACACTAAAATTCCTATGTGGATATTTCAAGTAAATGTACAAAAAGTATGTTAAACATAGTTTTATTTTATTGTGTGTTCTAGTGTTTGTATATTGGGAGACAAAATAAAGCCAAAGGCTTAATTACCATGACACTTATGTGATGTCAGTCTAATAGTACTTCACACGGTAGACCAGAGTTGTCAATTCTGCACTGCAGAGGTGCAGAGGAACTGAAGTTGTGAAATCAGCAAATTTAAAAACAGAAAACCATTAGATTAATTCAAGCTAGGGGCATATTTAGAAAGCACTGTAGGTAAAATTTTGGCACTATGGTATGTCCAATTTTTTTATTTAAAGGATAAGTGCACTGTAAAATCAAGTTTTGTTTATTTGGAAGCTGCAGCTTTAAAAATACCGCTGCCATATTTTTTTTTACCTATGTCCCTCCAGAGCCTAGCTTTGTGCCTTGGAAATTGCTGACATTTTGTTACTGGTTTGCTGAATGTTAAGCTCCGTCCCTCTGAGATTTCCTTTGCTTTCTCCTGCTTGAGCCTCAAACAGTAATCCATTTGTATTATTCACAGGGAGGTGAGAATAAGCGTTCTCACCTCCCTATGAATAATACAAACGAATTACAAATAGTTATTTTTTTGGCTTTAGGGGAGTTTAGTGTCCCTTTAACAACATTTAAAAACAAACAAACAAATATTTTTGGGAATAGAAGATATTTGGCAGAAAATTACCAAAATATCTCCAAGATAGTGGCAATAATGAATTTTTCGAGTCTGGAAATTCTTGTGAAGGTTCTTATTTATTAAAGTCATGGTATAGCTCATAAATCCTGGGAGATCTGGATGTAATGCTCAGAACTTCAAACCAAACGCCCTAGGATGTTGGCTAGTTTTATAGAAGCTGCTGAAATTTTTTTGATTGGGGCACCTACTTTATGTATTTTAAGGAGTCCATATATTCATGGGTGAGATGATGATACATTGCTCGATCAATTTATTTGTCCTTTTGAAGCTATTATAATAAGTCTATGACCTTTTTTTTGGAGTGGCTGGTAGGATCCCTTGCAAGAGCCTCATACGTGTTGTTATTGGCTATGAGTGTGGTCATCTTAGCATGGTAGTTCCGAGGTGTTGGGTACCACCATGCATCTTCCCTTATACACAGGCAGAATTGTGATATTGGAGTCTTTCCTAAAGAGTATCTCCACTCTAAATGTCACTTATGGCAGCTCCCACCCATATGTATACTGTAAGTGCAGATTATATAAATAAAGAAAGACAACTTTGGCTAGTAAATTGGATAAGAAGCTGACTAGTGGTCTGGCCAGCATGCTGGTTATTGGAATTTGCATACAATAGCAATAGTTTTGTCCACCTTTATGCAGCACTACTGTCTGCCTCTCCCTGTTGTTACACACTGACAGATAATTGGTCCTGGACGACTGTTTGCCACTGTCAACCCTCATTTACTGACATGTCTAATTCGGATTAAAATTTCAACAGATATTTCGGTCAACCGGTTGGCCTGAAATATCTGCTTGTGTGTACTCAGCCTTACACATTCCAACACAATAAAATTGGCTGCCCAAAGTGATTTTTATAACCAGGGGTCTGGACAAAATATAATAGATGTGATTGGTAGTTGCATCCCTGCTGAACCACAGGGAGTTTTCATACAAGACAATCTGGCATTCCCGCCAGAGAATCAGAGAAATGGAATTATTTGTGAACATCACCTATCACTATTAACTACAATAAAAAATAGAATATAATTCCTAATATATGCTATTCCTTGATTAAAATGCAAGAGCAAGAAAAACTGACAAGTAATTAAAACCATGTAAAAACAAAGGCAGTCCTTTAATGTTGTGAATTTGAATATATAACACAATCTGCTAAAATGACAAGTTGTTTTGACCCTTGATGACATTCAGATTGACATACAATCAGAAAAGGGTGTATAGTAAAACATGTTAAAAAGCACCCTGCCATTTGATGTGTACTGCTGAAAAGCATCATCAGTAAACAACAAACAATCTAAAGCTCCATCTTCCATACATATGACCATATGTAGCAAATGATTGAAAAACAAATTAAAATGCAAATATGGTACATGTGTTTTTACAGAACTAATTAACGAGGATAATGAATCACAGAGTAAAGGACATTTCTTTGATGGTCTGGTTATACTAGTGTGGATGATCGGATTCCTGCTGTTAAGGGATTCACTGTTTTTACTTTTTAATTATGTTTTCCATAAATTTTTTTAATACAAATCTAATTCTAAGAGAACTTTTTCTTTTGTGTTACTGATAGACTTCAGTGTATTTATTAATAAACCTTCAGAGTACAGTTTTTTAAACTGTGTGATAGGGTACAATTCTGCGGCTTGCACAAACTATAGGTGTGACACAAAATTCTGGTACTCATAGAAGTTAAAGTGTTGATTTGACTCACATAAAACCTTTTCTGCCCCTTTCAACATTCACTCTAATAAATTCACACCAAAATGTTACTGGAGGCAGAATTTTCCTATTTACCTTTTTTTTTCCTGCGGACCTTTTCCACTGCGTTAAGATCCCTGGCCTATTTTCAAAATATGAACGTAATCATTACAAGTAACCAAGGAAAATCAGAACTTAAACTGAAAAGGTGACATTTATTATCCTTGAGCAGAACTTGATCGAAATAGAGCATAGGTCATTCGAACCGGAGTGAAGTAACAATACCCACCGACCAGCTTGAGGAAAATAGAGGGGACTGCTGCCAACATGAGCCCAGGAAAATAAGCCAGCAAACTTGGCCCTTATACTTGCTATTGCCAGCTGACATTGATTAGCCTGTATTGCTAACCTCCGAACAGAATGCTACACAAAGAAATGACCCAAGATCCACACAAACGGGGAAGTTGGTGTGGATCATTGTGATGCCTTCTCCATGCCACAGGCCCCTCCAAACCTCTTATCATATTAAAGCTCCCCTAGTCACCTTATTAATTTAGTTGCCCTTCTCAGAATCATTTTCATTTTCCAATATGTCATTTTTACACAGGATTCCAAAACTCTCAGCTTATTTCAAATGAGGCCTTGTAAAGAGGGAGAATAATATTTTCTCCCTTGAATGCATATCACTCTTTTCTCTTCATAGGCAGATGCATAGCCCATTTGGTAAACCAAGAGGTACTCCACCAAAGCCATGGTAAATTGTACAAGGAGGTCCACTGCTCTAGGTGTGTGTTGTTTCCCTTTCACTGCATTGTAAACATTTTACCTTGCTATATCTCTTCCTGGGCCCATACTTAGCTTGACCCTCCTTCATCCTTCAACACTTTGCCATGCCCGCTGCCCTTGACGCTGGCCTTTTTTTTCAGTATTTTTTTTTTAATTATTTCTATATTCTCATTATACTATAAAGAAACTTATAGCTAATTGTATCTTTATTCTCTCAATAAAAAATGTCAATCTTTCCTTTTCACCCAAATGCAGCAATTAAATAACACAAGATATTTGTTCTGCCCCCAATTAGGTAGGACCAGGACCAGTACCAAATGTTTTAAATACCCCTCCTCTTCCCTAAGCCAGTGGAGTTTTTTTGTCCTAACATACCACTGCCTCAGGAAGTTTGTTATTTTCTTTGCTAGCCCAGAGGGCTAGTAGTTCAACTTCAGGGTCTGCTTGAGGCATCCTGGGGGAGATCTGCACTCCTTTTCTGAGGAATATGGGTGCCATCTTGGCACCCACAAATGTAGAGCAAGCCATGGTGCTAGTAATTCCTTTTCAAGTCCAGGTGCCTGTCTTTTATTGGCAGCTACCTGTTCAACCGCAACAAGAGTGACTGGAGTGATTATTTACGGGTAAGGAGAGCATAACTTTTTAATCCTTTCACGCTCCTATACATTTAATTAACCCTGTTGGGGTACACTTAGCATGTGGGGTTTTGTGTTTATTTCTCCAGGTACAGTGTCTGGTATACAAATTTACCTGTCTGCCCAGGCATCTGTCTGGTAAGAGGAACTGCGATCACATTTAACTGTTAGCTAGTCAGTCTATTGTGTATGCAAGACTTTTAGCATACATAATAGAACTTTTAGCATGGTGTAATGTGGATTTTAATTTCTTTTTCTTCAGGTGGAAGCTTCATGTTAATTGCTGCCTTTGGGTGAAAAGGAAACTTTGAATTTATACTTATGTAAATTTGTTTTCCTTGAATTTAAAAGGCAGCTTTATGGGTTCCCTCCCTATTATTTTTTTTATGTCTACTGGCTTAGGGAAGGGGAGGGCTATTTAAAGTCTTTGGTACCGGTCCTACCTAATTAGGGGATGGGACATATATCTCATGTTAATTGCTGCCTTTGGGATTAAAGGAAAGCTAAGTTATGAAAGATAAAATTCTAACTTTTTATCTATTCATATCTTTAATTTAAAAAATATATTGTAATATAATTTAAATATAATCAAATGTCATATCAATATACACCATAAAGAGTATGTAAAAAAAACTATGGAGCAGTGTAACAAGTAAAAATGTCTGGCCTGGTGTTTTACAACTAATTAATAGAATTTTATTGGTTCTTCACTATAATGTTTTTTTTTTTAGAATGTATAAGGTTTAATATCACTTTAGTGTTTAGTTCACTAATGTTCCAGTCACATGTACAGATTCCTGCACATGTACAATGTATAAATGATAAACATGCAACAAACAGTTGTGATTCATTTAGCATCTTTATTTGACCTGGTTTCCTGGTTTGAGGTAAAACATATACATCAAAACACCAGCCATGTATTTAATAGGAACCTGTGAAATGTTCCATATGATGGATTTAGTCTGTCCAAATAAAGCCAAATAAAGGAAACAGAATCATTTTAAAAATCAAAAGGCAAGGTTTGTTCCCTTTAGAGCTAATGGAGTCTCCAAATATTGCTTATAGTTACTGTGCTGCTGAACAAGACTTAAAGGCTTAAAACATTATTAATATACAGGCTCAGTAAAGGTTTCTAAATTGCTTTTTTTTCCATGAAGCATCCAGAAGCATAGCAGGCATACAGTAATGAATTCATAGGACAAACTATTATATATCAACATATTTTAAATAAGCCATTCTTTCTAAAAGATGTTCTTTTGAGGGTGGAGTTGTCCTTTAAACCAAGATGGCATTAACAGTAGTTAACTCTTTGTTTCGGACTTTGGCAGGCTTTCTTGTCATTGGCAGTTCAGAGGGTGAACTACAAACATATATGAATCTATGGCAGACAGATTCATCCACCCTCTAGTTCTGAAATTCCAGGGACAGGGGCCCGGACTGGATTGTGTCCATTGACCCTACACCATTGTCCAGCTGGGCTTTAACAAGAGCAATGACATCAGGCAGTTTAAGACGTAATTACTGTAGTTCTTACTGCTCCTTAAGTCTCCTTTTGCAAAAGATATACGTTTCATCATATTAATAACTGTATTCCTCTATAAAACATTAGAAACTACATTTTACAGCATTGTACAGGGCCATCTCTCCCATGAGGCAGATTGAGCCTTTTGGCTCAGGCGACACTCCTGCCACTCAGAGGAGAGGCGTCTGGCAGCAGCAACAACAAAAAAAATGCTTTGTGCGTGCTCAACCACGAAAAGCACACACGCACCTGTGCAAAACTCCCTGCCTTCAGACAGTGTGCCTCTCCTGTATCCACCTGTGTGCCTCTCCTGTCTCCAACTCATTTTGCCTCTGCCTGCCTTCTACCACAGTAAGTGGCCAAACTTGTATGTGCCAGTCACAGTGGGAAAACTTGTATGTGCCAGTTACAGTGTGTAAACTTGTGTGTGCCAATTACAGTGGGTAAACTTGTATGTGCCAGTCACAATATGCAAACTTGTATGTACCAGTCACAGTGGGAAAACTTATATGTGCCAGTTACAGTGCGCAAACGTATATGTACCAGTCACAGTGGGCAAACTTGTACGTGCCCGTCACAGTGGGCAAACTTGTATGTGCAAGTCACAGAGGGCAAATTTGTATGTATTAGTCACAGTGGGTAAACTTGTATGTGCCAGTAACCGTGGGGAAACTTGCATGTGCAATCAAAATGGGCAAACCTGTATGTGCCAGTTACAGTGGGCAAACTTGTATGTACCAGTCACAGTGGTCAAAGTTGTATGTTTCAGGCACATTTGGCAAACTTGTATGTGCCATTAACCATGGGGAAACTTGCATGTGCAATCACAATGGGCAAACCTGTATGTGCCAGTTACAGTGGCAAACTTGTATGTACCAGTCACAGTGGTCAAAGTTGTATGTTTCAGGCACAGTGGGTATAGTTATATATGCCAGCCACAGTGGGCAAACTTGTATGTGCCAGTCACAGTGGAAAAAACTTGCATGTACCAGTAACACAGTGTTGGTTGGAAAACTTGTATGTAGGCAAAGTTGTATGTGCCAGCCACAGTGGGCAGACTTGCATGTACCAGTCACACAGTGGGAAAACTTGCATATACCAGCCACACGGGGGGGCGAACATGCATGTACCATTCACACGGTGGGCTATTCACAGTAGGCAAACTTGTATGTATCAGTCACAGTGGACAAACTTGTATGTGCCAGTCACAATGGGAAAACTTGTATCTACTAGTCACAGTGGGAAAACTTGCATGAACCAGTCACATGGTGAGCAAACTTGCATGTACCAGTCACATGGTGAGTAGACTTGCACGTACCAGTCACGTGGTGGGCAGACTTGCATGTACCAGTCACACAGTGTGCAAACTTGCATGTGCCAGTCACAGTGGGCAAACTTGTATGTGCCAGTCACACAATGGACAAACTTAGTCACATGGTGGGCAGTCTTGGATGTACCAGTCACACTGTGGGAAAACTTGCATGTACCAGTCACACTGGTGGGCTGACTTAACAGTGTCTACTGAACTGGAGGGCTAACCTTAAAGTGTTTGCTGAACTCAAGGGCTGGAGGGTTAAGCAGCCACTTTTTTGTCAGCCCTCAATTTCAACAGACACCCTTAAGTCGTCCCTCCAGTTCACTAGCCACTGTTAAGTAAATACTGGATGGTTCACTGGAGGGCTGACCTAACAGTGTCTGGTTCACTGGAGGGCTGATCTAACAGTGTCTGGTTCACTGGAGGGCTGACCTAACAGTGTCCGGTTCAATGGAGGGCTAACCTAACAGTAACTGGTAAATAGGAGGGTTGACCTAAGAGTGGCTGGTGTACTGGAGGGCTAACCTAACAGTGGCTAGTATTAGCGTCTGCTGAACTGGAGGGCTGACCTGCCATTGTCTGCTAAACTGGAGGGCTGACCTACCAGTGTCTGCTGAACTGGAGGGCTGACCTACCAGTGTCTGCTGAACTGAAAGACTGACCTACCAGTGTCTGGTGAACTGGAGGGCTGACCTGGCAGTATCTGGGGAACTGGAGTGCTGACTTGGCAGTGTCTGGTGAACTGGAGGGCTGACCTAACAGTGTCTGAGAAACTGGAGTCTGACCTAACAGTGTCTGAGAAACTGGGGTCTGACTTAACAGTGTCTGGGTCACTGGAGGGCTCACTGAACAGTGAATGCTGAACTGGAGGGCTGACCTAACAGTGCCTGGTGAACTGGTGGACTAAACTAACAGTATTTGCTGAACTGGAGGGCTGGAGGGTTCAGCAGCCACTGTTAGGCCAGCCCTCCAGTTCACCAGACACTGTTAGTTAGTCCACCACACCCACCTCCACAGACCACACCCACTTACTATTTTTTGGACCGTGGCCTGTAATGCTAATTGGCTGAAATTTTTTCCCACCTCTGAATTGAATTGAGGAGTGCAGAGGTTAAGCCTTTTTATCCTTGCATTCCCATAATAAAAACTGGCTGATTTCATTAGCCAGATTTTGACAACGGACACCATACACAGAATGATGTTGATAATAGTATAGGCCGATAATATTATTATGTCCATGTCTACCGTTGCATCTAAGATCTCATTCAACTTATGTATCTTGTAGCATTTTTTAAAGACACTAGATGGCAGAAGAAATATACATGTTTTATCATTGAATGTTTAATGCTAAAAAGAATGTTATGCTTCATATTTTATTTTATTTACTTATATAAGATCTGAATGTGAAGCGCAGTGCTTTAGGATTAGTTTATCTATTCACATCAGGCCCAAGGGAGAATACCTATAAGTTCAGTATGTCTTGTTTAACAGGCTGTACAAACTAGCAGGGAGATTCAAGAATCCAAGAAGCTGTGCAGAACACGTAAGTATTGAACCCAGATATCAGGTGCTGTTAAAAACGTATGCTAAAAAAGCCCCACAGCCTCTGTTGTATATGCTTTGGTAGCTGTGTGAGTGTCTCTTCCAATATTCCCATTAGCATTAAACCATTAAGAGAGCTCTGCGCATCAGCAGCACCTCCCGGTAAATTTCCCTTTTCTGTAAATATTTTATGGTTCAGCTGAGGGTTGATAGCCAGTGTTAAGTTTTCCTGACAGTTCTAATTCCTTAAAAATGTAACCTGAAGATTTCTAGTTTGGTATCTCCCAATATATGACAGCATTCTAGAACCATGAACAAACAAAATCTACTGAAAGAACAGTGGTCAAATACACAAACTAAATAGGACTGTGTGCATAATTGTCATCTTAAAAGAATTATTTTTACTAAAATAACTTATTGTTGTGTAGCCATATTGTTGAATAGTATCTATTCTAAATTGTGTAACAGTGTAAATTAGCTGTCCCCTCAAAATAACACACAGCCATTAATATCTAAACCACTGGCAACAAAAGTAGGTACAACCCTAAGTGAAAAATGTCTAAATTGTGCCCAAAAGGTCAATATTTTGTGTGGCCACCATTATTTTAAGTACCTTAATTCTCTGGGGCATAGAGTTCACTAGAGCTTCACAAGTTGCCACTGGAATCCTCTTCCACTCCTCCATGACGACATCAAAGAGCTAGTGGATGTCCAACATATCATGTGCTCTATCACCTTACGATTAAAGATGCCGAGGTGCTTAATACGGTCTCCGATCGTATTTTCGATAATTTTTAAACGTTCGAGACTTTTTCAAAGGTTTTCTAAAACAGCCCCATACATTCGAAAATTATCGACAATGCCTTCCGAAGTCCCGAAATCCATGGATCTTTTGGATTTCAGAACCGAGGGGTTCTGTGTCGGATCTGGGTTTGTGACGAACCCGGATCCCAGCTCTAAAAATAATCTTATTCGCCCATTTAGTGGTGAGAGATAAATACAGTCATTGGTGGAAATCAGATCACAACCTATTATTTTCTCTGCAGTTTTTACCACCCGCTGCAATTTTTTTTCCTTGCATGTTCAGTCAATGTGCCGTACAAAACTATGGTGTATGAAGAAATTACACTCTCTACTATTCACTTGTAAAAGTGTACTAGTATTTGTTGACTAACCCCTATCTTACTCAGCTGTCGCAAACAGTACAGGAGCTGTTAAGTGTTTTTTTATGATAGAGGTAATATTATTGTTACAGCATAGTAAGTTTGTAATAACTGTACCAAAAAATTAGAAAGAATTTACCCAATTAACTATTAACTTGTCAATAACCAGTGGAGATAATTGTAAGTGTGTTTTATGAAAAATCTACCACCATTTCAACAGTTTTTGATAGATTTAAAAGCAAATTGTTTAAAGAGCACCAGGACGCAAGTCTGGATCCCTCATTTCTTCATGCAACTTCTTTGTCATCATTAATGTGGCTGACAAAAGTGATATTGTCATCCAATTGGATAACAGGAACCTGTTAAACTACTGTATGGTCTTGGTCACCATGCTGCAGCTCAGTATCAGGGTGTTGGGAATCTTCTTATAGCTTAGGCCATCTTTATATAGATGGGGTATCCTGTTCAGTATGAGAGAGTGTGAGAGAGATAACACCAATTTAACACACCTGCTCCCCATTCATACCTGAGACCTTGTAACAAGCCACATGACACCATGGGCAGAATTTGGACATTTTTCACTTAGGGGTGTACTCACTTTTGTTGCCAACAGTTTAGACATTAAAGGGCATGTCCACCCCTCCTGCAAAAATGTAGTATGTAACAGAGCACCCCCGAAACCCAGGTTCCGTTTTACTCACATTTACCAAAAATGTTCCCAGACTGTGTAAAGAACCTTACAAACCCACGAGTAGGTCTCGGCTGAAGGGAATGTCAGTCCAAAATGTTTGCCCTATACATTATATAGAGAGAACGCTCAGGAATGTGCATAGCCTAATCTTAAAGATTCTGTCTGTCATATTTTGAAGATCTTTGCAGTGTATCTATCTTAACATTCTGCTCAAGCAATGCTCTAAGCACTCGCACTCCCTTCCTAGAACTGCCGGTGATACCGACATTGTCAAAGAGATTCAATAATGCTAAAACCAGCGCCTTACCTTTCTGCAATCCCGCAAAGCAATAATGGATGTAAATGCGATTACGTCCAGTATTGCATCACAGGACCATGGAACGGAAAGACGTTGCTGTTAGCGCTCTTTTAAAGGGCATGTCCACCCTAAATTTTTAATTTTAATATATGGTAGCTCTCCCCTGCCCACCCCCAACTGCCGTGTTAAACTTTAAAAAAAGCAGTAGAATCATACTTACAGCCCTTCACTCTCCCTCACCTCTCCCTGTTTGCAGGAAGTTGCTGACAGCAATGGAGAACACTGCGGGAGAGAAGGGCTGTAAGTATGATTTGGATTCATTTTTAAAGAACTAATATGGCGGTTGGGGTTGGGCAGGAGGGAGCTACCATATATTAAAAGGATTTTATACTAGGTTTACGGGAGGGGATGAATGGATCCGGATGGTGGGAGTTTTGGGGGTGGACATGCCCTTTAAAGACCTGATGCAACCCAATGTTAAGTTTTGGGCTACGAGTTAGCCCAAAACTTAACTAATGGGAAATTGTATTAGGTGCACTGCACTATTTCAAATGAGATTTGCCCTAAAATAAGGTTAAAACCCGCTAATACCCTTATTTTGCTGATATTAAATCTCCTGATGCATCTTTTACTTAATATGTTGGCTGTAGAAAATACAGGGGGACTTGAATAATGCTAAGCCGTGAATCTTACCTTTCTGTGATCCCACAATGCAATACTGGACATAAACACAATTACTTCTTTTATTGCATTGCAGGATCATAAGTTAAAGTTACGGGGTAAATCGCCCATTGTAATCGTATGCTCTGTGAAATTTCCAAAAATACCGGTATTAATTTTAGAGATATTGAGTCTCCCTGACAATGTTGCAAACACTGGCAGCTCTAGGAGGAGTGCGAGTCCTTAAAACTTTGCTTCAGCAGAATCTAAACTGGCTAGGAGATTGTGATTCGTTACATGCTGTGAAATTCGAATTTGTGAACTCCTAAATATTCCATGTGGAAACTCGAAAATAGCTTGAATGTGTAGAAAGCTGTTTTTGTTATATGTACGTGTTCCCCAGACCATTTCCCAGGTCCCTGATTTTACAATTTTACAAATTTTTATGAAATTCTTAACATCTGTAGCGCCAATGTGGATGAGATTATTTACGGGGAGACGTTGTGTTCAAATTTAAAGTTAAAGTTGTGCTAATCTATTTATTATCAGTTAGCACTACTTAAACTCCCTCTTTGTTCGGGCTGCAACGCAAAGGGTAATGCCAGTTGCAATTTACCCAATGCCCCAAATGCTATATGAAATTGCTGAGAGGCCAGCAATTGCAGATCTCTGTAAATCTGATTGTACTGTAAGTGATTGGAAAAGTGCATCAATCTTGTTATTGTATGTGATATCAGATTTTGCCACAAGGTGGCAGTAAGATTTTAAAGTTAATGCATAAAACAAAAACAAAAAAAACCAAACCAAAAGTAACCTATTCAAATTTCCAACACTTCATAGGGATCTGCCGTGATATAATACAATGCCATACATTACAGAAACGAATGTCTTGCTTTCAAGAATATTTCTTTATTATATAAAAATAGTCTTTGTAAAAACAATAAGTTAACTATATTACAATACTTTACATCACAACAGCCAAAATTATTTGCATTTAGAATTTGACACAGGGTAAGCTACAGCATCATAATTTTCTGTAAATAGTTAGTGTAGTCTAAAAGGGACAAGAGACATTAAGATACAAATTAAGTGTTTAAATTGATGTCTCCAAAAATAACAGTTTTTCATATATATTAGCCTTTGAGTGGAAGCTTTTGTGCATAATTATGCATTTAGATATAATTAAAAGAAGGTACAAAGACAGGAATGTGTCTTTGCAGTGTTGTACTGGACTGTTGGGGCCCACCAGGAAATCTGAGACCAGGGGCCCACCAGTTTAGGGGGCCACCTAACATTTCTTATCTCGGTTATCACCCATATCTTTCTTAAGGTTCGTACACACGTGCGATCGTGGGTCCTGACCCGCGATGCACAATGTGTCCAACCGCTCGTTCGGTTGGGGATCGTTGCCCGACTGACCGGGCAGATCTCCGAACAACCGGCCGTTTCGGCCAATAAAGGGCCCATACACGGGACGATTATCTTCTGAAATGAGCGTTCAGACACATCGTGCGATCACACGTGTGTACAAGGCTTTACTGTCCCTTTGGAGCTGTATTTAAATGTTATTAGTTTACTCTGCTTTATTGGGTTAATGGGCTGTAGGCTGACCAGTCAGACACTGTGTTGGTGGAATTTATGGAGCTTTTAAACTTCATTTCTTTAAAAGAAAAAAAAAATTCCGCAAATGTAGCACTTTGATGAGATTTACACAGAAGAATATTACTGGGTATCTACGTTTGTCTCCAGTTTAGACTTATACAAAGAATGTTTTTATGTCCTATCAGTATCTATAGAAACACTAGTAAATTTGTCGCTTATTCTTACTAAACATTGTTATTGCATTGGCCAGCAGCAATATCATTTTAATCATTTAGTGCAATATTTCCTTTAAGAGAAGGATGTTTTTTAAAATGTTATCAATGAGACTGTATTGTCAGAATGTGGACACAAGAAAGTTATTAGTAACCCATAAAATACCACCTTAAAATCCACCGTAGAGTACGAGGAAAACTGATCCTCTTCCTTTTGGCTTTGTTTAGTCAAGCTTCCTGTCAAGTCACTAAGAATAGGGAGAAAGTTTCTCTATTACCTAGGCAAACAGCAGAAAGCTAATTATGTACATTTGTCTAGCAAATGCCATAATTGACAGACATACTGATTAGCACTTATCAGTACCATATTAACCATACTTGGGATCTCTATGATGGCAATGTCGATTAACACCATTAGTTTCTTCTTTAACCATTAATTACTGAAATGCTGAGGAATATAGATACTTTCAAAATATAGAATCTTGTTACTGCAACAAATGAAAACCCCAGAAATAAATTCTCAACGTTTTCCACTGAACTACTGGAATCTTATCACACATGTTTTTGTAGAGAAGAGTCTATGTTTTGAAGTGCCTGCTAAAAGACTATATGTGGGTACACACAGTACCAATCTGTCAAAGACCAATCCAGTCCAGATCTCTCATAAGGAGAACGTTAGTGACTGCCATGCTCACTATGATCGCACACGACTCCCTATACTTTAGTACAGGGGGCCGACCGCAAATGGGGGAAAGTCTCCAATCAGAACTACTGTTTCTGACGCTGACACCAAACGTCCGTTGGCATCGGAAATGGCCGTCTCGGTCGTACACACATTAGCTATATAGGGTCAATCCTATCAGTACCATATGTGTACCCAGTTTAAGAAATGTGGCTGATGGTGCACCATTTGAATAATCTTGATAAGCAATAAAGATTGCAATATCTTGGTAACATAGATATCTAGCTGACCACAAGATAAATCACTGCTGCAACTCAGATCAAGCATGTTCTTATCTAAGCTGCTGCATTTAGAAATCGCCACAGACAAGTCTGTTTTGATAGAGTGCCTGTAGGGATGGCAAGCTGACATCTGTTTGAAGTAAACAGTCCCTAGATTGAAATCCCACAAGGTCAACTGCTACATGCACAGAGCAACTACCCTGGAGGGCTGTGCACTTCTTATGGAAATATCATCTCCTCAGCATGTTAAGAACTTTTCCAATTTATGATAAATGCAAGAGCTGGAGCACTATCTTTCTTTAGCTGTTATCTACATTTTATTTTAGTTCCCTATTAAAGGATAAGTGCACTGTAAAATCAAGTTATGTTCATTTGGAAGCTGCAGCTTTAAAAATACTGTTGCCATATTTTTTTTTTTACCTATACCCCTCCAGAGCCTAGCTTTGTGCCTTGGAAGTTGCTGACATCTTGTTACTGGTTTGCTGAATGTTAAGCTCCGCTCCTCTGAGATTTCCTCTGCTTTCTCCTGCTTAGCCTCATACAGTAATGCCTGTGAGTTCCATGCACTCTCCTGCTTGAGCCTCAAACAGTAATGCCGGTGAGTTCCGTGCACGTGCGTGTGCACCACTCACAGGCATTACTGATTGAGGCTCAAGCAGGAGAAAGCAGAGGAAATCTCAGAGGGGCGGAGCTTAACATTCAGCAAACCAGTAACAAGATGTCAGCAACTTTCAAGTAACTGGTAATGTACCGTACCTTGGTATAGTATAGTATTTTAGGTTGAATAAAGACATACATCCATCTAGTCCAACCTAATCAGCAATACTCACATTTCCTGCCTAACAGTTGATCCAATCAAGAGTTGATCATAATTTTAGAATTCAATATGATGTTTTATATAATGGAAGTTCAATGTTCTTTATTTGAAAGGGGTAAATAACTTCTAGTGTATTTAATGTTTTTAAGGGGTCCTTCCAATTTCAGAAACAAATTTCTGTTGCCCCATTTCTATTTTTATAAACACTACATGCACTGTTATATCTTTGCTCCAAGCATTTCTAACAACATATCATCCATACTAACTGGACCAATAATAGGCCTGAAGAAAAGTTCAGCAATGGCATTTGCATTGACAGATCTGAGGAAGGAGAGTACAATGATTAACTTGGTAAATCTGGTTTGTTCCCATCTGTGAATCATCTTCACGTGTTCATTAAGTGCCTGCTGGGCTTCATGTTGTAACCCTTGAATATACTGAATGCAGTGTAGTCCGGGCAAATCTGCAAATAAAAACAAATAAAAATCTTTTTTTTAATGCAATGTTTATTAGTCAGTTAAAAATTGTCAAAATGGAAATCTGTAACTTTGGTATATCTTATAGTATAAACCACATGCTAAGAGACTATGGGGCTATGTACCAAGACCTTAGTTCTGGCCCTTCTAATCCTATAGTACAGTACATTTCAATTCTGCCTTAAACCTTTGCCTGTTTGCAAATCTGCTGCAATTATAATTAGATTTGGGTTCCATTTGTGGTTTCACGGAACAAGGAAATGTTTGACAGTCGAAACTTGAATATCTGTGTTGATACTGAAAAAATCCCATGTTGGAATCGCAAAACTTGGTTTGACTGATGACATTTCTACAGTTTGAGGCTGAATTTTTAGAACCAAAACTTAAAATTCCACCTGAAACAAAGTCCTGGGAAAAACTACTGCACATCCCTAACTGCGATGTTACAACAGCTGCAATCCCTGTCTTAGAGTCATGTAACATTGGTTCAGTTTTAAGATGGAAATTAGCAATATTCACTTATGGTACATCCCCATAATAAGATCAGATATGAAATGTAATGCAGATCCTTCTGCATTACATTTCAGTCTAAAAAAGTACTGATAAAGTTATAAACTGGGATACGTTTTATATCTACATTACATTAGTGTGCTTTAGAGAGACGCTATACTCATGCAGCAACTGACAACTCTCTTCAGCTGTCCTTGACACTATCTCTGATAATTACAGGCATTATACTGGAGTATAAACTGACCAGAGTATAAACCGAGGTACCTAATTTTACCTTAGTAAAAGCGATTGACTCGAGTTTAAACCGAGGGTAGAAAAATATGACCACTATCACCTTCAGATTCTGTATTGTTTTGAGACTTTTGTTGCCCTTTAAACGGACAGCAGAATTCCCATACAGTAATAGCCAAATCCAGTATGTATGACAAATCAATAATAGCCAAATCCATTACTGTGTGGGACTACTGTATTGACATTTTGCTGTCCATTTAAAGGGCAACTAAAACATCCAAACAATACAGAATCGGAAGGCAATCTTTTTAACAATAGATATCATCCTTCTGATTCTGTATTGTTTTGAGGCTATAGTTGCCCTTTAAATGGCCAGTAATCCCATACATTAACCCCCAGTGTTTGTAAATCCTTCTCCTTATGTAAATTCTTCCCCTACCTTGTCAGTAATCAGATGGCCGCTCGCTCCGCATCTATAGCTCCTGACGTCACTACTCGGCGCCGGGAAGTGAGAGGCTCCGAGTAGTGACGTCAGTCAGCAAATAAACCGAGGTTTGGTTTTCAAGTTGTTTTTAAAGCCTGAAAACCTCAGTTTATACTCAAGTATATGCGGTATGGTAATAATGAGGAGAGCAAACTGTGGGAGGAGACACAAAACATTCAGTTACTGAATGAGTATAGTGTCCCTATAACTTTATGCAATACTTTATTAGATAGATAAATGGAATATTTTTTCTTTTTTTTACCATAAGGACAAATAGTTCCAAGTTTCAAAACGGGCGCGCCACTCCTAATTTGTAGTTTAAGTCACTCTAACCGATGTCATACCAGTAAGTGTGACTTAAAATTCTTCATTGCGGCTGCTGCATGGCTAATGTGAAAGTTAACCAAGTATGTACCAAGAGCAGCTATTGCCAAGTATGTACCAAGAGCAGCTATTGCCAAGTATGTACCAAGAGCAGCTATTGCCAAGCTGTACCAAGAGCAGCTATTGCCAAGCTGTACCAGAGCAGCTATTGCCAGTATGTCCCCGAGCAGCTATTGCCAAGTATGTACCAAGAGCAGCTATTGCCATGTATGTACCAAGAGCAGCTATTGCCAGTATGTACCAAGAGCAGCTATTGCCATGTATGTACCAAGAGCAGCTATTGCCATGTATGTACCAAGAGCAGCTATTGCCATGTATGTACCAAGAGCAGCTATTGCCAAATATGTACCAAGAGCAGCTATTGCCAAGTATGTACCAAGAACAGCTTTTGCCAAGTATGTACCAAGAGCAGCTATTGCCAAGTATGTACCAAGAGCAGCTATTGCCAAGTATATACCAAGAGCAGCTATTGCCAAGTATGTACCAAGAGCAGCTATTGCCAAATATGTACCAAGAGCAGCTATTGCCAAGTATGTACCAAGACAGCTTTTGCCAAGTATGTACCAAGAGCAGCTATTGCCAAGTATGTACCAAGAGCAGCTATTGCCAAGTATGTACCAAGAGCAGCTATTGCCAAGTATGTACCAAGAGCAGCTATTGCCAAGTATGTACCAGAGCAGCTATTGCCAAGTAGTACCAGACCAGCTATTGCCAATGTAGTACCAAGAGCAGCTATTGCCAAGTATGTACCAAGAGCAGCTATTGCCAAGTATGTACCAAGAGCAGCTATTGCCAAGTATGTACCAAGAGCAGCTATTGCCAAGTATGTACCAAGAACAGCTTTTGCCAAGTATGTACCAAGAGCAGCTATTGCCAAGTATGTACCAAGAGCAGCTATTGCCAAGTTGTACCAAGACAGCTATTGCCAAGTATGTACCAAGAGCAGCTATTGCCAAGTATGTACCAGAGCATATTTTTCCAATATGGTACGGCAAGAGCAGCTATTGCCAAGTATGTACCAAGAGCAGCTATTACCAAGTATGTACCAAGAGCAGCTATTGCCAAGTATTTACCAAGAGCAGATATTGCCAAGATGTACCAAGAGCAGCTATTGCCATGTTTGTACCAAGAGCAGCTATTGTCAAGTATGTGCCAAGAGCAGCTATTGCACACTGAAATAGTAAAACACTAGCAAACCCCACTGCACAGCAAACCCCACCGCACACGCACCTCACGCATGCACCTCCGCACTCCCCCCCCGCGTGCATCCCCTCACGCACACCTTCTCCATCCCTCACACATTGTGACGCGCTGCTTGAGCAAATGTCCCCGGGAGAGATTTGCAGAGAGCTGCTATCACTCCCAAAGGATTTAATGCTGCAAAATGTGATATTTAAATGGGAACTGTGGTCCAAAAATTACTTTAGGTAAATTGCTAGGAATTGCTCTCCTGCAATTTATTTTCATTGTTTATTTTGCATAGTTTTGAAGATATTTACATTTTTGTGTGTGATATGGCAGCAGCATCACCAGGTCCCCTGCACTTCCTGCAGAGTGTTTTCACATAGTGGGAAAGAAGGGTTGTAGATTCCCTTATCTACTCTGTCAGGACTTCACACAGCAGAGAGGAGGAGGGACTTCCTGTCTCCCTCACACACTGAGGGAGTCTGAGGCTTTGTCCACCGGCGGCACTGTGCAGGAGAAGCCTCAGGAATGTCACAAGTAAACCTCCCACCCATTAACTTTCTGGTCAGTCATTTCTTTATATATTGGGCTGTGGAGCACGTAGAGAGGTGGTTGACTCAACTTGTATGTAAACCATAGTTACCCTTTAAACGTTTGCCACTTAAGGGTAAACATGACTTTAAAAATCCATTTTGTATTAGTGGTTTTCAGTGAAACTCCCGCTATGTTTATAAGAATAACAAACCAATAAGCACCATTCTTATTATGATGGATAGCTGGGCATTTAAAAGATTTCTTATATTGACATTAAACATTGGGGCTGTTACAATAAGTGCAAACTTGCCTGTGCTAATGATTTCCAGCACCTATCAAATGTTAGCTTTTTACTGGGTTAATGCAAATAGAAAACATCTAATTGGTTGCTGAAAATGTTAATTGTTTAACCTTTTATTGCATCAGCCTCAATGTATTTTGTTGGTGTGTTTGTTTTTGTTTACATCTTAAGGGCCACAAAACATTGAAGCAATTTTAACTTGGAACAAAATGTCTCTAATCCGTAAATCATCCCTTCTACCCACCCTCCTTTGAAGAAGGAACAGCCTGTTCTGTGGCCAGTGTACAGCCCAATACTAGAGAATAGAGATGTCAAAAAGCTACTCCATGGTTTAGTTTAGTAAAGGTATAAAAAAGTAAATAAAGAATTCCCAGCATAAGTGATTTTTATATATTTTTACTTACACATAAACTGAGTATTTTTAAAATTCTGCAAAAACATTGGATTTTAACATCAAACTATCAGTTTGTAAAACTATAATAAGCTACCTCCATACTTTCTTAAATATATTTATTCATTTATTTAAAAAAGAAAAAGGTTTAAGCAGGTTTACCAGTAACTAGAATTAGCTTAGACTCATGGTATTATAAAAGGATAACTATACTTTTAAAAAAGGAAAGTACCTGGGACAGGGAGGTTGGATTGATTATTCCTACCTCACAATTTCATTGAGGAGCTACAGCACTAACAGTTTTCATTTGCCATGTTGTATTGAACTATTCCTTTATTAAAGATAGTGCTGAAGCCAGGAGGAAGACTGGCAGAATCAGTTTTCTTTGGGCTGGTGCTCCTCACAGAAACAATATTGGGATGTAGGAATTACCAGTCCTTTATCCTGCCCCACGTACTTCTCGTTTTAACTGTTTTTTTAAAAAAAACTTTATACACACGATTGTTATCCTTTAATAATAAATTGGTCAGTTTAAAAAAAAGGCTGGACGAGTTTCTGCAAACAAGGAATGTTACAAGTTACTGGTATTAATACATAAAGTAGAGTTGATCCAGGGAAATTTCCAATTGCCACTTGGAGTCAGGAAGGAATTTTTTCCTCTTCATAAATTTGGTGTTTTTTTTTTTTGCCTTCCTCTGGATCAACAGTTAGGCAGGAAATGAGGATGTTGCTAGATGGGTTGGACTGAATGGACAAAAGTCTTTATTCAACCTCAAATACTATACTATACTATATGGGAAACCATCTGTATAATTACACTAAAAATACCCACAGGTTACCAGCCAAACCTATTGTGTCTTTTTGACAGAATGGGATGAAGAGAACTGTGTGTTTAGTCCAATACCCCAATATATTGCCAGTAATCATTACCATCCTTTTTTTACTGTAGAGTTACACATTAGAGACAGATTCAGTTTAAACCCCAAACAACCTACAGGTCGATTCAATGTTGGAAATTCCTGGTACTTACCTTTGAGGGATCCTGTGATACAATACCGGACGTAAACGCTATGACAACTTGCATTGTATTGCGGGATTGGGCAAAGGTAAAAAGTTGTAAGTTGCGCAAGTCTAAAGACCTGATCCACCTTTTGCGCAACAAGATATTGCAAAACTTAAAACACTTTAGAAATTGCTGCGCTGTCCTTAAACACTTGGACACAATGCAGTGCCCTAAAATTAGTGTAAAACATGACATTTGGTTAATGTGGGATATTGAATCTCCCTGAAAATCTTTCAACTGCACAACTGGCAATAAAGTAGTTAAATGCTTCAACGGTAAGGAACATTGAGATAAATGATTCCACTGTAACAGTACCATTCCACTATGTTTGGGTAGATTTGAACATGGCTGTGCATGAATAATGAAATGTTATTTCATTAACATTTAGGTACCTGGGTTGAAAAGCACAATCCCTTTCAGATAGGCATATTCCTTGGTGCTGATATCCAGGTTCCAGCACTTGTCTAAAAACTCCTTGATCCACCTGATCTCTGCAGCTGAAGGGAGCTGGGTATGTTTGTGCTGGGGGCTTCTTAAAATACTATCCTCATGCTGCTGCTTGTTCTCTCCCTCTTGTCTGGTTGTTAGAATCCTTTGTAACATGCTGGGTTCTGATGTCTCTACAGTCTCAAAATCCACCTTGTCCTGTGCAAGTCCAAGCACCAGAAGTGGTGCCCAGCAGCTCCTGACTAACAACACCTGGTCATCCAAAGGGAGCTCTTGGAAACAAGGTACATTCTTGACAAAGCGCAGGGTCTTCACCAGCACTGCTGAGGCTGCTTTACACGTTACCTGGGGGCTTTTCAAACTGACTTTCTTTTGTGCCCCACAGGAGCACCCTTGCCCATAGGTTCCTGGGTGATCTCCTTTCCTGGCATTGCTGTTAAGAGACTCTCTGTGTTCTTCATTTTTCAAAATATTATACAGTATGCTGCCATGCTTTCTGTTATCCAAAGAGCAATGACATTTATCTAAACAAGCCATGAATAGCTACTGCTAATGTGACAGCTCTTGGGCTGCCAGAATTGTCTCTGCTAATGCTGATCAGCCGTTAAATGAGCCAGACAGTGAGAATGCTGTTCCTCCTCTGCCTGCCCCTTAGGTTATTTATACCTTTGTTTCCAGTCAGACAATATCTGCAGTTCAAAAGGGGGCAGATGTTCATTATTGGCTGAAAAAGAGAGAGAGGAAAAATCTGTGGACCTCCTTTCCTTGTCTGTCACCCTCTGCAGAGCTAGAGGGAGCCTTGGAGCTGGTTCAGTTTCCCGATACAGTGCAGCTTAAAAAGAAAAATCCCCACCTATTCCTGAGAGTATTCACTGACGGATATTAGCAGCATGGAAACTGAACGGATTGATTTTGCTCAATATGAATATCTGTGTGTGGGTGGCTGCTGTATGTAACCATTTTGTTATGTTAGCAAATTGTTTCATGGTTATGGTTGTAATATCACATTATATCATATTTTATGAATTAGGATGGGTAAAATAATACAGACTTTACTACAACTTATTTAAACCACTGTTCCCTCTAGTTCGTATTAGCTGTCTGCAAAAATATGTCTCTTCTGTGCAGACGCAAAGAGATGTGTGCATGCAGACCTGGGCAAAGTAAGGCCCGGGAGCCACATGTGGCCCATAATCAGTGGCGTAGCTACACACTTATGGGCCATAATGCAAAATTTGGGCATGTGCCCCCCAACAGCGCTGCAAACACATATCGGCACCGCAAACCAAATAATTATTGGTAAAATGCTATGTATATAACTACTGGTAAAATAGTTGGCACAAAGACTGGTTAAATGCTTGGCATGCAGGCACTGATAAACTGTTTGGGAAATTGGCCCTGCACACAGCCAGGCATTGGTTAAATGCTTGGCACACAGACAATGGTAAAAATGCTTTGTACATAGACCACTGGTAAAACCACAGAATGGTAGTTTTGAAACATAAGCACAAAAGGGGGCCCCTTCTTGGCCAAGGGCCCTGGTGCGGTCGCATCCCCTGCACCCCTGGTAGCTACGCCCCAGGGCTCATTGCCTGTCCCTGACTGGCCCCTCAAAAAAAATCTTAATATTGATTGTCAGGCTGGATAATTCATTTATTTTTATTAATTTTATTTAAAAAAAACAAAACATAATCTGATCGATTGATTAATTGAATTTGATGGAATGGATTTAAAATATTACACACCTTCTATTAAAAATGGCAACTATTAACAAAAAAACATCCAATTTACCAGGTATATTGGGATTATTTTCATAAAATCTAGTTGCAATCTCTATAATGAGTAGAGATGGCCGAACTTTATAGTAAGGCTATAATGTAGTGGCTGGATAGTGTACTGGTTAAAGGCACCGTCTTTGACATGGGAGACCAGGGTTTGAATCCTGGCTAAGGGCAGCAATACAAATGTGTGGATTATTATAATACCCTAGTTATATAATAAGAGCAGTTATACAATTGTTTGGATTATTATAATACCCTAGTAATATTATATGGTTATTATATTACTAGGGTATTATAATAATCCAAACATTTGTATAGCTGCCCAATATCAATACTCAGGTAATCATCTAACTATTCTGGTTCAGTACCTGAGACTGGACCACTACTCTGTGATCTATTCACAAATAATATACAGTAGTTCAGTTCAACACCGGTTTACTACAGCAGGAAGTAAACTTCCTCCGCTAGACCACCAGGGCTGTTTGGGAGAAGACCAAGGGAGGTTCCCTGCCCCAGATGATGTCCTCTGACGACACATAGACTGCCCTACCACTGCAGCTTTGCAAGGGAACCAGCTCCCTATATGATCCGCCATTAGAGGGTTCATTACCAGCGACTCCACACCAGTTTTGGTTGAAAATGATGGGGGGTTGCAAGGACAATGGAATGGTGTTTTTTAAAAATGATTTCCCTGCCACATTTTTGTTTCCCCCAAAGGCGCTGCCTGAGACAAATGTTTCAATTATGCCTCATTAGAGAAGTAGCCCTGACTACTGCAAGGTATCGCCTATATAATGCCACTGCAGTATTGTCCTACAGTGGTTTTATTGGATTCCCATGGCCATAAATGTACAATCGCTAATGTAAATGTACAGATCTTTTGAATACCGCAGGTTTATAGATATAGCTTTTTGATCTTAACTGTCTGGCATAGCAATTTAAAAAGGAATGAACTTTTCAGGTCTCATAAGCAAGAGTGTCCTAGTTGGTTTGTGGTTAATGGTAAATAAACATTTTTATGTATAAAAGGGAGTATGTTTACTGTGAATTATTTTTCTAAATCTTAGCTTATTTAGGTGTGTGTGTGTTTGTGTGTGTGTGTGTGTTTGTCTGTGTCTGGTTGTATGTACAATATGTTTGTGAGTACATGTTTGAACTTATGTAGTTTATTTTTGTACATGTGTCTATTTTGCCTGTGTGGGAGCCTTGAGCATATGTATGTTTTTGTTGTTTATTCCTCCAGGAATAATTGATTTTAATTTGTGTTTGTCATGTTTTTCTTTGTGTGTGCACGTATTTGTGCATATTTGTTGAAGATGTTTCACCAGTCACCGGACTGTCTTTCTCAATTCAGAATGACTTGAACAAGTATCTGTTGGCAATTAAGTATATATACTTCTCTATACATGTCTTCAAGAACTAAGTTGATCTATCTTGGAGTTTTGGTGGATAACAAACTTAAAGGTAGCCAGCAGTGCCAGGCGGCAACAGCCAGAGCCAGCATGGTATTGTCTTGTATAAAGAGAGGTATGGATTCAAGGGAAGAAAATGTTATTCTCCCCCTTTACAAAGCATTGGTAAGGCCTTATTTGGAATATGCAGTACAATTTTGGAATCCTGTGTACAAAAAGGACATCTTTGAAATGGAAAGGGTTCAGAGAAGGTCAACTAAATTAATAAGGGGATTGGGGGAGCTTGAATATGAAGAGAGACTGTAAAAGTTACAATTACGTACGCTGGAGAAAAGGCGCTTGCATGGGGATATGATTACTGTGTATAAATACATTAACAGGCCATACAATAAACTCTGGGGCATCATTCACCAATCGTTCACCAATAGAACATGTCAGAGGACACGCGGACATCTCTTAAGACTTGAAGAAAAAAGGTTTAGGCTCAGGTTTAGGTTAAGTTCACAAAGGGTTTTTCACTGAGAGAACGGTAAAGCTATGGAACTTCCAGTAGACGTTGTTATGGCAGATTCATTGGTCAGTTTAAAAAAAAAGCAGGATGAGTTTCTGCAAACAAGGAATTTTGCAAGTTACTGGTATTGATACATAAAGTAGAATTGATCCAGGGAAATTTCTGTTTTCCACTTGAAGTCAGGAAGGAATTTTTTCCCCCTTCATAAATTTGGTGGGGGGTTTTTTTGCCTTCATCTGGATCAACAGTTAGGCAATGAGGATATTGCTAGATGGGTTGGACTGGATGGACGTATGTCTTTATTCAACCTCAAATACTATACTATACTATACTAACTGAATACAACAGATATACCATGACCTGGATGAATGAGAACTTTCACAAGCAGGTTGTGAGTATGGGCTTTTGTGGTTTAGGTGGGGTTTGGGTGTGAGAATAGCAGTATAGCAGGATTGTGGGTGGGATTGTACTACAATCTCAATGAGAGCATCTCAATGAGAACAATTATACAGTTATTGTATTAGAGGCTGTTCAGGTTTATGTTACTTATACTTAGAGATGGCCGAACTTTCGAAAGTTCGGCCCGTTTTCGAACTTTCGAACTATATGGAAAGTTCGAAAGTTTGAAAACGTACCCATTAAAGTCAATGGGAGTCAAATAGTTCGAAAAGTTCTAATGAAATACAATTAAAATATCAATGGTAACTTAATGTAAATGGCTGTGGGACCTGGGAAATGGTCTGGGGAACATGTTCGAATAGCCAGGACATTCGAAAAATCAATTTTACTCTCACTCACGCTATTTTCGAGCTCTCGCGTTCGAACATTCGATGCTCGCACCTAGGTATCATGGACATTTTACTTACGGATTCGATGCTCGCGTATAGGTTTTAATGGACATTTACTTGCGGATTGGATTCTAGGGCCTTGGTATCATGGACATTTTACTCGGGGATTCGATGCTCGCGTATAGGTTTTAATGGACACTTTTTTCTTGCGGATTCGATGCTCGCTCCTAGGTATCATGGACATTTTACTCGCGGGTTCGATGCTTGCATATAGGTTTTAATGGACACTTTACTTACGGAATCGATGCTCGCTCCTAGGTATCATGGACATTTTACTTGCGGATTCGATGCTTGCATATAGGTTTTAATGGACACTTTACTTGCGGAATCGATGCTCGTGTATAGGTTTTAATGGACATTTTACTCGCAGATTCGATGCTCGCGTATAGGTATAATAGGCATTTTACTTGCATATTCGATTTCCTCGAACGGTCGAACATTTGATAATTATCGAAAGTCCGGAAAGTATTGAAAAGTCCGAATTCGTTCGAACTCAAATAGTTTGGCTTGAACTCAGGTTCGAGTTCGAGTTCTAGTCCATCTCTACTTATACTTACAAATTAACTATTTGTATTACATCTCTTTTTTTATCCGCCTGGTTCCTGAGATATGGCCAATAAAATATAGACAAGCCTTCTATAAGAATACAATATGCTGCTGACATCACTCTAGCTTTTATTCACTGACTTACAGTATTAAGTTCCCAACTCAGGTATATTTTAGTTTCTCTGCTCGTCCACAAATCATTGGTGATAAATTATGTTAATGTAACAAGAAGAAGATGGATTTAAATAGTAACCCTCTACGGTTTAAATGGTAAAAGTTGCTACAAGGTGATTGTGAAGTGTCCTAATAATGGTGCAAAAACATAAAAAGCTGAAACAAATAGTAATGCCAATAAATACATTATCTTTTAAAGGGTATGTCCACCCAAAATAAAATTTTTGTATATAAGATTCCCCAAGGGCTCCCAGCCCCAACCGCTATGTTTATATCTTTAAAAAGCTCCCCAAACTCTATTTACCTCTCCTCTTTCCTCCGCCGCGCTCCCGGTTCTCTGCTTGCGAGAAAATGCAAGCAGAGGGGCGGGACCAGCAGCCGTGTCTGTGATTGGCTGAGCGGCAGCCAATCACGGACGCGGCTGCCGGCAGCTCACTTCGCCGGAGGAAAGAGGAGAGGTAAGTAAAGTTTGGGGAGCTTTCTAAAGATATAAACATAGCGGTTGGGGCTGGGAGCCCAGGGGGAATCTTACATATGAATCATTTCACGCTAGGGGGAGGGAATCGGGAGAGGGAGGGAGAGGGAGGGGGGAGAAGGGCTGCAGTACGCATGGCAAAAATCTACCTGAGGCAAGGTAGGAGGCAGAGCCCTGCTAGCCTCCTGGTGGGCAGTTTTTGGCACTTTGGGAGGGGAACTACAGGAGAACCAGATGGAGCTGGGATGTGAGGTAAGGATTACACTACATACATGATGGGGCCAGTAGTTGGGGATTATAGTTTGGAGGTGGACATGCCCTTAATACTTTTATATATCTAGATGGTTTAACAGCCCCCAAAGTATCACAAATATACACAGGTTTATAGAGCATAAAGTAATAATATAGAAATACTGATTAATGAAAAAAAAAAAGTGGAGCTTCCAAATGGCTAATTGGGAAGTCCCTTATTTTATACAATCTCTCATTATGATGCTGAAACACATCTAAGTATGCAATATGCATACAAATATAGAAAATGCTGTGAGCAACCACCTCACAATGTAGAAATAATAGAACCTCTGGACTATTCCTGCACACGAGTTATTGGGGTTCATTTACCCAGAGCCGCAGGATTTAACTCCTTGATTGCACCTGCTGCATGGGTATCGCAAAAAGACACCCAATCAGCAGACGCAAGAAATTTGATACCGGTTTTGCTGGGCTTTTTAGCTCCAATTAATTAATAGCAGCTATTAAAAGGACTTACAGCCACCAATTTTTTTTGTAAATTTGTGATTGGCGATTTACCTGGAGCCATAGCGGCTAGTCTAACAGGGATCGCCAATCTAAAGGTCTCCAGATGTTTCATAACTACAACTCCCAGCATTCAGAAGCATGCAGGGTTCTGCCTTTCATGTGTCCACAGATAATGTAGGTTTAACAGACCAGGAATCTCTTTCTACCTATACATCAAAATCAAGGTCAGGTTTACTTAATAACTAGATTAAATTACCACATGTCGATACATTAATTTGAAATACTGGAAACGGACATTAAAAAAACATGAACAAAATTTACATTTAATATTCTACTTTGCCATGAGAGAGCCGTCTAGCTACTTTTATTATCTCGTGCTCTTGAGTATAACTTTTTTATAAGGCCAATATTATTTACTCGCCCCTTCTGAATATGGCAGTGCAACTTTGATATATTAAAAGTCAATTAAGTTGTGTCCCTTGATGCATAAAAATGGGGAATGGGGATTTAATGTTAATCACGGTCTAAACTATTCATGAGCATTTTGACCATGGAACATTAATGTGCCGAACAAGGCCCATAAAATAAGAGGCCAGATCTTAACAGTACAATCTTATGAAAGTTTTCATCATTACGCCTTGTCTAGATAGTTACCATTTAGATAACGACCTTGACATTTTTTACAGGCTATAGTTCTCATTTTAATAATGTCTTGTGCTCTTGACATTGAATTTTACTGCAGCGATGAAATACATTTTCCTGTTATACACTCTTTTTAATGCAACATTTACAATTCATTCCCAGGGACTTTAATCATTAGATGGACCATGTGGCTCCCTCATATTGTAATAAAAAATAATATACTTTCCCTGACCCAAAAATGACCTTGATATTCAGTGTTATTATTTATTATATGGAAATGCTGATACACAGTCAAACAAATATATTCAGTGTTATTTCTTATGATCATTATGTTAACAAGACAAAAGCCTAGATAAGCCTATAAGCCTAGCTGTGGTACTTTTCATTTTGTTAAGATTTTTGTTTGGTATAAAGTTTTGTTTTATTCAGCTGTGGTGCTTTTTATTTTGGTAAGATTTTTTTTTTACCTGCCTGCTGTGGTGCTTCTTATTTTGTTAAGATTTTTGTATGGTATGAGGTTTTGTTTTATTCAGCTGTGGTACTTTTTATTTTGTTTTTTGGAATGTAATGGGAGGTCATGTTGGCAACATGTTTTATTGCCAATTAAGATATACAGCTATTCATGTATTTATGGATACAGCTACATCTAAGGGCATTAGGCTTGGTACACACCAGCAGATATTTCCAGCCAACTGACCGATAGTGCAGTGGATTGGTCTGTCGACCGGAAATATCTCATGGTGTGGGACGGCTGGCTGCGACCAAGCTTGGACGAATGGGTGATCGGGTCCATAGATAAATCAAGGACCATTGTGCGGTTACCTATGGGACCACACAATCGGTCGTGCGCACCGTTGCTGGGACCGACAGTCATTTGTCCTGGCCAAGTTCTCATTTGCAGTGGACACTCGGTCGGGACAAATAATAGCCCCATGTGTACCCAGCCTAAGAGCATTCTGCAAAGGAGCCTAGAGTGAGGTGCTTGACCAGCAGATTGGGGGAGGCAGGTTGGACAAAGAACTTGGTCCTTCTAGAATTCTTTCCAATTGTTGTGGCTGTGAAAATTTGGAGACCACAGTTAATAGGCTAATAAAAAACTATCAGGGAGATTCAATAAAAGTTCTTACCGTTTAAAATGGTGCTAATTTTGCCCCAACCAATCAGATCTTATTTAACATTTAAAAGCTAACATCTGATTGGTTGGGCCAAAATTAGCACCATTTTTAACGATAAGAACTTTTATTGAATAACCCTGTATCTATGTGATTATTAAATGACAGTTATGAGGTTACATTAGAAACTTTCAGGGTTATTACATTCTTTGCAATATAACTTATAGTGTAAAGCCGGTGGATGCATACCAGGCCTACCTTTTGGATTTAGTATGGACAGACAGCATATTTATTGTTAAATGCTTTACCTGATACCCCTGTTCATCATACATAACTAGGTTTGGGAGTCATTTCACTCCTAGAGCTCTGCTTCAGTTTAGTTGATTTTAGAGTTAAATTTTTTGAGTAAATGATTTTACCAAAAGCACATTAGTTCATTAAAGGTGAACTATAGTGCGCATTAGTTTTTTAAAAAAACATTTAAAAAGAAAAGTACCTGGGGCAGGGAGGTAGGATTGTTTATTTCTAAATCACAATATAATTTATATATGGAGCGGCAGCACAAAAAAAACTGCTTCTGTCAGGCTTCCTGAGTGCTTTAGCACTATCTTTAATAGAGGGAGGACCAGGGCACTAACCTGGCAGATGAAAGCTGTATATGCTGTAGCTTCTCAATGAAACAATATTGGGGAGGTTACCCATTTAAACAAGTTGGTGATTTAGACATGTTCCCCAGATCTTTCCTAGGTCCTAGAGCCATCATCTCCATATATAACTAACTTACTTTAGAAAACATCTCTTGTATAGAGATGGACCTGAAGCGGATTTCACGGATCCACTGCAACGCTGACTTTTTTGGACTTTTCCCAACCACGGAATTATTTTCGTAAATTTTTGAAAATTCTAAGAAATAGGAAAGCGCTTGAACTGTACGGTACGATCGTGTTTTTTGAAGATTTTGGTCATTGATACGTGTTCCCCAAACCATTTGCCAAGTCCCTGAGCCATTTACAGTAAGTTACCATTGCTATTTACACCTTTATTTTAAGTGGAATTTTCAGATTTTTTTAGACCTGTTGCTGATACCTCGGATGACTAAAATTAACTTAGAACAGCTTTTTTCCTTTAACCCATAAATTAAATGTACAAATGAACAGGCAGACCCACAATCCTTTTGGGTGAAATAAATGGCCACAGCTTTATTGACACATTGTAACAAATCATGTGATCAATTAAATTAGCCAACTTATAAATTTGCATCCTTGCATATTAATTAGATATAAAACCCCAACTAGCCGTAGCCATTGCTGAATGCCAAGCCTCTGGATCCCCAGAGCATGTACGGCTCCACATACCTCTGCAAGGATGCCCCCCCCCGCCGCTGTGACTCCAACAAAATCCTTTGTTTTAACCAACCTTACCTAACTAAACAAAATAATAGGGAGGGAGGGTGGGGAGATTCTCCTCCTGTTAGCAATTCTACAAAATGGCGACTACTGCCTCGTGTCCCGCCCCTTTTATAGATTTGGTGACGTCAGCTATGACGTCGGCGCTCCCAGCATCCCTCGCGGCTCTCGTGAGATCAGCCGCGGCCAATCCGGGAGCGCGTCGCGACGTCATGACGTCACGCGCTCGGCCGCGGCTGACACCAGCCCACCATCCAGGAGAAAGGGGGGCGGAACCGGGACGCCGCACTACAACTCCCAGCATCCTCGCCAGGGCGGCGCCCCAGGTCAGACGCTCCGGCCCCCTAACTCAGGTCGGAGCTACCAAACTCCCTGTTGACTGTAATTGATCCACTTGCTGGGTTTTTCAATTTTTATAGATTTTTTTCAGGTTTGATTTTCAATTTGCAAGTAGAACATATTTCAGTTCAGTTCAGCCATCTCTAATTTTGTACCTTACGGCGTTAAAATCTCGCAATGGGTAAATCCCGCAAACACGATATTGAATCACGGAAGGTGCATTTACCCAAAGCGATCGCAGCTCTGGGTAAATGAGCTTGTAAGACTTTTAATGCAAAGGAGAGCGAGGCCCTAGTTAACCTATCCCTTTCTACCCATTTTCCTTACCTTTTTCCTTTTTATCTATTCCTCTTCCCAAACCTCCCTAGTATTTATAATGCTAATTATATAAGGTACACAATGGATATGGTTCTGTTCTTTCTTTTTTATTATTTACTTTACTTTGTCTTATAGTATCATTAGATTACTTAATTTCTTTTAATATTATAATACTCAATGCTATGTTGGAAAAATGAATACTGTTATATATTTGTAAATCATAACTACCATTAATAGTTTATCAAACCAAGTTGGGAAACATCAAAGAACTAATTGTTGAAATTAACCGATATCAAAGGTTCATTATATACGTTTTAGGAAGTAAAGCCCTCCATAAAGTATGAGATGATGCTTGTTCCCCTAATATCACCCCCAAACTGAATAGCAGTCCTGATGGAATCCATTGACAAACAATGCCCTGTAGGCAGATCCATAGGCAGACTGTTCATTAAAGTGGAACTGTTGTCTCCAAACAAGTTGATTTTAAATAAAAGGACAGGTTCCTACCTTTAAAATGAGCCATCAACCACCTCTCAACATGCTGCACAGCCCAAGATATGATTACTAATCAGAAAGTTAGGGGGTGGGAAGTTCTGAATCTGCGGTCACAAATAGTCTGTGGTTGGCACATGCTCATTGCAGGGGAAAGCAGAAGAAACCAGGAAGGGGTTGAAGGAGGTCTGAAGGGGAGGAGGGGAAGAACAGCACATTTATGTCTTTTTTTAATGCACATGGCTTCAGAGCAGGAAGCAGGAATGGCAGGGGATCTGGTAATGTTGCTACCATATCACACATAACAATGGAAAAAAATTTAAAATAAATTCAAAAAATACTCAGAAAAGCAATTCCTGTCAATTTACCTAAAGTCACTTTTGGACCAAAATTACCTTTTAATTCAGTAATACAGCATTGCATCCAGAGTCTTATTTGCATATCTGTACATCTAGAACTGGACTGATTATGACTATAATATAAATTGCCTTATTTCTAAGAAGATCTATTGTAATAGAAAGATCTGTAAAATCCCTGTATTGGGTGACAAAAGGAAAATGCTAAGAAATTAAAGCTGAAATAAACATGGCTTTACAATCAGCCAGGAGATCAGGTAAACATCTAACAAATATATGTAACAGGAGTGAATAAAATGTGATCACATTATCTGTTAGGAATTTATCCAAAATAGTTCCGGGTATAAACTCCCAGTTGTGTCACATCTAAATCTGGGTCATCTGTTCCACAGTCCCTAGAACGAACCCCAGCAGGTTTTTCTTTTTATGTTCTGATACACACCCTAAGATAAGCCAACATGATTGTCTTGACTATTGACTGTTGCATATTGTACTGGCTATTATATCCAAACCCTTTTAAGACATTTTTTTGTTATTGATTTTGACTTTAAGTTCTCCTTTTTTTCTGTTTGGTTAATAATCCTATATCATTTGGATCCAAGCTAAAGCCTTTTGCCTTTTGTCCTCTCATTCTTATTACTTTCCATTTTAGTTTCTATTTTAACAAAAAAAAAAAAATACAGTTTGAATAATATTTTGTTATATTTGATTTATGTGTAATGTGGGGAGGTTAAAGTTTAGTTAGTGACATACAGTACATTATGATGGCAGGTGTGACATTTCAAATCTACTGTATATAACACATTAAAACATTAGTGCACACACAGGACTTTTTAAAGGCATTATTTCAGTCCTTGCCTTTGATCTTTAAGAAGTGTAATAAAGCTGACCATACATGTTTCTAGAAATTGATTGGTTTTATACCGATTTCTTTTTTGCATTCAATCGACCAAAAGGGATTGATATTGACTGTATGACTGTAGAATCAACATAATGTTAAAGGATTTTCTTTAGTTTATTTCTGCTTCTGGATAGGTTTGAGTGGATCTTGGAGTAACATTTAACAGAGTAATGCTTTCTATTTAGGTATGCTACAATGGTCTACTATTCTTATATTATTTATTTAGTTTCTAAATTCTGAGATTTATTAAAAATGTTTTTTATTGCTAGTAATATGGTGTCTATTTCTAATAATATGTAAACAGGGGATACAGAATTTTTTTTTGTTGGTAAAATAGGTTTTAAATCTTCACTACCCAATGAACCATATTGCTGGAGGTTGTGTAAAGAGATACGCTCATCTAGTCCAACCTTTATACCCTACCTATAATATCAGTCTATCAGTTACATAGTAACATAGTATTGGCGGATGTATAAAGACAAATATCCATCCAGTCCAACCTTTATACCTTACCCATAATGCCTAACTAACAGTTACATAGTAACATAGGATTGGAGATTGTATAAAGTCATATGTCCATTCAGTCCAAACTTTATGACCTATAATGTCTGTTTAACAGTTACATAGTGCCATATTCATAAACATGCGGTTTTGCAATTTAGCAATACCGCACATTATCGCTAATGTACGACCGAGGGAGTAAATTACGCTGAACGTACGTTAATTAACAAGCATTTGGTCGTAGAAAATAATTCGGTAGTAAACTACCTCAATGGTATTCAATTGGGATTGTAAATCAACGATTGTGTTATCATAGATTTACGATCGTTATTTACAGTCATTTACAATTGTTATCGTTAACTAACGATATCGGTCAAAAAATAACGATCGCTAATCCACGCCTTTATAACTATGGCCCATAGTAACATAGTATTGGAGGTTGTATAAAGATATATGTCCATCCAGTCCAACCTTTATACCCTACCCATAATGCCTGTCTAACAGTTATATAGTATCATAGTATTGGAAGTTGAATAAAGTAATTTGTCCATCCAGTCCAACCTTTATACCTTACCCATAATGCCTGTCTTATAGTTACATATTAAAAGGGTATTGGAGGTTGAACAAATACATACGCCCATCTAGTCCAAACATTCTAGCCTAACCATAATGCCCGAATAACAAGAGATCCAGAGGAAAGGGGGAAAGTCTTAAGAAGAAAACATTACTGACTCCAAATAGCAATAGGAAAGGGTACCTGGATCGACAAGAACTACACGTATGATTACAAACAACTACATTAATAAGGGGGAAGGGGAAAGTGGTGTCTCTGTTAATGTTTGTGTTCAAACAAAGCCTCGTACACATGTCCAACAGTGTGCACGACTTTACAATGATTGGATTAGAATAATGTAATGCCAGGTTGGTGTGGGTTTTACACTCATCCCACAAGGCCTGCACCACCTCCAAATGTTTTTTATTAGTGCAAAACTTAACATTATGGCCTAAAAAAAACTCAGATAAAAAGCAGATACTGTAAGCAGCAATGGAAGGGAAAGCACATTATTCTCAAAGTATTAATTAGAATAAGAAGAAGAAATTTCAGTCAACTCTAGAAATATTAATATATATGTGGAAAACTTATAGTAATCACTTCAACACTGGACAAGCCTAACAAAGATAATAGAGAGGAGTTGTTTAATATGCCGCCGACCTTATACTGCCAAGACATAGGGATCATTTGTGAAGCACAGACAGATGGACAGGCAAGTTTTGGTAGAATTTGGTAGAACTACCAGCTAAGAATATGATGATTTGATCAAAAGACAAGGAAGACCCACCTGCCTGATCCATTATAGACCGTTCCTCACATGCATGAAAACAAAATATAATCCTACAGCCTAATTATCATTAAAATACTCTAAAGTACTCCAACATTAATAACTGCAAAAAATGCATCCCCTTCTGTAAAATATAAGGCTTTAAGAATTAACCTCTGAATGACATGACCATGTAAACGTAGGAGACCACAGGCTGAGCTTTTATATAGGTCATAAAATTTTAAAGTGAATTTAAAATCGTTATATTTAAAAGCAGAAGGTGCATAACAGATAAGCATCAGTGAGCCATATGATACTATTTTACATAGCTCAACATAGCTGATGACATAGCTAAACACTGTTTTAACTAGAACTTACAATATATCCATTAATTTACATGATATTTATGACAGTGCAGGTGTTTATAAAAAGGAAAATTATATATTGATCACATGTAAAATGTGAAAGTGTGCACATGTAAAATTGTATCCAGCTTCATAAATCTGGTGCTTCCTGGGGTGTGTGATAGCCTTCTTATATTAGCTCCTGGTGTACAATAGTTGCATATGTAGCAGTTACATCCAGTGTAAGCTTTTAAATGACAGCCAGTTGTGTTAAGCTTTTAAATGACAGCCATTCATGTTCCAGCACAGAGATCTTCCCTACCTATGACACAGAACACTGATTTCAGTGCAGCTTTTATGTAAACACATTACAAATAGAGATGTCCGAGCTTCGCAAAATCCGGTCCGCTCGAGGATCCGCGAATTTTTGATAAAATTCGAAAATTCGCGAGCGGACCCATTAAAATGAAAAATATCCTCGAAATTACGAGATTTCTCGTATTTTTGAAAATACGAGTAATCCTCGTAATTTTGAAAATTTTCAAAAATCCGAGAAATCTCGTAATTTCGAAAAAATTTTAAAATACGAGAAATCAGTGGTTCGGAAGTTCGGAAGGCGGAAAATCCGGAAAAATCCGCTGTTCGCGAACGGGATAAATCCGTGGCGGATCCGGGTTCGGATCCGCGAACTGGCCATCCCTAATTGCAAATACTCTTGGCCCAAACAATGATAAATTCCTTTGCTTTTCGTATAAAAAGAAAAGTAACATTTGCTGTTTATTTCTTTGCAAAAACATGGCATTTACATGGCGCACCAACTCAACGATGAATAGAAATGTTCGAAACTGTTGAGTTTCGTTACATTTTCGAATTTTCTCAATTTTCGGAAAATTCTAAAATGGACCCATAGAAGTCTATTGGAGAAAAAAATTCTAAAGTTTCTGTACATTTTGAGGGACAAATAGTAATATTAGGTTACTGTAAATATAACCAAAACGTATTTTAAAACTATCTTTCCTCATGATCAGGCTATTTTCGAGCTTCTGCATTCCATTTTTGAGTTACTGACATCGATCATTACTTTCGAGCATTTGATTTTCGATAATCGTCTACTTTCGATTTTCGATAATCGTCTCTTTTCGTTTTTTGATAAAAACCGGAATTCTAAAAATCGGGACTTCGAAACCCTCAGATTCCATTCGAAACTGGATTCTATTCGAACCCACATTACATCTCTAATGATGAACACAGGTACATTTAGAAACTTTATCTTTCGCTAGAAACAGAAGCTAGAAACTTTGTGCATAGAGACTGAATCCTGGGGTTAAGAGTGTGGATCTTTGAAGCCAACATGGGCTATGAGTTGTACTGGCAACAACATGGAAGCCTCCTTTGCAACATTATTTACATGTTCCAATGTATAGATGTTCGGGGGGAGAAAATATTAGGATTAAAAAATATATGTTTAGTTCTCCTTTAATGTTTTGTAATAATAATAATAATAATAATAATAATAATAATAATAATAATGTCTTTAGAGCAGGAATAGGAAACCAGTAGCCCTCTTCATGTTTAAAAACTACAACTTCCAGCATTCCCTGGATGCAGGGTGCTTGAAGGGTAATGCTGGGAGTTACAGTTTTTAACACCTGAAAGGCTACTGGTTGCATCGTAACCGAGCAGATTGTTCGGATTTCGGAACTGCAGAATGTATTTTCAAGAGTTAGCGAATGTACAAGTTTATTTTCGAGAGTTTGGACCTAACAAAAGGAAGTTTCCTGTGAGTGAAACTAAACGAACTAGAGTGGAACGTATAAGTCCCTTGTTCTTAAAGACCTTTATCTCAAGGACATAGAAAAAGAAGAACATTTAATCATTTGATGGTTTTATGGTGTGTGTGAAAGTTTGAAAATAAGTTTGAAAATAAGGATTGTTTCTGTGTTAAGGACTGTGTATGCAGGACTGTGTGTGCAGTAAGCAGATTAATCTTTCTTTCTTCCAGTTAAAGGGGTGCGCTGGGCTTCTATATTCTAGTATTGCACCTGTTGTAATCACAAACAGGTTGTGAAAGGGTTAATAAGTGTTTTGTTTTTTCCCTCTCTTCCTGGCTCTTGCACTAATTGGTGTGGGGGCTGGTGCCTATTAGTTAAATAGGATTCACATTGGTTGGACCTGTGGTTTGGACCTAACAAAAGGAAGTTTCCTGTGAGTGAAACGAACTAGAGTGGAACGTATAAGTCCCTTGTTGTAAAGGGCATTTGAACAAGTTTTGTGCGTCACTGTGTTGGTGTTGTGGATTAGAAGGGACAGTTTTGTCGGTACCATGCAATGTGCATCCTGCCACATGTATAGAAACCTGGAGCAGGCATTCCAGGGAACCTATGTCTGTGTCAGGTGTGAGTGGGTTGCCTGTTTGGAAGCTGAGGTGGAGAGTCTAAGGGGGCAGCTTGCAGGGATTGGCAAATCTGGGGGGTCAGCAGGCACTGGCTGGGGCCGGTATAGAGGTGGGTGGAAGTGGGACAGTGAAGGTTGAGGGGGGAGGTAGTTTTGTTAGGGTTACTAAGGAAAGTGGGGGACGGAAGGGTAGGGTGGCTTCTTCCCAGATTGCCCATCCCAACAGATTTGCCGCCTTAGGTAATGAAGTGGAGGAGGACACCTCAGAATTTTTGTGTATGGAGGGGGCTAGTCCCTTGAGCACCCAGGGGACTGCCATGTCTGATACAAGGGAGGAGGAACTAAGGATCAGGAATGCTAGGCAGGTGGTTGTGTTAGGGGACTCCATTATAAGGAAGGTAGATAGGGCAATCTGCCGCCAAGACCCTACATGCCGAACTGTGTGTTGCCTGTCTGGTGCTAGGGTTCAGCATGTGGTGGATCGTGTAGACAGATTATTGGGTGGGGCCGGGTGTGACTCGGCGGTCTCGGTTTACATTGGTGCCAATGACAAAGTTTAAGGAGGAGGTGAGGTCCTTAAACATGATTTCCGAAAGCTAGGGGCCAAGTTAAAAGCAAGGACCTCCAGGGTAGTGTTTTCAGAAATACTACCACAGCCACGTGCTAAGCCAGGGAGACAGCGGGAGCTTAGAAGCAAAAATGCATGGCTAAGAGGGTGGTGTAAGGAAGAAGGGTTTGGGTTTATTGCGAACTGGACAGACTTTGCTGTCGGCTACAGGCTCTTTAGTATGGATGGGTTGCACCTCACTGATGGCGGTGCAGCTGTTTTAGGGGAGAAGATGGCTAGAGGGTTGGAGGAGATTTTAAACTAGGTTTGGGAAAGGAGGGTATTAGCAGTCTCACTGGGATAGATAGCCCAGGAGGAAAGCAGGGTGTAGATAGACCAGTGGCGGACAGAATGGGGGGTGGGGCTAGCATATGGGAAGGGAGGCATGTGTATTATAGAGTACGAATAAATTACAGGATCATAATCTAAAATGTATGTTTGCAAATGCGAGAAGCCTGGCTGACAAAATGTGTGAATTGGAAATTATGGCATTGAATGAAAACTATAATGTAATAGGTATAGCAGAAACATGGTTGAACAGTTCTCATGACTGGGCTGTAAATTTAGAAGGATATGCCTTGTTTAGGCAGAAAAAAAGGAAAGGGGGAGGAGTATGTGTTTATGTTAAAAAAGAATTAAAGCCAGATTTAAAAGAAGTGAAAACTGGCAATATAGATGGTAAAGTGGAGGCAATATGGGTGGAATTAGGCAACAGGAAAGGGGGACATGTCATTGATGGTGTCTGCTATAAGCCGCCAAATGCAGGCAGAGAGGAGGTGAGTCAACTTCATATGCAGTTGGCAAGGGATTCAAGTTTGGGGAGTGTGCTCATTATGGTGGACTTTAATTACCCTGACATTGATTGGTGTAGTGGAACTGCCATCACAGAAAAAGGCGATGGTTCCTGAATTTGCTGCAGGATAATTTTCTCTCACAGGTGGTTGAGGTTCTTACTAGAAAAGGAGCTCTGTTGGATCTGGTAATATCTAACATCGTGGAGCGCATTATACATATAAAGGTAACTGGAGGCTTAGGGAATAGTAACCATGAAACTTTGTTATCGAAAGGAAAAGTGCGCTGGGTTAACAAAGACTTTTAATTTCGGGAAGGCAAATTTTCCCAGGTTAAAGCAGCTCTTCAGAATGTCAACTGGAATAATGTATTATCAGGTAAGGTACTTAACAGAAGTGGACTGTGTTCAAGGGGATTTTAAGCCAGTTCACATCTAAATTTATACCCTTGGGAAATAAATGTAAAAAAAAAAAAATCTGCGCCCATGTGGCTGAATTCTGATGTAAAGAGGCAAATGGAAAGTAAGAAAAAGGCATTTAAAACGTTTAAGGCAGAGGGAATGGAAAGGGCCTTTAGGGATTATAAAAACTGTAACAAGGAGTGTAAGAAAGCAATCAAACTAGCTAAAATTAATAATGGAGTTAGGATAGCTGAACAAAGCATCACTAAGCCTAAATTTTTATGTTTTTTAAAAAGTATATTAATAGTAAGAAGATGAGGACTGAGAATGTGGCACCATTAATTAATGGGGATAAGTTAGTTACGTAGGATGGCGATAAAGCAAATGTCTTGAATACTTTTTTCCCTCTGTATACACTATAGAAGATCCAAGTACAGATATCATAGAGTATAGTAGCAATAATGGTATAAAAGATTTAAGTGCACTTTGTTTAACCGAGAATATGGTACAGAAAGAACTAAATAAGGTTAATATTAATAAATCTCCTGGACCGGATAAAATACATCCTCAGGTACTTAGGGGGCTAAGTTCAGTTTTATCTAGGCCATTGTTTCTTATTTTTGCAGATTCCCTCATGTCCAGAGGTGTGCCTCTGGATTGGAAAAAGGCTGATGTTATTCCAATATTCACACAGCCAGGTAATTTCAGGCCTGTAAGTTTAACTTCAGTGGTGGGGAAGATCCTGGAAAGTTTAATAAGGGAACATGTTCTAGAGTATGTTTCAAGGACTGACATTATAAGTAGTAACCAGCATGGATTTAGGAGGAATAGATCTTGTCAAACTAACTTGCTTGGCTTTAATGAGGAAGTAAGTAGAAATTTAGACTCTGGCATAGCAGTAGATGTAGTTTACTTGGATTTTGCAACGGCTTATGATACAGTCCCCCATAGGCGACTAATGTATTAGCTGAGGTCTGTTGGTCTGGGGAGTCACATTTATACATGGATAGAAAATTGGTTAATGAATAGGATGCAAAGAGTAGTTGTAAATGGTGCTTCATCATTATGGACTAAAGTGCTAAGTGGGGTGCCACAGGGTTCGGTGTTGGGGCCGCTTCTATTCAATCTATTTATGATTTGGAAGTGGGTATTGTCAGCAAGGTTTCTGTGTTTGCTGACGACACAAAACTTTGTCGACCATTAAAAACTTCAGAGGATGTGCAATCGTTGCAGGGGGATCTAGATAGATTGTCACTTTGGGCTGCTAAGTGTCAGATGAGATTCATTGTTGATAAATGTAAGGTGATGCAATTTGGACTTAAAAATCCTTGTGCTGCTTACACTATAAATGGCTCTGTGTTAAGTGAATCCCTGTTGTAAAGGGATCTTGGAGTTTTGGTAGATTAGAAACTTAAAGGTAGCAAGCAGTGCCAGGTGGCAACAGCCAGAGCCAGCATGGTATTGTCTTGTATAAAGAGAGGTAACAAAAGGGGGTCAAAGTGGAGTTGAAGCAACACAAAAGGTGAGGTGGGCCCCTCTTCCTAAGCACAAATAGGGGGGGGCCCCTTCTGGGCGTGCCAAGGGCCCTGGGGCGGTCGCATCCCCTGCACCCCTGGTAGCTACGCCCCAGGGCTCATTGCCTTTCCCTGACTGGCCCCCTACAAAAAAAATCTTAATATTGATTGTCAGGCTGGATAATTCATTTATTTTTATTAATTTTATTTAAAAAAACAAAACATAATCTGATCGATTGATTAATTGAATTTGATGGAATGGATTTAAAATATTACACCTTCTATTAAAACTTGGCAACTATTAACAAAAAAACATCCAATTTACCATGGTTATTGGGATTATTTTCAATATCTAAATGCTTTGCAATCTCATAATGGAGTGAGATGGCCGAACTTTATATTAAGGCTATATATGTGGCTGGATAGTGTACTGGTTAAAGGCACCGTCTTTGACATGGGAACCAGGTTTTGAATCCTGCTAAGGGCAGCATCGTGTAACATTTTTGTGTTATGGGTTATACAATTTTTGGATTATTATAATACCCTAGTAATATTATATGGTTTATTATATTACTAGGGTATTATAAATATCCAAACATTTGTAAGCTGCCAATATCAATACTCAGGTATCATCTAACTATTCTGGTTCAGTACCTGAGACTGGACCACTACTCTGTGATCTATTCACAAATAATATACAGTAGTTCAGTTCAACACCGTTTTACTACAGCAGAAGTAAACTTCCTCCGCTAGACCACCAGGGCTGTTTTGGGAGAAGACCAAGGGAGGTTCCCTGCCCTGATGTCCTCTGACGACACATAGACTGCCCTACCACTGCAGCTTTGCAGGGAACCACGTCCCTATATGATCCGCCATTAGAGGGTTCATTACCCGCGACTCCACCCAGTTTTGGTTGAAAATGATGGGGGGTTTGCAAGGACAATGGAATGGTGTTTTTTAAAAATGATTTTCCCTGCCACATTTTTGTTTTCCCCCAAAGGCGCTGCCTGAGACAAATGTTTCAATTATGCCTCATTAGAGAAGTACCCTGACTACTGCAAGTTATCGGCCTATATAATGCCACTGCGTATTGTCCTACGTGGTTTTATTGGATTCCCTGGCCATAAATGTACATCGCTAAATGTAAATGTACAGATCTTTTGAATACCGCAGGTTTTAATAGATATAGCTTTTTGATCTTAACTGTCTGGCATAGCAATTTAAAAGGAATGAACTTTTCAGGTCTCATAAGCAAGAGTGTCCTAGTTGGTTTGTGGTTAATGGTAAATAAACATTTATGTATAAAAGGGAGTATTGTTTACTGTAATTATTTTTCTAAATCTTAGCTTATTTAGGTTGTGTGTGGTTTTGTGTGTGTGTGTGTGTTTTGTCTGTGTCGGTTGTATGTACAATATGTTTGTGAGTACATGTTTGAACTTATGTAGTTTATTTTTGTACATGTGTCTATTTTGCCTGTGGGAGCCTTGAGCATATGTATGTTTTTGTTGTTTATTCCTCCAGAATAATTGATTTTAATTTGTGTTTGTCATGTTTTTCTTTGTGTGTGCACCGTATTTGTGCATATTTGTTGAAGATGTTTCACCCATCACTCACCGGACTGTCTTTCTCAATTCAGAATGACTTGAACAAGTATCTGTTGGCAATTAAGTATTATACTTCTCTATACATGTCTTCAAGAACTAAGTTGGTCTATCTTGGAGTTTTGGTGGAACAACTTAAAGGTAGCCAGCAGTGCCAGGCGGCAACAGCCAGAGCCAGCATGGTATTGTCTTGTATAAAGAGAGGTATGGATTCAAGGGAAGAAAATGTTATTCTCCCCCTTTACAAAGCATTGGTAAGGCCTTATTTGGAATATGCAGTACAATTTTGGAACCTGTGTACAAAGGACTCTCTTTGAAATGGAAAGGGTTCAGAGAGGGTCAACTAAATTAATAAGGGGATTGGGGGAGCTTGAATATGAAAGAGAGACTGTAAAAGTTACAATTAGTACGCTGGAGAAAAGGCGCTTGCATGGGGATTGATTACTGTGTATATACATTAACAGCCATACATAAACTATCTGGGGCATCATTCACCATCGTTCACCAATAGAACATGTCAAGGACACGCGGACATCTCTTAAGACTTTGAAGAAAAAAGGTTTGGCTCAGGTTTAGGTTAAGTTCACAAGGGTTTTTCACTGAGAAACGGTAAAGCTATGGAACTTCCAGTAGACGTTGTTATGGCAGATTCATTGGTCAGTTTAAAAAAAAAAGCAGGATGAGTTTCTGCAAACAAGAATTTTGCAAGTTACTGGTATTGATACATAAAGTAGAATTGATCCAGGGAAATTTCTGTTTTCCACTTGAAGTCAGAAGGAATTTTTTCCCCCTTCATAAATTTGGTGGGGGTTTTTTTTTGCCTTCATCTGAATCAACATTAGGCAATGAGGATATTGCTAGATGGGTTGGACTGGATGCGATGTCTTTATTCAACCTCAAATCACTATACTATACTATACGACTCTGAATACAACAGATATACCATGACCTGGATAATGAGAACTTTCACAAAGCAGGTTGTGAGTATGGGCTTTTGTGGTTTAGGTGGGGTTGGGTGGTGAGAATAGCAGTATAGGAGGATTGTGGGTGGGATTGTACTACAATCTCAATGAAGCATCTCAATGAGAACAATTATACAGTTATTGTATTAGAGGCTGTTCAGGTTTATGTTACTTATACTTAGAGATGGCCGAAAACTTTCGAAAGTTCGGCCCGTTTTCGAACTTTCGAACTATATGGAAAGTTCGAAAGTTTGAAAACGTACCCATTAAAGTCAATGGGAGTCAAATAGTTCGAAAAGTTCTAATGAAATACAATTAAAATATCAATGGTAACTTAATGTAAATGGCTGTGGGACCTGGGAAATGGTCTGGGGAACATGTTCGAATAGCCAGGACATTCGAAAATCAATTTTACTCTCACTCTCACGCTATTTCCGATCTTCTCGAGCCTCGCGTTCGAACATTCGATGCTCTCGCACCTAGGTATCATGGACATTTTACTTACGGATTCGATGCTCGCGTATAGGTTTTTAATGACCTCTTTACTTGCGGATTGGATTCTAGGGCCTTGGTATCATGGACATTTTACTCGGGGATTCGCTGCTCGCGTATAGGTTTTAATGGACACTTTTCTTGCGGATTCGATGCTCGCCTCCTAGGTATCATGGACATTTTTACACTCGCGGGTTCGATGCTTGCATATGGTTTTAATGGACACTTTACTTACGAATCGATGCTCGCTCCTAGGGTATCATGGACATTTTACTTGCGGATTCGATGCTTGCATATAGGTTTTAATGGACACTTTACTTGCGGAATCGATGCTCGTGTATAGGTTTTAATGGACATTTTACTCGCAGATTCGATGCTCGCGTATAGGTATATAGGCATTTTACTTGCATATTCGATTTTCCTCGAACGGTCGAACATTTTGATATATCGAAGTCCGGAAAGTATTGAAAGGTCCGAATTCGTTCGAACTCAAATAGTTTGGCTTGAACTCAGTTCGAGTTCGAGTTCTAGTCCATCTCTACTTATACTTACAAATTAACTATTTGTATTACATCTCTTTTTTATCCGCCTGGTTCCTGAGATATGGCCAATAAATATAGACAGCCTTCTATAAGAATACAATATGCTGCTGGCATCACTCTAGCTTTTATTCACTGACTTACAGTATTAAGTTCCCACTCAGTATATTTTTAGTTTCCTCGCTCGTCCACAAATCATTGGTGATAAATTATGTTAATGTAACAAGAAGAAGATGGATTTAAATAGTTAACCCCTCTACGGTTTAAATGGTAAAAGTTTGCTACAAGGTGATTGTGATAGTCCTAATAATGGTGCAAAAACATAAAAACTGAAACAAATAGTAATGCCAATAAATACATTATCTTTTAAAAGGGTATGTCCACCCCAAAATAAAATTTTTGTATTAAGATTCCCCAAGGGCTCCCAGCCCCAACCGCTATGTTATATCTTTAAAAAGCTCCCCAAACTCTATTTACCTCTCCTCTTTCCTCCGCCGCGCTCCCCCCGGTTCTCTGCTTGCGAGAAATGCAAG
Organism: Hymenochirus boettgeri; assembly: GCA_019447015.1. Lineage (NCBI taxonomy): Eukaryota > Metazoa > Chordata > Amphibia > Anura > Pipidae > Hymenochirus > Hymenochirus boettgeri. The sequence continues at coordinate 72,105,035 of CM033470.1, read as the reverse complement.
CAGAGGGCGGGACCAGCACCGTGTCTGTGATTGGCTGAGCGCAGCCAATCACGGACGCGGCTGCCGCAGCTCACTTTCGCCGGAGGAAGAGGAGAGGTAAGTAAAGTTTGGGGAGCTTCTAAAGATATAAACTGCGGTTGGGGCTGGGAGCCCAGGGGAATCTTACATATGAATCATTTCACGCTAGGGGAGGGATCGGGAAGAGGGAGGGAGAGAGAGGAGAGGGAGGGGAAAGGGCTGCAGTACGCATGGCAAAAATCTACCTGAGGCAAGGTAGGAGGCAGAGCCCTGCTAGCCTCCTGGTGGGCAGTTTTTTTGGCACTTTGGGAGGGGAACTACAGGAGAACCAGATGGAGCTGGGATGTGAGGTAAGGATTACACTACACTACATGATGGGGCCAGTAGTTGGGGGGATTATAGTTTTGGAGGTGGACATGCCCTTTAATACTTTTATATATCTAGATGGTTTAACAGCCCCCAAAGTATCACAAATATACACAGGTTTATGAGCAATAAAGTAATAATATAGAAATACTGTTAATGAAAAAAAAAAAGTGGAGCTTCCAAATGGCTAATTGGAAGTCCCTTATTTTATACATCTCTCATATGATGCTGAAACACATCTAAGTATGCAATAATGCATACAAATATGAAAAATGCTGTGAAGCAACCACCTCACAATGTAGAAATATAGAACCCTGGACTATTCCTGCACACGAGTTATTGGTGTTCATTTACCCAGAGCCGCAGGATTAACTCCTTGATTGCACCTGCTGCATGGGTATCGCAAAAAACACCCAATCAGCAGACGCAAGAAATTTGATACACGGTTTTGCTGGGCTTTTTAGCTCCAATTAATAATAGCAGCTATTAAAAGGACTTACAGCCACCAATTTTTTTTGTAAATTTGTGATTGGCGATTTTACCTGGAGCCATAGCGGCTAGTCTCCAGGGATCGCCAATCTAAAGGTCTCCAGATGTTTCCATAACTACAACTCCCAGCATTCAGAGCATGCAGGGTTCTGCCTTTCATGTGTCCACAGATAATGTAGGTTTAACAGACCAGGAATCTCTTTCTACCTATACATCAAAATCAAGGTCAGGTTTACTTATATACTAGATTAAATTACCACTGTCGATACATTAATTTGAAATTACTGGAAACGGACATTAAAAAACATGAACAAAATTTACATTTAATATTCTACTTTGCCATGAGAGAGCCGTCAGCTACTTTTATTATCTCGTGCTCTTGAGTATAACTTTTTTATAAGGCCAATATTATTCTACCGCCCCTTCTGAATATGGCAGTGCAACTTTGATATATTAAAAGTCAATTAAGTTGTGTCCCTTGATGCATAAAAATGGGGAATGGGGATTTAATGTTAATCACGGTCTAAACTATTCATGAGCATTTTGACCATGGACATTAATGTGCCGAACAAGGCCCATAAAATAAGAGGCCAGATCTTAACAGTACAATCTTATGAAAGTTTTCATCATTACTACGCCTTGTCTAGATAGTTACCATTTAGATAACGCCTTGACATTTTTTACAGGCTATAGTTCTCATTTTAATAATGTCTTGCTCTTGAATTGAATTTTACTCGCACGATGAAATACATTTTCCTGTATACACTCTTTTTAATGCAACATTTACAATTCATTCCCAGGGACTTTAATCATTAGATGGACCATGTGGCTCCCTCATATTGTATAAAAAATATATACTTTCCCTGACCCAAAAATGACCTTGATATTCAGTGTTATTATTTATTATATGGAAATGCTGATACACGTCAAACAAATATATTCAGTGTTATTTCTTTTGATCTTATGTTAACAGACAAAAGCCTAGATAAGCCTATAAGCTCTATTGGTACTTTTCATTTTGTTAAGATTTTTGTTTGGTTAAAGTTTTGTTTTATTCAGCTGTGGTGCTTTTTATTTTGGTAAGATTTTTTTTTACCTGCCTGCTGTGGTGCTTCTTATTTTGTTAAGATTTTTGTATGGTATGAGGTTTTGTTTTATTCAGCTGTGGTACTTTTTATTTTGTTTTTTTGGAATGTAATGGGAGGTCATGTTGGCAACATGTTTTATTGCCAATTAAGATATACAGCTATTCATGTATTTTATGGATACAGCACATCTAAGGGCATTAGGCTTGGTACAAACCAGCAGATATTTCCAGCCAACTGACCGATAGTGCAGTGGATTGGTCTGTCGACCGAAATATCTCATGGTGTGGGACGGCTGGCTGCGACCAAGCTTGGACGAGGGTGATCGGGTCCATAGATAAATCAAGGACCATTGTGCGGTTACCTATGGACCACACAATCGGTCGTGCGCACCGTTGCTGGGACCGACAGTCATTTGTCCTGGCCAAGTTCTCATTTGCAGTGGACACCTCTCGGGACAAATAAAGCCCCATGTGTACACGCCTAGAGCATTCTGCAAAGGAGCCTAGAGTGAGTGCTTGACCAGCAGATTGGGGGAGGCAGGTTGGACAAAGAACTTGTCCTTCTAGAATTCTTTCCAATTGTTGTGGCTGTGAAAATTGGAGACCACAGTTAATAGGCTAATAAAAAACTATCAGGAGATTCAATAAAAGTTCTTACCGTTTAAAATGGTGCTAATTTTGCCCCAACCAATCAGATCTTATTTAACATTTAAAAGCTAACATCTGATTGGTTGGGCCAAAATTAGCACCATTTTTAACGATAAGAACTTTTATTGAATAACCCTGTATCTATGTGATTATTAAATGACAGTTATGAGGTTACATTAGAAACTTTCAGGGTTATTACATTCTTTGCAATATAACTTATAGTGTAAAGCCGGTGGATGCATACCAGGCCTACCTTTTGGATTTAGTATGGACAGCAGAAATATTTATTGTTAAATGCTTTACCTGATACCACCCTGTTCACATACATAACTAGGTTTGGAGTCATTTCACTCCTAGAGCTCTGCTTCAGTTTAGTTGATTTTAGGTTAAATTTTTTGAGTAAATGATTTACCAAAAGCACATTAGTTGCATTAAAGGTGAACTATAGTGCGCAATGATTTTTTTTAAAAAACATTTAAAAAGAAAAGTACCTGGGGCAGGGAGGTAGGATTGTTTATTTCTAAATCACAATATAATTTATATAGGAGCGGCAGACACAAAAAACTGCTTCTGTCAGGCTTCCTGAGTGCTTTAGCACTATCTTTAATAGAGGGAACCAGGGCACTAACCTGGCAATGAAAGCTGTATATGCTGTAGCTTCTCAATGAAACAATATTGGGGAGGTTACCCATTTAAACAAGTTTTGGTGATTTAGACATGTTCCCCAGATCTTTCCTAGGTCCTGAGCCATCATCCCATATATAACTAACTAACTTTAGAAAACATCTCTTGTATGAGTGGACCTGAAGCGGATTTCACGGATCCACTGCAACGCTGACTTTTTTGGACTTTTCCCAACCACGGAATTATTTTCGTAAATTTTTGAAAATTCTAAGAAGAAATAGGAAAGCGCTTGAACTGTACGGTACAGATCTGTGTTTTTTGAAGATTTTGGTCATTGATACGTGTTCCCCAAACCATTTGCCAAGTCCCTGAGCCATTTACAGTAAGTTACCATTGCTATTTACACCTTTATTTTAAGTGGAATTTTCAGATTTTTTTAGACCTGTTGCTGATACCCTCGGATGACTAAATAACTTAGAACAGCTTTTTTCCTTTAACCCATAAATTAAATGTACAAATGAACAGGCAGACCCACATCCTTTTGTTGAAATAAATGGCCACAGCTTTATTGACACATTGTAACAAATCATGTGATCAATTAAATTACCAACTTATAATTTGCATCCTTGCATATTAATTAGATATAAAACCCCAACTACCGTAGCCATTGCTGAATGCCAAGCCTCTGGATCCCCAGGGCATGTAACCTCCACATAAACTCTGCAAGGATGCCCCCCCCCCCCCGCTGGACTCCAAAAAATCCTTTGTTTTAACCAACCTAACCTAACTAAACAAAATAATAGGGAGGGAGGGTGGGGAGATTCTCCTCCTGTTAGCAATTCTACAAAATGGCACTACTGCCTCGTGCCCCCGCCCCTTTTATAGATTTGGTGACGTCAGCTATGACGTCGGCGCTCCCAGCATCCCTCGCGGCTCTCGTGAGATCAGCCGCGGCCAATCCGGGAGCGCGTCGCACGTCATGACGTCACGCGCTCGGCCGCGGCTGACACCAGCCCACCATCCAGGAGAAAGGGGGCGAACCGGACGCCGCACTACAACTCCCAGCATCCTCGCCAGGGCGGCGCCCCAGTCAACGCTCCGGCCCCCTAACTCGTCGGAGCTACCCAAACTCCCTGTTGACTGTAATTGATCCACTTGCTGGGTTTTTTCAATTTTTATAGATTTTTTTCATTTTGATTTTCAATTTGCAAGTAGAACATATTTCAGTTCAGTTCAGCATCTCTAATTTTTTACCTTACGGCGTTAAAATCTCGCAATGGGTAAATCCCGCAAACACGATATTGAATCACGGAAGGTGCATTTACCCAAAGCGATCGCAGCTCTGGGTAATGAGCTTGTAAGACTTTTAATGCAAAGGAGAGCGAGGCCCTAGTTAACCTATCCCTTTCTACCCATTTTTCCTTTTACCTTTTTCCTTTTATCTATTCCTCTTCCCAAACCTCCCTAGTATTTATAATGCTAATTATATAAGGTACACAATGGATATGGTTCTGTTCTTTCTTTTTTATTATTTACTTTACTTTGTCTTATAGTATCATGATTACTTAATTCTTTTAATATTATAATACTCAATGCTATGTTGGAAAATGAATACTGTTATATATTTGTAAATCATAACTACCATTAATAGTTTTCAAACCAAGTTGGGAAACATCAAAGAACTAATTGTTGAAATTAACCGATATCAAAGTTCATTATATAACGTTTTAGGAAGTAAAGCCCTCCATAAAGTATGAGATGATCTTGTTTCCCCTAATATCACCCCCAAACTGAATAGCAGTCCTGATGGAATCCATTGACAAAAACATGCCCTGTGGCAGATCCTAGGCAGACTGTTCATTAAAGTGGAACTGTTGTCTCCAAACAAGTTGATTTAAAATAAAAGGACAGGTTCCTACCTTTAAAATGAGCCATCAACCACCTCTCACATGCTGCACAGCCCAAGATATGATTACTAATCAGAAAGTTAGGGGGTGGGAAGTTCTCTGATCTGCGGTCACAATAGTCTGTGGTTGGCACATGCTCATTGCAGGGGAAAGCAGAAGAAACCAGAAAGGGGTTGAAGGAGGTCTGAAGGGGGAGGGGAAACAGCACATTTATGTCTTTTTTAATGCACATGGCTTCAGAGCAGGAACAGGAATGGCAGGGGATCTGGTAATGTTGCTACCATATCACACATAACAATGGAAAAAAATTTAAAATAAATTCAAAATACTCAGAAAAGCAATTCCTGTCAATTTACCTAAGTCACTTTTGGACCAAAATTACCTTTTAATTCAGTAATACAGCATTGCATCCAGAGTCTTATTTGCATATCTGTACATCTAGAACTGGACTGATTTGACTATAATATAAATTGCCTTATTTCTAAGAAGATCTATTGTAAAGAAAGATCTGTAAAATCCCTGTATTGGGTGACAAAGGAAAATGCTAAGAAATTAAAGCTGAAATAAACATGGCTTTACAATCAGCCAGGAGATCAGGTAAACATCTAACAAATATATGTAACAGGAGTGAATAAAATGTGATCACATTATCTGTTAGGAATTTATCCAAAATAGTTCCGGGTATAAACTCCCAGTTGTGTCACATCTAAATCTGGGTCATCTGTTCCACAGTCCCTAGAACGAACCCCAGCGGTTTTTCTTTTTATGTTCTGATACACACCCTAAGATAAGCCAACATGATTGTCTTGACATTGACTGTTGCATATTGTACTGGCTATTATATCCAAACCCTTTTAAGACATTTTTTTGTTATTGATTTTGACTTTAAGTTCTCCTTTTTTCTGTTTGGTTAAATCCTATATCATTTGGATCCAAGCTAAAGCCTTTTGCCTTTTGTCCTCTCATTCTTATTACTTTCCATTTTAGTTTTCTATTTTAACAAAAAAAAAAAAATACAGTTTGAATAATATTTTGTTTATATTTGATTTATGTGTAATGTGGGGAGGTTAAAGTTTAGTTAGTGACATACAGTACATTATGATGGCAGGTGTGACATTTCAAATCTACTGTATATAACACATTAAAACATTATGTGCACACACAGGACTTTTTAAAGGCTTATTTCAGTCCTTGCCTTTGATCTTTAAGAAGTGTAATAAAGCTGACCATACATGTTTCTAGAATTGATTGTTTTATACCATTTCTTTTTTGCATTCAATCGACCAAAAGGGATTGATATTGACTGTATGACTGTAGAATCAACATAATGTTAAAGGATTTTCTTTAGTTTATTTCTGCTTCTGGATAGGTTTGAGTGGATCTTGGAGTAACATTTACAGAGTAATGCTTTCTATTAGGTATGCTACAATGGTCTACTATTCTTATATTATTTATTTAGTTTCTAAATTCTGAGATTTTAAAAATGTTTTTTATTGCTAGTATATGGTGTCATTTCTAATAATAGTAAACAGGGGATACAGAATTTTTTTTTGTTGGTAAAATAGGTTTTAAATCTTCACTACCCAATGAACCATATTGCTGGAGGTTGTGTAAGAGTACGCTCATCTAGTCCAACCTTTATACCCTACCTAAATATCAGTCTATCAGTTACATAGTAACATATTGGCGGATGTTAAAGACAAATATCCATCCAGTCCAACCTTATACCTTACCCATAATGCCTAACTACCAGTTACATAGTAACATAGGATTGGAGATTGTATAGTCATATGTCCATTCAGTCCAAACTTTATGACCTATAATGTCTGTTTAACAGTTACATAGTGCCATATTCATAAACATGCGGTTTTGCAATTTAGCAATACCGCACATTATCGCTAATGTACGACCGGAGGAGTAAATTACGCTGAACGTACGTTAATTAACAACATTTGGTCGTAGAAAATAATTCGGTAGTAAACTACCTCAATGGTATTCATTGGATTGTAATCAACGATTGTGTTTCATCATATTTACGATCGTTATTTACAGTCATTTACAATTGTTATCGTTAACTAACGATATCGGTCAAAAAATAACGATCGCTAATCCACGCCTTTATAACTATGGCCCATAGTAACATAGTATTGGAGGTTGTATAAAGATATATGTCCATCCAGTCCAACCTTTATACCCTACCCATAATGCCTGTCTAACAGTTATATAGTATCATAGTATTGGAAGTTAATAAGTAATTTGTCCATCCAGTCCAACCTTTATACCTTACCCATAATGCCTTCTTAATGTTCATATTAAAGGGTATTGGAGGTTGAACAAATACATACGCCCACTAGTCCAAACATTCTAGCCTAACCATAATGCCCGAATAACAAGAGATCCAGAGGAAAGGGGGAAAGTCTTAAGAAGAAAACATTACTGACTCCAATAGCAATAGGAAGGGTACCTGATCGACAAGAACTACACGTATGATTACAAACAACTACATTAATAGGGAAGGGGAAAGTGGTGTCTCTGTTAATGTTTGTGTTCAAACAAAGCCTCGTACACATGTCCAACATGGTGCACGACTTTACATGATTGGATTAGAATAATGTAATGCCAGGTTGGTGTGGGTTTTACACTCATCCCACAAGGCCTGCACCACCTCCAAATGTTTTTTATTAGTGCAAACTTACATTATGGCCTAAAAAACTCAGAATAAAAGCAGATACTGTAAGCAGCAATGGAAGGGAAAGCACATTATTCTCAAAGTATTAATTAGAATAAGAAGAAGAAATTTCAGTCAACTCTAGAAATATTAATATATATGTGGAAAACTTATAGTATCACTTCAACACTGGACAAGCCTACAAAGATAATAGAGAGGAGTTTGTTAATATGCCGCCGACCTTATACTGCCAAGACATAGGGATCATTTGTGAAGCACACAGACAATGGACAGGCAAGTTTGGTGAATTTGGTAGAACTACCAGCTAAGAATATGATGATTTGATCAAAAGACAAGGAAGACCCACCTGCCTGATCCATTATAGACGTTCCTCACATGCATGAAAACAAAATATATCCTACAGCCTAATTATCTTAAAATACTCTAAAGTACTCCAACATTAATAACTGCAAAAAATGCATCCCCTTCTGTAAAATATAAGGCTTTAAGATTAACCTCTGAATGACATGACCATGTAAACGTGAGAACCACAGGCTGAGCTTTTATATAGGTCATAAAATTTTAAAGTGAATTAAAATCTTTATATTTAAAAGCAGAAGGTGCATAACAGATAAGCATCAGTGAGCATATGATACTATTTTACATAGCTCAACATAGCTGATGACATAGCTAACACTGTTTTAACTAGAACTTACATATTCCATTATTTACATGATATTATGACAGTGGCAGGTGTTTATAAAAAGGAAATTATATATTGACACATGTAAATGTGAAAGTGTGCACATGTAAAATTGTATCCAGCTTCATAAATCTGGTGCTTCCTGGGGTGTGTGATAGCCTTCTTATATTAGCTCCTGGTGTACAATAGTTGCATATGTAGCAGTTACATCCAGTGTAAGCTTTTAAATGACAGCCAGTTGTGTTAAGCTTTTAAATGACAGCCATTCATGTTCCAGCACGAGATCTTCCCTACCTATGACACAGAACACTGATTTCATTGCAGCTTTTATGTAACACATTACAATAGAGATGTCCGAGCTTCGCAAAATCCGGTCCCGCTCGAGGATCCGCGAATTTTTGATAAAATTCGAAAATTCGCGAGCGGACCCATTAAAATGAAAAATATCCTCGAATTACGAGATTTCTCGTATTTTTGAAAATACGGTAATCCTCGTAATTTTGAAAATTTTCAAAAATCCGAGAAATCTCGTAATTTCGAAAAAATTTTAAAATACGAATCAGTGGTTCGGAAGTTCGGAAGGCGGAAAATCCGGAAAAATCCGCTGTTCGCGAACGATAAATCCGTGGCGGATCCGGGTTCGGATCCGCGAACTGGCCATCCCTAATTGCAAATACTACTCTGGCCCAATATAAATTCCTTTGCTTTTCGTATAAAAAGAAAAGTAACATTTGCTGTTTATTTCTTGCAAAAACTGGCATTTACATGGCGCACCACTCAACGATGAATGAAATGTTCGAACTGTTGAGTTTCGTTACATTTTCGAATTTTCTCAATTTTCGGAAAATTCTAAAATGGACCCATAGAAGTCTTGGAGAAAAAAATTCTAAAGTTTCTGTACATTTTGAGGGACAAATAGTAATATTAGGTTACTGTAAATATAACCAAAACGTATTTTAAAACTATCTTTCCTCATGATCAGGCTATTTTCGAGCTTCTGCATTCCATTTTTGGAGTTACTGACATCGATCATTACTTTCGAGCATTTGATTTTCGATAATCGTCTACTTTCGATTTTCGATAATCGTCTCTTTTTTCGTTTGTTAATAAAACCGGAATTCAAAAAATCGGGACTTCGAAACCCTCAGATTCCATTCGAACTGGTTCTATTCGAACCCACATTACATCTCTATGATGAACACAGGTACATTTAGAACCTTTATCTTTCGCTAGAAACAGAAGCCTAGAAACTTTGTGCATAGAGACTGAATCCTGGGGTTAAGGTGTGGATCTTTGAAGCCAACATGGGCTATGTTTGTACTGGCACCAACATGGAAGCCTCCTTTGCAACATTATTTACATGTTCCAATGTATAGATGTTCGGGGGGAGAAAATATTAGGATTAAAAAATATATGTTTAGTTCTCCTTTAATGTTTTGTAATAATAATAATAATAATAATAATAATAATAATATAATAATGTCTTTAGAGCAGAATAGGAAACCAGTAGCCCTCTTCATGTTTAAAAACTACAACTTCCAGCATTCCCTGGATGCAGGGTGCTTGAAGGGTAATCTGGGAGTTACAGTTTTTAACACCTGAAAGGCTACTGGTTGCATCGTAACCGAGCAGATTGTTCGATTTCGGAACTGCAGAATGTATTTTCAAGAGTTAGCGAATGTACAAGTTTATTTTCGAGAGTTTGGACCTAACAAAAGGAAGTTTCCTGTGAGTGAAACTAAACGAACTAGAGTGGAACGTATAAGTCCCTTGTTCTTAAAGACCTTTATCTCAAGGACATAGAAAAAGAAGAACATTTAATCATTTGATGGTTTTATGGTGTGTGTAAAGTTTGAAAATAAGTTTGAAAATAAGGATTGTTTCTGTGTTAAGGACTGTGTATGCAGGACTGTGTGTGCAGTAAGCAGATTAATCTTTCTTTCTTCCAGTTAAAGGGGTGCGCTGGGCTTCTATATTCTAGTATTGCACCTGTTGTAATCACAAACAGGTTGTGAAAGGTTAATAAGTGTTTTGTTTTTTCCCTCTCTTCCTGGCTCTTGCACTAATTGGGTGTGGGGCTGTGCCTATTAGTTAAATAGGATTCACATTGGTTGGACCTGTGGTTTGGACCACAAAAGGAAGTTTCCTGTGAGTGAAACGAACTAGAGTGGAACGTATAGTCCCTTGTTGTAAAGGGCATTTGAACAAGTTTTGTGCGTCACTGTGTTGGTGTTGTGGATTAGAAGGGACAGTTTTGTCGGTACCATGCAATGTGCATCCTGCCACATGTATAGAAACCTGGAGCAGCATTCCAGGGAACCTATGTCTGTGTCAGTGTGAGTGGGTTGCCTGTTGGGAAGCTGAGGTGGAGAGTCAAGGGGGCATCTGCAGGGATGGCAAATCTGGGGGTCAGCAGGCACTGGCTGGGGCCGGTATAGAGAGTGGGTGGAAGTGGGACAGTGAAGGTTGAGGGGGGAGGTAGTTTTTGTTAGGGTTACTAAGGAAAGTGGGGGACGGAAGGGTAGGGTGGCTTCTTCCCAGATTGCCCATCCCAACAGATTTGCCGCCTTAGGTAATGATTGGAGGAGGACACCTCAGAATTTTTGTGTATGGAGGGGGCTAGTCCCTTGACACCCAGGGGACTGCCATGTCTGATACAAGGGAGGAGGAACTAAGGATCAGGAATGCTAGGCAGGTGTTGTGTTAGGGGACTCCATTATAAGGAAGGTAGAGTGGCAATCTGCCGCCAAGACCCTACATGCCGAACTGTGTGTTGCCTGTCTGGTGCTAGGGTTCAGCATGTGGTGGATCGTGTAACAGATTATTGGGTGGGGCCGGGTGTGACTCGGCGGTCTCGGTTTACATTGGTGCCAGGACAAAGTTTAAGGAGGAGGTGAGGTCCTTAAACATGATTTCCGAAAGCTAGGGGCCAAGTTAAAAGCAAGGACCTCCAGGGTAGTGTTTTCAGAAATACTACCACAGCCACGTGCTAAGCCAGGGAGACAGCGGGAGCTTAGAAGCAAAAATGCATGGCAAGAGGGTGGTGTAAGGAAGAAGGGTTTGGGTTTATGGCGAACTGGACAACTTTGCTGTCGGCTACAGGCTCTTTAGGTATGGATGGTTGCACCTCACTGATGCGTGCAGCTTTTTTTAGGGAGAAGATGGCTAAGGGTTGAGGAGATTTTAAACTAGGTTTGGGAAGGAGGGTATTAGCAGTCTCACTGATAGATAGCCAGGAGGAAAGCAGGGTGTAGATAGACCATGGCGGACAGAATGGGGGGTGGGGCTAGCATATGGGAAGGGAGGCATGTGTATTATAGAGTACGAATAAATTACAGGATCATAATCTAAATGTATGTTTGCAAATGCGAGAAGCCTGGCTGACAAATGTGTGAATTGAAATTATGGCATTGAATGAAAACTATAATGTAATAGGTATAGCGAAACATGGTTGAACAGTTCTCATGACTGGGCTGTAAATTTAGAAGGATATGCCTTGTTTAGGCAGAAAAAGAAAGGGGAGGAGTATGTGTTTATGTTAAAAAAGAATTAAGCCAGATTTAAAAGAAGTGAAACTGGCAATATAGATGGTAAAGTGGAGGCAATATGGGTGGAATTAGGCAACAGGAAAGGGGGACATGTCATTGATGGTGTCTGCTATAAGCCGCCAAATGCAGGCAGAGGAGGTGAGTCAACTTCATATGCAGTTGGCAAGGGATTCAAGTTTGGGGAGTGTGCTCATTATGGTGGACTTTAATTACCCTGACATTGATTGGTTGTAGTGGAACTGCCATCACGAAAAAGGCGATGGTTCCTGAATTGTGCTGCAGGATAATTTTCTCTCACAGGTGTTTGAGGTTCTTACTAGAAAAGAGCTCTTGTTGGATCTGGTATATCTAACATCGTGGAGCGCATTATACATATAAAGGTAACTGGAGGCTTAGGGAATAGTAACCATGAAACTTTGTTATCGAAAGGAAAAGTGCGCTGGGTTAACAAAGACTTTTAATTTCGGGAAGGCAAATTTTCCCAGGTTAAGCACTCTTCAGAATGTCAACTGGAATAATGTATTATCAGGTAAGGTACTTAACAGAAGTGGACTGTGTTAAAGGGATTTAAGCCAGTTCACATCTAAATTTATACCCTTGGGAAATAAATGTAAAAAAAAAAAAATCGGCGCCCATGTGCGGAATTCTGATGTAAGAGGCAATGGAAAGTAAGAAAAAGCACTTTAAAACGTTTAAGGCAGAGGGATGGAAAGGGCCTTTAGGGATTATAAAACTGTAACAAGGAGTGTAAGAAAGCAATCAAACTAGCTAAATTAATAATGGATTTAGGATAGCTGAACAAAGCATCACTAAGCCTAAATTTTTATGTTTTTTAAAAGTATATTAATAGTAGAAGATGAGGACTGAGAATTGTGCACCATTAATTAATGGGGATAAGTTAGTTACGTAGGATGGCGATAAAGCAAATGTTCTGAATACTTTTTTCCCTCTGTATACACATAAGATCCAAGTACAGATATCAGAGTATAGTAGCAATAATGGTATAAAGATTTAAGTGCACTTTGTTTAACCGAGAATATGGTACAGAAAGACTAATAAGGTTAATATTAATAAATCTCCTGGACCGACGGATAAAATACATCCTCAGGTACTTAGGGGGCTAAGTTCAGTTTTATCTAGCCATTGTTCCTTATTTTTGCAGATTCCCTCATGTCCAGAGGTGTGCCTCTGGATTGGAAAAAGGCTGATGTTATTCCAATTTCACACAGCCAGGTAATTTCAGGCCTGTAAGTTTAACTTAGGTGGGGAAGATCCTGGAAAGTTTAATAAGGAAAACATGTTCTAGAGTAGTTTTCAAGGACTGACATTATAAGTAGTAACCAGCATGGATTTAGGAGGAATAGATCTTGTCAAACTAACTTGCTTGGCTTTAATGAGGAAGTAAGTAGAAATTTAGACTCTGGCATAGCAGTAGATGTAGTTTACTTGGATTTTGCAACGGCTTATGATACAGTCCCCCATAGCGACAATGTATTAGCTGAGGTCTGTTGGTCTGGGGAGTCACATTTATACATGGATAGAAAATTGGTTAATGATAGGATGCAAAGAAGGTATGGATTCAAGGGAGGAAAATGTTATTCTCCTTCTTTAACAAGCATTGGTAGGCCTCATTTGAATATGCAGTGCAATTTTGGAATCCTGTGTACAAAAAGGACATCTTTGAAATGAAAGGGTTCAGAGAAGGGCAACTAAATTAATAAGGGGATTGGGGGAGCTTTAATATGAAAAGAGACTGGAAAAGTTACAATTATGTACGCTGGAGAAAAGGCGCTTGCGTGGGGATATGATTACTGTGTATAAATACATTAACGGGCCATACAATAAACTATCTGGGGCATTGTTCACCAATAGAACATGTCAGAGACACGTGGACAACCCTTAAGACATGAAGAAAAAAGGTTTAGGCTCAAGTTCGGAAAGGGTTTTTCACTGTGAGAACGGTAAAGCTATGGAACTCTGTCTCCAGTGGACGTGTTTATGGCAGGTTCATTGGTCAATTTAAAAAAAAAGCAGGATGAGTTCTGCAAACAAGGAATGTTGCAAGTTACTGGTATTGATACATAAAGTAGAGCTGATCCACGGAATTTCCGATTGCCACTTGGAGTCAGGAAGGAATTTTTTCCCCTTCATAAATTTGGTGTTTTTTTTTTTTACCTTCCTCTAGATCAATATTTAGGCAGGAAATTAGGATATTGCTAGAGGGGTTGGACGGGATGGAAATATGTCGTTTTTCAACCTCAAATACTAACTATACTATACTATACTAACCCTCGAAAATACGTTCCGAACCATCAAACGTACTTCTGTTTTTGGATTTTCAGATCGTCAGGTTTTGCCCGAGTTCTGTAAATCTGCAAACAGAAAGAAACTTCAGAGTTTTGAACATCTCTACTTCAGAGGAGTCCCATTATATTTTATTTTATATTTATGTATTCTCTTATAAGTTATAATATCTTTTGAGGGAAGAGAATTACGATCCTTTTGAGAAAGGATTGTGACTGATCCAAACATGTTGCAATAAATTATGCCTTAGCAGTACCTTTTCTGCATGCACGCCTCCTCATCTTTTCGAAATATCTTAAACAGAGTGTCAACTGACCCTTTAGGGGATTTCAAGGACTTTTAAACTATTTCATTGGAATATTATATATCATGATGTCGAACTTGGAAGTCCAGATTTTTAGAAACTAGAACTCCCAGCATGCAAACCAAGGCATCCCAGCATGCAAACCAAGGCAATGTTGTTTCTGGTTTATTACAAGAACTGAGGGGGTGTTTATTATTGAAAAGTTCTGATACCCGTGTCATACATTTATGTCTGCGCAGCGTACAATACCAAATGATAGTACAATATCGCTATGGTATTGTATAGGGGATCAATTTCCATGTACGATTGCGGTCATATTGTACCACAATTGTAGCTTTAAAGGACAACTCCACCATCATAAGAACTCTTTTAGAAAGAACGGCCTCTTAAAAATATGTTGATATATCATAGTTTGTCCTATGAATTCGTTACTGTATGCCTGCTATGCTTCTGAATGCCTTATGGAAACTGAGCAATTTAGAAACCTGTACTGAGCCTGGGCATGCTCAGAAAGGCAGATAAGGGATTAACATTCAGTCATTGGCTGTGACATCAACTGTCAAATCCATAACTGACAGTTGTTGACTGGGGAGCAGGAAGCGGAACAGGGGAAAAAGGACATTGTGCAGGTTTCGGTTAGACTTATATATTTCACATTTCAAACTTTACCATTTAGGGTTCTGGGGGGTGATTTACCTGTATGTAAGTTTTCATTTTAGGGCTGGACTTGCCCTTTAAGGTGTCTATTCTAACTGTACGATCACAAAATAGTGATATTGCAGCTTTAGAAATACCAACCCGGGTACTTATCTGTTACTTACCACTTGTCTGTTTTCCTTCTGCTTCTTTTGCGCTGGATGAGATGACTTTTCCCTTTGCACGTTTTAGAAAGCTGTCTAAAACACCACCTCTAATTTAAGAGTTTATTCTCCCTCATTCCATCATACGCAACAGAACAAAAAGCAAATCCAGTCCAGAAGAAACATGGAACTTTTATGCATTAAAGCTAGTTCAGTGGTTCTTGAACTTTTTTAGAATGTGCCACACTTGGTAATGCAAATTTTTCTTGTGGCACATGTTCCTAATGTTGGACTTTAATTACCCTTATTATTTGCACTTTCAGTGTATTTAAACATTGTAATTAAATTTGACTATAATAATTGTAAAGTTACACTACATTTACTGCTGTATTTTATAATTATCTCCACCCTAAAAAAAGTTTTTTTATATAATGTAGGCCACCCCTTCCACCCCCAGCCAGCAAGTTAGATTTCTAAAAATGCAGCACAAACATAGTTACAGTGCTTTGCTCTCATGCCTGTCTACTGCCAGCCCTCTGTTTGCCGGTAGTTGCAAACAGGGTCCGG
Source organism: Hymenochirus boettgeri (assembly GCA_019447015.1). Taxonomy (NCBI): domain Eukaryota; kingdom Metazoa; phylum Chordata; class Amphibia; order Anura; family Pipidae; genus Hymenochirus; species Hymenochirus boettgeri. Next base: position 72,089,002 of record CM033470.1, on the reverse strand, counting down.
ACCCGCAGTCGCGTCTGTGATTGACCGAGAGGCAGACAATCACAGATGCGGCTGCCGGCTATGAAGACAGCCATGGAAACGAAAGCACATAAGTATGTTTCTACAGAAAAGAACATTTAATTGTAAGTAGTGAGGCATTTATGTAGGGATCCGGAGGTGGGAAGGTGGGAGGGAGGGGCGCAATGGGAGGACAAGGAAGATGCAGAAACTTTTAGACAGGAAGACAGTCTCCTACTCTTCAGTTTCCTGGACTTTGAACAGGCACTGCAGGAGAACCATAACAATAGGTGTAAGGTCAGGATTTTTTTGAAACTACACAGTGGGACATGCAGGGTTCAATTTTAGCTTTGGGGTCATGAACGTTTATAATGGTGAAAATATTTCCACTAATAAAATTTTAGTCACACCTCTGGCTCTATAAAGGCACACCATTTAAGAATCCCTGGTCTCTTTATCTGCAGCTATGGGCCCTTGTCTATTTGTTTTTTAGGCTTGTTAGTGAATTTAGTAATTAATTTATAAGTAATTTATTTGGCTTCAAAAACCCAAATTTCTGTTCTTCATTCTGCTGTGCCACAGATGTAATCAGTGTTGATTACCTCTCTCTTGATTGCATTCACCTAGGTCACAGTGTAATCAATGCTGATAGAAGGGTAATCTAACTTACACAGTATCTCTTGGACACACACACATACTGTACAAACACACAATTTCAAAATAAGATCCTAAAATTGCCAACAAAAACACAAAATAATAAAAGTTTAATTGAATTTTTATTTCATTTTAGGACTCACAAAAACACAGACCACTTATTAAAGGATAATTATAATCATCTACCCCTGCTCCACAGCTGAATCGTACCCTGGGTGAAAACCTAAACACAAAGTCCCCCGGGTTCTTCTTAGAACTGCACCTAAACTTTCCTTTACTGCACCAGTTTTCTCTCCCTCTGCAAGGAGCTTGTCTTCCTAATGGACATCAGTTAATGTATAGGTGAATGGGCGGCCAAAACGGGCATTTGGATGGGCATTGTTGATGATCCGCTGGGTCGGATCATCAACAATGCCTGACAAGCGCCTATACATTTAACTATACTCGCCCAAAACAACCTTTCGTACACCATTAAGCATTGTGGGTCGGGCCCACAAGTGACGCAGGAGAAGATCCCAGGAATGAGGACCTAGCATTTAGGGGTGGTCCTCAACCTGGGTATGATCGTGAAAGAAAAGGGGGGTGGAGGGGAGGTGAGTAATTCTCCATTGTGCAACTGTGTTGTGTTGTTATGGGAGTGCTATAAAGTATTTTTTCTCACTATTCATTTTTTCATTAATATTTATGGCAGTTAACTGTAGGTCTTTGCTAAATCGTTACTTTATTGTTTTTGCCTTGTTTTTAAAATTTCATTTGACATTTGACATTTTCATAAACATTTTCTCTGTCATTGTCTAATTTGCTTAGAAATTGATTCCCCCATCTCTAGTAGATACTTAGTATTAATAATGTCTTTCTGTTGAAGATATTACAGTAAATCTAACATCTACATTTTGTTTTCACGTGTTCAGTACATTGTATGAAATTGAATCTGCAGATCTTATAGATTAATGGTCCTGTTGGTCCTTAAAAGGGAATGACTCATGTGTTAAACACAAAATACGATTACAAAGACAATACGCATGACGTGATAAATTCTTGGATAGACTGCATTATTTTATGTGAATGTGTTTCAACCCTGAAATTATCAACACAATGTTAAAATCCACGTCTTCCTGTCACTCAAGACCTTGGCCGTATTATATAGTTGAAAATAATTATGAGAGAAATGCATGTGCCCTTGCTTAGATGCATGATTACTTTATAATATAAACTGATTCATGCAGCAGTGTTGAAATTTTACAAAAAATGTTGTAACCCCTGTTATTTTTTTATTTTTTCTACCTTTATAAAGAGAATTATATTCTGGCTAAGATACCATATTAAGGCCAAGGTATTTTATACAGAACCACAAAATACAGTGCTCACTCCCCTTATATGCAGTATTAAACCCACTTTAAGCACCTATTAGTGCTATATAAATCAACTGACTTACACTGTCAGTAAATTGACCCAGGTGCAGGCAAGCCCCGGGTCCTTCGCTCGACCAGGAACTCCTTCTTCCTAACACATATAGGTTCAAAAATTGCACACAAACCCCCACAGGGTTAAACTTACCCACGTGGGTCTGTGGCCCGGGTGCGGCACGCCCCGGACCCGTCGCTGTAGGTCCTCTGTAATGCTCAACAAATATCAATATGGGATACGGCGCACACCGGAAAGTAGGACACCTGGACTCTGCAATCCAACACGCTTTATTCAGAACAGTGCCATAACAAACAAAGAAGTCCCATAGCCTTACGCGTTTCGAGCGTACCCTCCGCTCTTACTCATAGGCTGGAAAGGAACTAACGTGCTACGTGAGATGCTTATATACCCACATGATTAAATCTGGATTATTAACCCCTAATGGTGCAAAACTGAATATATGTCACATCAAACATGAAATCTTATAGTGCATCATATATATGCATTACAAATGCAATGTGCATAAAAAGTATCAATGTTTTATAGTACCCAAGTGCTAAATATACCTCACATGGAGGATGTGTTTATATGAGTATCAAATAAATACATTTGTTTATGTCATATTGATACTATTTAAAAATGTGACAATACAACTAAATTTAGACTACTGATGATGAACTCTAAAAAGTGACTAGTATGTACATCTACAGTGAAACAAATAAATAAATATATAGAAATATATACAGATATAATAAAATATTAATAAGTGTAGTGTGTAGACATACCCTAACCCACAATCTATAAACACGATATATGGCATCCAGATCTAAGGTATGAAGGTAAAACAGTGAAAAAAAGTGAAAAAACTCTTAAATATCACTATTGTATATATAAAAATAGGACTTTACAAAGGACCGTGTCGGACCAAGTAGGTCCGTGATAGAATAAACATATAACTATTATAGTGTCCTATGTGTACTGACCAAAATAAAATAAAGTAAAACAAGCTAAAATTACTTTGGTACTGCGCAAATATAAAATGAAAACCCAAATTAGCACTAGTAAGTATGGACTATACTGAATAGACACTATAAATATAAGTAAATCTATGATTTCATAGATTGCATTTTAGAAGCTTTATTAACCCGAAAAATACAAAACCCTGCAATTATTAATTCTAAACGGAATGACACATGAACACTCCAGCTGTAGTAGAAGCATACTCAAAAAAATCTATTTTTTAGTCCATTACGGGACCCTTGAAAACAGTATGCTTGAGGATGGAAGTTACAAGTAAAGTGAAGTTTCCCTAACTAAGTAGTCCTGGCTTACTTCTCTTACTTACTACGTATGGGGAAGGAGACCAAAAGATATTCCCTGGCTATCATGGGGATATAGGTATAAGATTTATGTTGCTGTGTACAGAATATAACATGGCAGCCTTCTATGGTCTTTCTGTATTGGAGTTTGAATAAGACTACACCTATCTATTTCAACCTTTTTAGCCTACTCATTAACCCTACCTAACAGTTACATAGAACCTGTATTTGTTCAAAGGTGTATTTTATGTAGAGTGGACATCTTTAGAACAGAATCTTTTTGCCCCCTTACCCCAGTACAACAGAAGCTAATTGCACACCACCCATTCCCCTTCCCTCAGCAAACACACAGCCAGTTACTCCGTCCCCACTAGCAGCACAGTCATTTTAGCACACCCCTTACCTCAAGATGAAAAGCCAGTTACCCTGGACCCCCAGCAGTATTGCCAGTTACTCCTTCCCAGTAGCAGTACAGCAGTTACCCTGTTCTCCCAGAAGTATAGCCGTTAACCTTTCCCCACAGTGCAAACAGCTGCAGTCGTTGCCCTCTATCCCCAGCAATACACCCAGTTAAACCCCATTAAAGTAGTTAAGTAACCAGTTACCACGTTTCTGTTTGTTAAAAAAATGTCATGCACTGCATATATACGGTAGTAAAATTGGAGAAAACTACACGCCCTATGTAATAAAAGTTCTTATGGTGCTAATTTGACCCAAAACCAATCAGATATTAGCTTTCAAATGGTAATAAAATCTAATTGGTTTCTGGCAAAATTAGCACCATTTTAACAATAAAATTTTTATTACATAAGCCTGAATGTGTTGTGCAAAATACCAGATTAATAGCGACACCCCTGATGTAGCCTATACACAATTTTATTTACCTTCCAATTTTATGAGCTTTTCTGGCATTTCTGTTACCGAAGATATTTTTAAACGGGCAGAAAAGTTAATTTGGTGGTGATTTAATGAATAGTTCACAAAATGAACTATTCCTTTTTTGCATTAAATGTTTTTTACATTTTTCATGTTTCATATTATTGTTCCTAGACGTGATTTTTTAGCTTGTACTACTATTGCTAGACTGGACTTGTGTGTACACTGGAATATGGGTATGTGAAAATTTCCCATTAGTGGAAACGATAATCATCCGATTTATCACTGAACCTTTTTTTGTTGATCTGCCCTTTTTAGATATGCAATATGAAACATCTTACGTTTTAGCATTTCTGTAAGCAGTTTTTGCTGTAACTGCAATGGTTTGACAGTTGGTGTGCTGTATGCTGTATGCAGTTTTAAAAGTTAGTATGTGGAAAATAGTCAGGTCAGTAGTCAGACCTGAGCAAAACAAGTATTGTATTAAGGCATGCAGCAACACACACACCTCATAGTAAGTGCTATTTATTTATAGATAAGATGACGCAAGTCATTTTTTCAGTATACATACACTTTAGTGATAGTAGATAGATAGATAGATATAGATAATAGATAGATAGATACTGTAGAGATAGCTAGATAGATAGATAGATAGATAGATAGATAGATAGATAGATAGATACAGCAGACAGACAGAGAGAACAGGCAATAGATAGATATATAGATAGATAGAAGATAGATAGATAGATGGATGAAGATAGATAGATAGATAGATAGATAATGATAGATAGATAGATAATAGATACTGTATATGCTAGATAGCTAGTTAGATAAATAGATAGTAGATACTGTAGATATGATAGCTAGATAGATATAGATATAGATGATAGAGACAGACGACAAGACAGACAGACACTAGATAGATAGATAGATCTAGATAGATAGATAGATACTGTAGATAGATACTGTAGATAGCTAGATAGCTAGATAGATAGATACGATAGATGATGATAGATGATAGATAGTAGATAATAGATAGATAGATAGGTAGATAGATAGATAGATAGATTGATGATCTGTAGATAGATAGATAGATAGATAGATAGATAGATAGATAGATAGATAGATAGATAGATGGAGAGATGATAGGTAGATGATTGATAGATAGATAGATAGATCGATAGATAGATATAGATCTAGATATATATAGATGATAGATATTAGTTAGATAGATAGATAGATAGATAGATAGATAGATAGATAGATAGATTAGTAGATAGACAGAAAGACAGACAGACAGACAGACAGACAGACAGACAGACAGACTAGATAGATAGATAGATAGATAGAGAGATAGATACTGTAAGATAGAAGAGATAGATAGATAGATAGATAGATAGATATATAGATAGATAGTAGATCGATAGATAGATAGATAGATAGATAGATAGATACTGTAGATATAGATAGATAGATAGATTAGATAGATAGATAGATAGATAGATAGATAGAATGATTAGATATATAGATGATAGATAGAATTATGATAGATAGAGTAGATTCTTCGTTGTGTGCTGTTGGTCGATGCTGCTCGCTCGTTTGTGTCGATCTGTCCTCGCGCTGCTGTGTGTAGTGTGTCGCTGCTCTGTCGTAGATCTCGTGTGTGTCGTGTATGTGCTGTGTCTGCTCTTGTAGTGTATGTTGGTGTTGGGCTTGCTTTCTTCTTGTTCCCTCTCCCTTGTTTTTGACCTCTGTCATTGTCCGTTTTCAGTTTCTTTCTCCATGCAATAAAGTAAGAACTGGAAGCTATAAAATGAAGGAGGGATTATGGGAGAAATTCTAGTCAGCCATTACAGTGCAAAGCAAACGATGGAAAAACTGGCTAAAAATATAACATTTGATTAATATACTATTTCAGCTAAAGGTCCAATGCAAAACATAGTGACAGTAATATTTGCAAAGCCATTGTCAGCAGAGATCACTATGTCAGATCCTTGTTGTTTAATTGTCCATCTGAGTATTACAATGTTAGTATATCAAGCCCATGAACTCTAACATAGATGAAACTGCTTTTTTCATCACAAAATCAATAATAATTATATCTGCTGAGCTTGCAATGTCCGCAGTTGTTATATACAGAGATTTCACTTCAAGTTTAAGTTTTGGTTTTAGCAAACATGTTGAATGATGAAGTGGCAGCCGAGTGACAGTATTATGGTTATGTGCCAATGACAATTTTTAATCAAATAATTAACCTTTTCTGGAATATGAACAGACAGAGATGAATTATGTCTGTTGGGATTAAAGGGCATTTAATCTCCCCCCTGTCCCTCTCCCAGTGACACAACTAGGTCTTTACGTCTGTGTTTTATATAATTCGAAGACGTGTCACAACCCAACACTTGATAAATGGGCACACTCTGCAAGAGCCCTTGGTCAGTCTGTCATAGCTTGGGACTATGTCAGGGAAGCAGTGACTTGATGGACAGCTCTTCTGAATTACAGGTGAGGACCTTGTGGTTTGAGCACTAACCTTGGGTACTTTTATGTGAGACAAGGCCATTTTTACAATTAATTTGTCTTCCAGGTTGTCATCTACCAAGTAACCGAACAACTGTTTCCTTGTGTATGTTCACACAACTATACAGTTACATATCTATATACACCTATTATACATTCTTACTCTTTGCACTGTCTACTTGACTTTGAAAAATTCACCACAGTAAATCTTTAAAATGTTTCACTCATATAGAGCCAACCCCTCAGTCTTTAAATATATCACAAAGGCATTAAGATTAGAGAGTTTCGTCCTGGTTTCGGATTTTCGGATCTCGGAAAATCCCGAAGATCCAAAAATCCTGAACAAATTTTCGAATGTAGGGGGCTATTTTTGATAATTTTCGAAAATAGCCTTGAACGTTTGATTTTCAAAAATAAAATCACGCTCGAAACTTGAAAATGGTCTTCAAATCGTATTTTTAATAATTTTCTAACGTTCAAGGCTATTTTTAAATCGAAAATAGCCCCGCACATTTAAAAATGTCTTTCAGAGTCCTGGAATCTGGAGGATCCGTCCAGATTCAGACAAATCTTTCAGATTTTGGAACCGAGGGGTTAATACCGTATATAACCGAGTTTTTCAGGCTGTAAAATCAGCCTGAAAACTTGAACTCGGTTTAACTCGAGTACACTTACTTCCTTACCTCTCCGCAGCCGCACGATCATTCTCTTTACTGGCGCGCCGGCCGCGTCACTGCCCGGCGCCAATTAGTGACATCAGCCGGCGTCCAGTACAGGGAATGAGCGCGCGGCTGCCGGAATGCTTACGGTACCTGATCGCGGCTGCTGACTTCAATGCTGGCAAAGGGTGAGGTGCTGACTTCTCATGCTGGCACATTACGGATGCACAGTACAAACTGAACTGGGTGGGAGGGTAGGGTCTGACTTCAATGCTGGCACATTACTGGATGCACAGGTACAAACTGAACTGGGTGGGAGCAAACTGAACTGGGTGGGAGGGTGAGGGTTGTCATTCAAGTTGTTTGGAAACTACAACTCCCAGCATGCTTTATTAGCTTGGAGTTGTAGTTTCCACAATCTTGATCCAATTTTCTACCCTCGGTTTATACTCGAGTCAACCACTTTTATTAGATTTTTTAGGTGAAATGGGTACCTCGGTTATACTCGGCCGTTTTATACTCGAGTAATACGGTATTTCTTGAATAGAGTCAAGTCAGCCTCCGTACCATTTGTAATGTTAACCCCCTTTAGGCAAGGTCTAAGTCACACTGCCCTGCAAAGTGTTTCACAGGTAATACACTCAGCATGGCTTTTAACCGGGCAAGAATGGGTTTTAAAGAGGGGTCTGTACCATTTCCAAACAGTTTGGAAACAGAGACAGGCAAACGGTGTATGAGATGGAATATTTCCCACAACTGAGTGCAATGCACTATCCTTGTTCCACTTTTGATGTAAAACTGTTGTAAATTGGTAACGGCATAACCCAAGTAATTTAAGGTGCACTTTTAGTGTAATCGTATCTCCCACTATGCAAAAAAGGCACTATTCGCCAAAACCAGAGCAAAACCCACATATTCGTGTACAGTTGTGTTCAAAATATTCAACCCCAATGCTGTAAATGGTTTTAGGGAATTCAGTGTACATTTGTAATTGGTGTTCAGAATGAAATCTTACAAGGACTTTTAAAGAACCAATGAAACTAAAATTACATTAATTGTTTTTGTAATACATGTATTAAATGTTTTTTTTTGTGATTTCTTCATTGACAATTATTCAACCCCTTAAAGACTACCACTCTTAAGAACAGAGGTTCATTAAAGTGTTTTCGATCAGGTATTAAAACATTGTGGATGTCATCGAGCAGCAATCAAGCATAATAAGCACCAATTAGGCAGATTTAAAATGACTGTGATACTTGGCTCCTTCTAGCACATTTACTGGTGTGTTTACAAACATGGTGAAGTCAAGAAATGGTCCAGGAAGACAGAGAAGCGGTGATTTCTCTTTTACAGGAAGCGCAATGGCTATAAGAAGATTGCAATGTTAAACATGCCAAGAAGACACCATAGGAAGCATCATTCGCAATTCAAGGCAAAGGGCACTGTTGAAATGCTACCTGGTCGTGGCAGAAAGAAGATGCTGACTTCGACTGCTGTGCGCTACCTGAGCACAAAGTGGAGAAAAGTCCCCATGTGACAGCTGAGGAACTGAAAATTTTGTCAGATGTGGGTACTGAAGTTTCAGCTCAGACAAAAAGGCGCACACTGCGTAATGAAGGCCTCATGCCAGAACTCCCAGCGCACCCCCTTGCTGTCTCCAAAGAATAAGAAGAGTTGACTGAAGTATGCCAAAAGTCATGTGACAAACCACAAAAGTGTTCTGTGGACTGATGAAACAAATTAGAACTGTTTGGGCCCATGATCACGCTATGTTTTGAGGAGAAGAACAAGGCCTATGAAAAAAGAACACCTTGCCTCTACTTTGAAGCATGGTGAGGGGTCAATCATGCTTTGGGGCTGTTTTGCTTCTGCGGGTACAGGGAAGCTTCAGCGTGTGCAAGGTACCATGAATTCTCTTCAGTACCAGGAGATATTGAAAAAAAAATGTGATGCAGTCCGTCACAAACCTGAGGCTTGGTAGACGTTGGACCTTTCAACAGGACAATGATCCCAAGCATACCTCCAAGTCCGCTAGAGCTTGGTTGCAGATTAAAGGCTGGAACATTTTGGAGTGGCTATCACAGTCACCAGACTAAATCCGATTGAGAACCTCTGGTGGGACTTAAAGAGCAGTTGCAGCACGCAAGCCTAGAATGTGACTGAACTGGAGGCTTTTGCCCATGAGAATGGGCTAAGTAACCCGTAGATCACTGCAAGACACTTGTGTCAAGCTATGTTTCACGTTTAAAAGCTGTTATAACTGAAAAGGGTGTTGTACTAAGTACTAAGAATGAATGTCACTTGGGGGTTGAATAAACTGATAATGATGTGAGCACAGAAAGACATTTGTGTATTCATTTAAATGTTATGTTATATTTGTCTGACTTACAAGTGTCTCTTTGATTTAATTGTAAACAAGATGACTGAAAAGACAAAATCAATGTCAGACTGGCCAAAACACTCAATTTCAGTGGGGTTGAATAATTTTGAACACAACTGTAATATGAGGTTAGTGTAAGTTTTGCACTGGGTTTTGTCCCTTGACCTGTTTCAAAAAACTTTTTGGAAATATTTTGGTGCTCCAGACTTAAAATCTTTAGAGTTAATTTTGCACCAGTATTCAGTGAAATATGGACGAATCGGGGTGGGAAAAATTTGCATTTTCGATTAAAAAAATCCTTGTGCTGCTTATACTATAATGGCTCTGTGTTAAAGGGCTGTCCACCCCCAAAACTATAATCCCCCCCCACTAATGGCCCCCCATGTAGTGTAATAAAATCCTTACCTCACATCCCAGCTCCGTATGGTTCTCCTGTAGTCCCCCCCAAAGTCGCATAAACTGCCCACCAGGAGGATAGCAGAGTCCATATAGGACTCTGCTCCCTGTCTCGCCTCCGGGAGAAGTTTGGCATGCGTACTGCAGCCCTTCCCTCTGTGTGGGCTGGGGGAAGATATACTATAATGGGCAAAGGTTTTTATGGTAGGGGGAGGATCGCAATCACGGGAGGAGGGTAAGAAAGATCGGGGCACTTTCTTAAAACTATTTTATAGCGGTTGGGGCTGGGGGAAGGCATTCTATTATAGGGCAAATTTTTTTAAAGGTGGAACATGCCCTTTAGTGAATCCCTGTTGGAAAGGGATCTTGGAGTTTTTTTTGATAAAACTTAAGGAAGCAGCAGTGCCAGGTGGCAACATCCAGACCAGCATGGTATTGTCTTGTATAAAGAGAGGTATGGATTCAAGGGAAGAAAATGTTATCTCCCTCTTTACGAAGACATTGGTAAGGCCTCATTTGGAATATGCAGTCAATTTTGGAATCCTGTGTACAAAAAGGACATCTTTGAATGGAAAGGGTTCAGAGAAGGGCAACTAAATTAATAAGGGGATTGGGAGACTTGAATTGAAGAGAGACTGAAAAAGTTGCAATTATGTACACTGGAGAAAGGCGCTTGCGTGGGGATATGATTACTGTGTATAAATACATTAACCCAGTGGCGGCGCTACACTGGGGCATAATGGGGCTGCCCCCAGTTGACAGATACGTGCCTCCCCAAGTGCCCCCCTTCCAAGGTTGCCAAACTTCATGGCCATTCGGTCTAAATGTCAGAGGGAGCCTTGACTTGATTATACCCGAGGCGGCTGCAGCGGACTCCTCCCCCTCCCTCTTACGTGCTGTTCACTGGTGACTCCTCCCCTCTGCTCACATTTTCCCTTATTAAAATGTGTTCCCAGGTTTGGAGGGTTGGAGCTGCAGAGTTTCTTAGCAATGGAGTCTTTCTTATTGTAAGACTTATTTTTTTTATTAAAATCCACTTTCTCTGCTGCAGAAACCTGCGTGCTAAAGGTCATTACTGTGTCTGGTTTGGGAGAAACTGACCTTGTCAGTTAGTTACTGTGCTGCCTGGGAGAAGGGAGGGTTAGCTGCTGTTCTGTATTGAACCCCCACACATTGATTTCATGCTCCTTCCAAATTCCTGCTCAGGATGTAACTGGGCAACACTTTGAAGGAAGCTAAATCAATGTATGGGGTCTCAGGAATAATAATAAATCTAATCATGTTTACCAGCAATTAGACTCAGAGTCATCACTCATCCCTTCTACTGATAGGTGTTAAAAACTAGCCCTCAGTTCAATTAGCTGCTGCCAGTGTTAGTAAGTCCTCTAGTTCATTAGCCAGCCCCCAGTTCATTAGCCAGCCCAGTGTTAGTCAGTCCTCTAGTTCATTAGCCAGCCCTCCAATTAATAGCCCAGCCCTCCGTTCATTAGCCGCTCAGTGTTAGTCCTCTATTCATTAGCCAGCCCTCCGGTTCATTAGCCAGCCCAGTGTTAGTCAGTCTTCCAATTCATTAGCCATCCCAGTGTTAGTCAGTCCTCTAGTTCATTAGCCAGCACTCCAGTTCATTAGCCATCCCTGTGTTAGTCCTCTAGTTCATAGCCAGTCCTCCAATTCATTAGCCAGCCTTCCAGTTCATTAGCCATCCCAGTGTTAGTCATTCCTCTAGTTCATTAGCCAGCCCTCTAATCATCTAGCCATCCCTCCATTCATTAGCCAGCCCAGTTTAGTCAGTCCTGCAATTCATTAGCCCAGCCCCAGTGTTAGTCCTCTAGTTCATTAGCCAGCCCTCCAGTTCTTGCCAGCCCTGTGTTAGTCAGTCCTCTAGTTCATTAGCCAGCCCTCCAATTCCTTAGCCGCCCTCCAGTTCATTAGCCAGCCCAGTGTTAGTCAGTCTCTATATTCATTAGCCATCCCTCCATTTCATTAGCCGCCCTCCAGTTCATTAGCCAGCCCAGTGTTAGTCAGTCCCCCATTTTCATTAGCAATGTAGTCACCCCTCCAATTCATTAGCCAGCCCAGTGTTTGTCCCCAGTTCATTAGCCAGCCCACTTTTAGCCAGCCCTCCAGTCCATTAGCCAGCCCAGTGTTAGTCACTCCTCTAGCTCATTAACAATGTTAGTCAGCCCTCCAGTTCATTAGCCAGCCAAGTGTTAGTCAATCCTCCAGTTTATTAGCAATGTTAGTCAGCCCTCCAGTTCATTATCCATGTTTCATTCGCCAGTTCTCCAGTTCATTAGCCAGTGTCGGTCAGTCTTCCAGTTCCACAACCAGCATAATTGTCAGCCCTCCAGTTCACAAACCACTTTACAGTCGTGCTCCAGTTCACAAACCAGCTTTACAGTCAGTGATCCAGTTCACAAACCAGCTTACATTCAGCCCTGTAGTTTACAAACCACTTTATTACAGTCAGCCCTCCAGCTCACAAAACAGATTTACAGTCGGCCCTCCAGTTCAAAAACAGCTTTACAGTCAGCCCTCCACTCACAAACCAGCTTTACGTCAGCCCTCCAGTTCACAACAAGCTTTACAGCCAGTCCTCCCATTCAAATCAGCTTTACAGTCAGCTTTACAGTTTATATGATAGATAGATTATATAGATAGACAGATATATCTTATTATGAGATAGGTATAGTTATAATGATTGATAATAGAATAGATACACAGATAGTATCTATCTATCTCAATAACATATCTGTCTGTCTATCTATCTTCTATCTATCTATCTATATCTATAATATATTATTATATATATATCTTATCATCTGCCTATCTATCTGACAATATAAGATATGATAAATGAATATAGATAGATAGATAGATAGATGATAGATAATAGACTGGACCAGAAAACAGATAGAAAACAGAGGAGAAAACAGTATGATAGATTGACGACAGCGGCATTGGCCTGTATGTAGCCAGGCAATGCTCTTCATCTATTCTTGTAGCTTATTCTATAACCTTAACATTTTTTAGTTAAAAACCACACACAATTAACTGTAATGTGTGTAATAGCTATTTCAAACCCTTACATTATATTGACTTAGATTACTGGTGTTTTTTTAATGTGCCCCATTTGTTGGCCTTTGTGCCCATATTGTGCCCCCGGAAAAATATGGAGCTGGAGCCTCCACTGGTCCATACATAAACTATCTGGGGCATTGTATACATAGAACATGTCAGAGGACACGAGGACATCCCTAAGACTTGAAGAAAAAAGTTTAGGCTTCAAGTTCGGAAGGGTTTTTCACTGTAGAACAGTAAAGCTATGGAACTGTCTTCCAGTGGATGTTGTGATGCAGGTTCATTGGTCAGTTAAAAAAAAAGCTGGATGAGTTTTCTGCAAACAAGGAATGTTGCAAGTTACTACTGGTATTGATACATAAAGTAGAGTTGATCCATGGAATTTTCCGATTGCCACTTGAGTCAGGGAAGGAATTTTTTCCCCCTTCATAATTGTGGTGGGGTTTTTTTTTTTGCCTTCCTCTGGATCACAGTTAGGCAGGAATGAGGATATTGATGGGTTGGACTGGTGGACATATGTCTTTATTCTACCTCAATACTATACATACTATACTACCCTGGATACTTATAAAGCTTCTATGTTAAATAGGAAGTGGAAATGTGACATTTCAGCAACAGGTTTTAGGTCTATAATTTACAAGTCAGAACTAGAGATATCATGTAAGGTACATTATTTAGGCAAGAAGTCCTGGATTGAGCACAGCAGGAGCGCACTATCCTGTCCAAGTGCGCTGATCCAGGAATGATTATCAATTGTTTTTTGTCTTGGTATTTTAGAGATTTTACATTTTATCTTTTCTAATTTGAGCAAATCATGCTGTATCCCATAGAAATTAAAATAAATGCAACAGGCTAAGTACCCCACGGCCGTTAGCCCCGAGGCAAAAAAAAAATCATGACTTTTCAGTGGCGCGCGACATCTGACTGTCCAATCAGACGTGTCCCAACAGTCCATCATCCTGGTCGACTAATCGGATGTGCCGAATGGTCTTCATAAGGAGGATCTAAAAGTGTGTTCCAGCCTTTATTGCTTTATCCTGTCATCAAAGGACATGTAAGAGAAAGGGGTGTGTATAGTTAACTACACACTGTAATCCCCCCCACTACTGGCCCCCATCATGTAGTGTAGTTTAATCCTTACCTCACATCCCAGCTCCATAGGGTTCTCCTGTAGTCCCCCCCCCACAAGTCCCAAAACTGCCCACCAGGAGGATAGCAAGTCCATATAGGACTCTGTCTCCTACCTGGCTTCGAAGAAGTTTGGCATGCGTACTGCAGCCCTTCTCCCCCTCCCTCTCCCTCCCTCCTGATTTGGATTCCCTCCCCCTAGTGTAAAACCCTTTTTAAGCAAACATTTCCCCTGTCCCCCCAGCCCCAACTGCTATGTTTGTAATATCAGAAATGCCCAGAACATTACTTCCTCTTCTCGCTCCGCCCCACTGAACCCCGGCAGCCGCTTCCATGATTGGCTGCCGCTCAGCTTGCATTTTCTCGCAAGCAAGGGCCGGCAGCGCGGCGGAGGCAAGAGGGAAGGTAAGTAAAGTTCGGGCATTTTCTGATATTCAAACTAGCGGTTGGGGCTGGGGGGACAGGGAAATGTTTGCTAAAAAAATTTCTGAAGGTGTGACATACCTTTTAAAGAGATATATTTAAATTATATTAAGGTGCTTCCTGACCTTGTCTGACAGCAAGCATGACAGTAAGAGAACTGCAAGTACTGGATTGGGACATTACAAAAAAAGTGGTGGAGCAGCCATCTAGCAGCTCTGAAGATTTGTACATGTACTTGTGAGTTTATAATATTTGTACAAACTAACAATGCGAAGCAGTCATTTTCTGGCAATTGAAATCAATCTTGACAGATTTTTGTAGGTGCATACCCTCCTACATTTACCTTCAGATAGGTACACTAAGGGGGAGTGCAATAAATTCCCTATCACAACTGACCTGCATTGTCCCTCGCGATGTAGTAACCACTTGGCGACTGTTACTGCATCGTGTGAATGCGAGAGTAAGTTGCAAACCTTTGCAACGGCTTAAAATCACAATTGAAAAGGCTTTAATTTGGGGCAAAAAACGTGTGCAATTATCATCTTTGAATGGTGCAATTATCATCTTTAAATGTTGATGCAAAATGAGTAAAAACCCTTGCTAAACCTATATTACAATCATTAGCACGGATATTGCATCTCCCTGCAAGCATTTCACAGAGATGTGCTAATATCGGGTGGTTATAGCCCTGCTGATCTGCAAGACAATTCTATCCATGCTGGGTATTATGGTATTTGAAAAACACCTAAAATGATGTGAATTTCCTGAAACCGAAAGTTATTCTTAAAACCAACATCACAGTGAACCTGGTCAATCTCTACTTACTAGATTCTGTTGCCAGCAGCAAAGGGTTTTAATAAAGATGGCACAAAATACCCTCAATTGCGTCAAATGTTAAGGCAAGTAAGACGAGCATTTTTTAAAAATAAAAAATATCGTTCAGGTGCGTTACTACAGAATTGCGTGAGCTCAATTTTTTATATGGAAATTATTTTTGCTTTTTTAAGGGTCCCTCCATTTGCTTAGTGTCAAAGACCTATGTATTGGGTGCTGCTCATTTAGCAAGCCCATGATTAACCTTACTTCGCATTATGGTAATGAGATGCCTACACAGTTTACTTAAGCTGTGTACACACCTACTGATTTTTGAAAGATCTGCATACACACAGTCCCAAGCGTTCTCCCATGCACATCATAGGGAAAACGCTCGGACTGTGTGTTCCCTTGGCCGCACCAGACTCCCTATAGGGATTCTACTGCGGCCGAGGGAATTCTTTCTGGTTTTTCCCAAATGACCGATCAGCCGAAGGGAACATTCGGTGGCCGCGCACTCATTCGGGAAAACCGCTACACACACTAGTGATAAAGCCCTGATATTATCGGATCCAACAGTATCAGGGCTTTATTGCTATGTGTGTACCAGCTTTACACTGTGGAAAGTCCTTGAAGTTTAAACAGAGGTGTTAGAATACAAATTGTCCTGCACTTTTCTGCACATTTTCTCTTAAATTACAATCAACCATCTTATTTTCCTATTTATCTTCTTATATAGAAAAGTAATTAGGACAAAGCAATACAGGCAAGCATAATAATGAGCTGGTAAATAATTAATTTTCTTTCATGTCCCGATTAACTCAAGGCTGAGTCAACAATGATTGAATTTTCTGTTTGTCAGATGTCACACTAGTGATATATTGAATAGATATTATGGTATAGGACTTCCACTTTTTTGTTGTCTGGTGTTCCTGGAATGAGAACATTTCCTTTACCAGAGATGATTCAGGTCGCCTCAACATATAAAACGGCAAAAAAAAAAAACTATTTTCATCAGGGAAAAACAGCATAGTTTTCTGCATAGTTTATCACTTTATTATAAAATTTTACTAGAAAGAAAGAAAAATACAGAAATTAACAACATTTAAAGGACAATTATACTCACTTTACCCATCCATAGCTACAATAGTACTCAGGATGAGGACCCTAAATCCTCACCACTGGGTCCTTTACTTAACAGCACTAATACTTCCCATCCTCCACTGTAGTGACAGTTTCGTAATGTAGCCAATGGGAAGACACACTTTTTTTGCAAAGCGTGTATTCCAATTGGCTTCATCACAGACCCCAAAAGAGGACTGGGAAAAAGCGAAAATAGATAGTAAGAAAAGGACAGCTGTTAAGTAAAGTACCCAGGGGTTAGGACTTTAGGGTTAGGGTGTTCACCGTGGGTACAATTTCAGCTATGGGAAAGAGGAGAGAGGTGGAGGTGAGTATAATTGACATTTAAAGATATTTAAAAGGTGAACTAAAATGTCCTAAATTATATTTAGCAATTCTACGTGTAATGAAGGACACAGCTGTGATATGTTTCACTTAAACAGTGGCATCACTTGCTTGATTGCTTGTTTTACATAGTAATTGAGGTTGAATAAGACCACATGTCCATCAAGTCCAACCTCGACTCCTCCTTTTTAACCCTACCTAAGCAGAGCATCTCAATGAATTTGCCATTACCACATCTTACTGGAAGACATTCCACAGTTTCACCATTCTCATTCTCACTTTCCAAACTGAACATAAAACTTCTTTTTCTTCTTATCTTAAAAGATTCTCACGAGTCCTCTTATATGACCAATTAGTGAACAATGTACATGGGATTTTTCGGTATATACGTTAATATATTATATAGAGTGATCATATCCCCATGCAAAACGTCGCTTCTCCAATGTATACAGTCCTAATTATTCCTCTTCTGCCTATAGCTCATTGACCACCACTCTCTGTTTGCAATACAATACATATATTACAGTCCCTGTTATAAGAACTAGGATCTCTATAATGATACAGAGGGACAAAAACGGATTAGCACATTAGCCTTTTCTCTGCATCATCTACAGCCATATCAGGCCCGTTATTTAATGATCCCACATTCTCAGTCCTCATCTTTTTTCTGTGATATGCTTAACAGCATTTGTCGGTTAAACTTGTCTTGTTCCTGCTATCCTTTTTCATCTTAGCTAGTTTAATTGCTTTCTGCACCCTTATTACAACTTTTTATTCCTTGTAACCTTTTTCTTTTTACCTGATCTCTCGCTCTTCTGCTGTGCAGTCTGACAGGTCCCCCCGACGGCCTCTGTCTTCTATGTACATGCGCACACACTGTGCATGCAAATAGAAAAGAATAGAAGAGTCCATCGGGACCGTCTATAGACTATTCGGTAGAGGAGCCAGTGATACAGGTAAGTAACCTTTTCTCCTGCTCTCGCAGGTTTTATGAAGTTGGAGGTATGACACAGCTTCTTTTCCCCCGCCCTTCAATAAACTCGATGGCATTTTTTTTTTTCCCAATGGAGATACCCTTTAGATCATTGTGCATTTGATTCTTTAAATTTCATGGCCTTTCACAAATAAAATGAATATAAAGATAAATTAAGATCTTGCACTTGAGCAAAAACTGTTCATACCAGATGATCGGTGTTTTCAATTTTTCATACATTAAAATATCAACATATCAGCACTGTAAATGTCTATTACAAGGCATAATGCAATCAAGGTATTAGACAACATCAACTCGTAATGTATCATTTGAAGATGAAAAAAAAAACAGCTCATAAAAGCAAGCATCCTAAAGCTGCAACTTTGCACTTTAAAGTAAATTGTTTGAACAGAAAGTGCATGTAAACACTTTTGATTTGATTGAGCCCAATGTTGCTTAAAGGAGAACTACCAGTGGAAGAACCACCTTTAGTTTGAAGCTTGAAATGCTGCATTTCACACATTACACAGAATTTACTGACCTATGGATGTATTAGTATTTCATAGTAACAATATATCCATCTAAGTTTTTGTAGTTTAACAGGTTGGGGTCCTCCATTTGTCAGCTATAGACTTACTAGGTAGTTTCTGAATTTCCCAGGGTACTTTGTTCCTTGGACTGTAAAACATTTTCAATCCTTCAACAAACATTGTGCAAATTTTTCTAATGCATGTTGCAGACTGCATTGGATTCATGAAAGTTATTAGTTAAAGTGTCACTAAACTCAACAACTTTTGCATTATTTGAAACTACAATTTGTAAAATGGTGATATTCCCATATTTATCTGTGCTGTGCCTTGGAATTAAATTGATAATGTTAAGTGAGTGCTCCTAATTCCCCCCCCACCCTCCCTTACTCCCTGCCTTCTTGTAGTGTCTGCGACACTTATAAGTCTGCACAGAATCGCCATAGGATCCTGCTCCTTTTACACATCTCCCCCTTCCTCCCCACCTGCCTTCTTTTCTCTGCTGATTCTCTTAATTGTGGCAGAAAGTGTGCTGGCAGGCAGCAAAGATCCTAGTAAGATAGGATTAGGACACATATTGCCCTATTCTGCTCTTGGAGTGACAGGTTTTTCCCTATAAATGCTGTGATTAAAATTGATTGATTTTCAGGATCTATATTTTTTATATACTTTTAAAATTTGATTTTTTTAGAATATAGATCCCCTTTAAAATTGGTTAGTTAAATACACCTGAAATGGAGTTGCATTGACTGGAACTTTTAAAGGGAAATACATGTATTGTATTGTGTTTCCTCATTTGTTCAGCTTCAAAGGTGTCTAGATGTAAATGCAAAAATCTCAAATTTAATGTTAATTAAAACAAACATCAATCTTAAATGCATACCCTCCAACTTCCTCTTTAATACACAAAACATACAGGGAGATTCAATAAAGTTCTTCATAAGTTTAAAAGATGTAATTGGTAAAAAGAATAGGATGCAGAGAGTAGTTGTTAATGGGGCTTCATCATTATGGACTAAAGTGCTAAGTGGGGTGCCACAGGGTTCTGTGTTGGGGCCGCTTCTATTTAATCTATTTATTAATGATTTGGAAGTGGGTATTGTCAGCAAGGTTTCTGTGTTTGCTGACGACACAAAACTTTGTCGACCATTAAAAACTTCAGAGGATGTGCAATCGTTGCAAGGGGATCTAGATAGATTATCACATTGGGCTGCTAAGTGGCAGATGAAATTCAATGTTGATAAATGTAAGGTGATGCATTTTGGACTTAAAAATACTTGTGCTACTTATACTATAAATGGCTCTGTGTTAAGTGAATCCCTGTTGGAAAGGGATCTTGGAGTTTTGGTGGATAACAAACTTAAAGGTAGCAAGCAGTGCCAGGCGGCAACAGCCAGAGCCAGCATGGTACTGTCTTGTATAAAGCGAGGTATGGATTCAAGGGAGGAAAATGTAATTCTCCCTCTTTACAAAGCATTGGTAAGGCCTCATTTGGAATATGCAGTGCAATTTTGGAATCCTGTGTACAAAAAGGACATCTTTGAAATGGAAAGGGTTCAGAGAAGGGCAACTAAATTAATAAGGGGATTGGGGGAGCTTTAATATGAAAAGAGACTGGAAAAGTTACAATTATGTACGCTGGAGAAAAGGCGCTTGCGTGGGGATATGATTACTGTGTATAAATACATTAACGGGCCATACAATAAACTATCTGGGGCATTGTTCACCAATAGAACATGTCAGAGGACACGTGGACAACCCTTAAGACATGAAGAAAAAAGGTTTAGGCTTCAAGTTCGGAAAGGGTTTTTCACTGTGAGAACGGTAAAGCTATGGAACTGTCTTCCAGTGGACGTTGTTATGGCAGGTTCATTGGTCAATTTAAAAAAAAAGCAGGATGAGTTTCTGCAAACAAGGAATGTTGCAAGTTACTGGTATTGATACATAAAGTAGAGCTGATCCACGGAAATTTCCGATTGCCACTTGGAGTCAGGAAGGAATTTTTTCCCCTTCATAAATTTGGTGTTTT
Source organism: Hymenochirus boettgeri (assembly GCA_019447015.1). Taxonomy (NCBI): domain Eukaryota; kingdom Metazoa; phylum Chordata; class Amphibia; order Anura; family Pipidae; genus Hymenochirus; species Hymenochirus boettgeri. Next base: position 72,068,353 of record CM033470.1, on the reverse strand, counting down.
TTTTTTTTACCTTCCTCTAGATCAATATTTAGGCAGGAAATTAGGATATTGCTAGAGGGGTTGGACTGGATGGAAATATGTCGTTATTCAACCTCAAATACTATACTATACTATACTATACTAACCCTCGAAAATACGTTCCGAACCATCAAACGTACTTCTGTTTTTGGATTTTCAGATCGTCAGGTTTTGCCCGAGTTCTGTAAATCTGCAAACAGAAAGAAACTTCAGAGTTTTGAACATCTCTACTTCAGAGGAGTCCCATTTATATTTATTTTATATTTATGTATTCTCTTATAAGTTATAATATTCTTTTGAGGGAAGAGAATTACGATCCTTTTGAGAAAGGATTGTGACTGATCCGAAACATGTTGCAATAAATTATGCCTTAGCAGTACCTTTTCTGCATGCACGCCTCCTCATTCTTTCGAAATATCTTAAACAGAGTGTCAACTGACCCTTTAGGGGATTTCAAGGACTTATTAAACAATATTTCATTGGAATATTATATATCAGTGATGTCGAAGCTTGGAAGTCCAGATGTTTAGAAACTAGAACTCCCAGCATGCAAACCAAGGCATCCCAGCATGCAAACCAAGGCAATGTTGTTTCTGGGTTATTACAAGAACTGAGGGGGGTTTATTATTGAAAAGTTCTGATACCGTGTCATACATTTATGTCTGCGCAGCGTACAATACCAAATGATAGTACAATATCGCTATGGTATTGTATAGGGGATCGTACAATTTCCATGTACGATTGCGGTCATAATTGTACCACAATTGTAGCTTTAAAGGACAACTCCACCATCATAAGAACATCTTTTAGAAAGAACGGCCTCTTAAAAATATGTTGATATATCATAGTTTGTCCTATGAATTCGTTACTGTATGCCTGCTATGCTTCTGAATGCCTTATGGAAACTGAGCAATTTAGAAACCTGTACTGAGCCTGGGCATGCTCAGAAGAGGCAGATAAGGGATTAACATTCAGTCATTGGCTGTGACATCAACTGTCAAATCCATAACTGACAGTTGTTGACTGGAAGGAGCAGGAAGCGGAAACAGGGGAAAAAGGACATTGTGCAGGATTTCAGGTTAGACTTATATATTTCACATTTCAAACTATTACCATTTAGGGTTCTGGGGGGTGATTTACCTGTATGTAAGTTTTCATTTTAGGGCTGGACTTGCCCTTTAAGGTGTCTATTCTAACTGTACGATCACAAAATAGTGATATTGCAGCTTTAGAAATACCAACCCGGGTACTTATCTGTTACTTACCACTTGTCTGTTTTCCTTCTGCTTCTTTTGCGCTGGATGAGATGACTTTTCCCTTTGCACGTTTTAGAAATGCTGTCTAAACACCACCTCTAATTTAAGAGTTTATTCTCCCTCATTCCATCATACGCAACAGAACAAAAAGCAAATCCAGTCCAGAAGAAACAGTGGAACTTTTATGCATTAAAGCTAGTTCAGTGGTTCTTGAACTTTTTTAGAATGTGCCACACTTGGTAATGCAAATTTTTCTTGTGGCACACATGTTCCTAATGTTGGACTTTTAATTACCCTTATTATTTGCACTTTCAGTGTATTTAAACATTGTAATTAAATTTGACTATAATAATTGTAAAGTTACACTACATTTACTGCATGTAATTTAATAATTATCTCCACCCTAAAAAAAGTTTTTTTATATAATGTAGGCCACCCCTATCCACCCCCAGCCAGCAAGTTAGATTTCTAAAAATGCAGCACAAACATAGTTACAGTGCTTTGCTCTCATGCCTGTCTACTGCCAGCCCTCTGTTTGCCGGTAGTTGCAAACAGGGTCCGGACCCGCAGTCGCGTCTGTGATTGACCGAGAGGCAGACAATCACAGATGCGGCTGCCGGCTATGAAGACAGCCATGGAAACGAAAGCACATAAGTATGTTTCTACAGAAAAGAACATTTAATTGTAAGTAGTGAGGCATTTATGTAGGGATCCGGAGGGTGGGAAGGTGGGAGGGAGGGCGGCAATGGGAGGACAAGGAAGATGCAGAAACTTTTGACAGGAAGACAGTCTCCTACTCTTCAGTTTCCTGGACTTTGAACAGGCACTGCAGGAGAACCATAATGAGCAGAGGTGTAAGGTCAGGATTTTTTTGAAACTACACAGTGGGACATGCAGTGGGTTCAATTTTAGCTTTGGGGTCATGAACGTTTATAATGGTGAAAATATTTCCACTAATAAAATTTTGAGTCACACCTCTGGCTCTATAAAGGCACACCATTTAAGAATCCCTGGTCTCTTTATCTGCAGCTATGGGCCCTTGTCTATTTGTTGTTTTAGGCTTGTTAGTGAATTTAGTAATTAATTTATAAGTAATTTATTTGGCTTCAAAAACCCAAATTTCTGTTCTTCATTCTGCTGTGCCACAGATGTAATCAGTGTTGATTACCTCTCTCTTGATTGCATTCACCTAGGTCACAGATGTAATCAATGCTGATAGAAGGGTAATCTAACTTACACAGTATCTCTTGGACACACACACATACTGTACAAACACACAATTTCAAAATAAAGATCCTAAAATTGCCAAACAAAAACACAATAATAAAAGTTTAATTGAATTTTTATTTCATTTTAGGACTCACAGAAAACACAGACACACTTATTAAAGGATAATTATAATCATCTACCCCTGCTCCACAGCTGAATCGTACCCTGGGTGAAAACCTAAACCACTAAGTCCCCCGGGTTCTTCTTAGAACTGCACCTAAACTTTCCTTTACTGCACCAGTTTTCTCTCCCTCTGCAAGGAGCTTGTCTTCCTAATGGACTATCAGTTAATGTATAGGTGAATGGGCGGCCAAAACGGGCATTTGGATGGGCATTGTTGATGATCCGCTGGGTCGGATCATCAACAATGCCTGACAAGCGCCTATACATTTAACTATACTCGCCCAAAACAACCTTTCGTACACCATTAAGCATTGTGGGTCGGGCCCACAAGTGACGCAGGAGAAGATCCCAGGAATGAGGACCTAGCATTTAGGTGGTCCTCAACCTGGGTATGATACGTGAAAGAAAAGGGGGTGGAGGGGAGGTGAGTATAATTCTCCATTGTGCAACTGTGTTGTGTTGTTATGGGAGTGCTATAAAGTATTTTTTCTCACTATTCATTTTTTCATTAATATTTATGGCAGTTAACTGTAGGTCTTTGCTAAATCGTTACTTTATTGTTTTTGCCTTGTTTTTTAAAATTTCATTTGACATTTGACATTTTCATAAACATTTTCTCTGTCATTGTCTAATTTGCTTAGAAATTGATTCCCCCATCTCTAGTAGATACTTTAGTATTAAATAATGTCTTTCTGTTGAAGATATTACAGTAAATCTAACATCTACATTTTGTTTTCACGTGTTCAGTACATTGTATGAAATTGAATCTGCAGATCTTATAGATTAATGGTCCTGTTGGTCCTTAAAAGGGAATGACTCATGTGTTAAACACAAAATACAGATTACAAAGACAATACGGCATGACGTGATAAATTCTTGGATAGACTGCATTATTTTATGTGAATGTGTGTTCAACCCTGAAATTATCAACACAATGTTAAAATCCACTGTCTTCCTGTCACTCAAGACCTTGGCCTGTATTATATAGTTGAAAATAATTATGAGAGAAATGCATGTGCCCTTGCTTAGATGCATGATTACTTTATAATATAAACTGTATTCATGCAGCAGTGTTGAAATTTTACAAAAAATGTTGTAACCCCTGTTATTTTTTTATTTTTTCTACCTTTATAAAGAGAATTTATATTCTGGCTAAGATACCAATATTAAGGCCAAGGTATTTTATACAGAACCACAAAATACAGTGCTCAACTCCCCTTATATGCAGTATTAAACCCACTTGTAAAGCACCTATTAGTGCTATATATAAATCAACTGACTTACACTGTCAGTAAATTGACCCAGGTGCAGGCAAGCCCCGGGTCCTTCGCTCGACCAGGAAACACTCCTTCTTCCTAACACATATAGGTTCAAAAATTGCAACACAACCCCCACAGGGTTAAACTTACCCACGTGGGTCTGTGGCCCGGGTGCGGCACGCCCCGGACCCGTCGCTGTAGGTCCTCTGATGCTCAACAAATATCAATATGGGATACGGCGCCACACCAAAGTAGGACACCTGGACTCTGCAATCCAACACGCTTTATTCAGAACAGTGCCATAACAAACAAAGAAGTCCCATACCTTACGCTTTTCGAGCGTACCCTCCGCTCTTACTCATAGGCTGGAAGGAACTAACGTGCTACTTGAGATGCTTATATACCCACATGATTAAATCTGGATTATTAACCCCTAATGTGGCAAAACTGAATATATGTCACATCAAACATGAAATCTTATAGTGCATCATTATATGCATTACAAATGCAATTGCATAAAAAGTATCAATGTTTTATGTACCCAAGTGCTAAATATACCTCACATGGAGGATGTGTTTATATGAGTATCAAATAAATACATTTGTTTATGTCATATTGATACTATTATAAAAATGTGACAATACAACTAAATTTGACTACTGTGATGAACTCTAAAAAGTGACTAGTATGTACATCTACAGTGAAACAAATAAATAAATAAATAGAAATATATACAGATATAATATTTTAATAGTGTGTAGTGTGTAGAATACGCCTAACACACAATCTATAAACACGATATATGGCATCCAGATCTAAGGTATGAAGGTAAAACAGTGAAAAAAAACGTAAAAAAAAAGTGAAAAAACTCTTAAATATCACTATTGTATATAATAAAAATAGGACTTTACAAAGGACCGTGTCGGACCAAGTAAGGTCCGTGATAGAATAAACATATAACTATTATAGTGTCCTATGTGTACTGACCAAAATAAAATAAAGTAAAACAAGCTAAAATTACTTTGGTACTGCGCAAATATAAAATGAAAACCCAAAATTAGCACTAGTAAGTATGGACTATACTGAATAGACACTATAAATATAAGTAAATCTATGATTATCATAGATGCATTTTAAGAAGCTTTATTAAACCGAAAAATACAAAAACCCTGCAATTATTAATTCTAAACGAGATGACACATGAACACTCCAGCTGTAGTAGAAGCAATACTCAAAAGAAAATCTATTTTTTAGTCCATTACTGGGACCCATTGAAAACAGTATGCTTGAGGATGGAAGTTACAAGTAAAGTGAAGTTGCCCTATAACTAAGAAAAGTCCTGGCTTAACTTCCTCTTACTTACTACAGGTATGGGAAGGAGACCAAAAGATAATTCCCTGGCTATGCATGGGGATATAGGTATAAAGATTTATGTTGCTGTGTAGCAGAATATAACATGGCAGCCTTCTATGGTCTTTCTGTATTGGAGGTTGAATAAAGACATACACCTATCTATTTCAACCTTTTTAGCCTACTCATTAACCCTACCTAACAGTTACATAGTAACCTTGTATTTGTTCAAAGGTGTATTTTATGTAGAGTGGACATCTTTAGAACAGAATCTTTTTGCCCCCTTACCCCAGTACAAACAGAAGCTAATTGCACCCATTCCCCTGTCCCTCAGCAGAACACACAGCCAGTTACTCCGTCCCCACTAGCAGCACAGTCAGTTTAGCACACCCCTTACCTCAAGATGAAAAGCCAGTTACCCTGGACCCCCAGCAGTATTGCCAGTTACTCCTTCCCAGTAGCAGTACAGCCAGTTACCCTGTTCTCCCAGAAGTATAGCCGGTTAACCTTTCCCCAGCAGTGCAAACAGCTGCAGTCAGTTGCCCTCTATCCCCAGCAATACACCCAGTTAACCCCATTAAAGTAGTATAAGTAACCAGTTACCACGTTTCTGTTTGTTAAAAAAATGTCATGCACTGCAATATATACGGTAGTAAAATTGGAGAAAACTAACAGCCCTATGTAATAAAAGTTCTTATGGTGCTAATTTGACCCCAACCAATCAGATATTAGCTTTCAAATGGTAAATAAAATCTAATTGGTTTCTGGCAAAATTAGCACCATTTTTAACAATAAGAATTTTTATTACATAAGCCTGAATGTGTTGTGCAAAATACCAGATTAATAGGCGACACCCTGATGTAGCCTATACACAATTTTATTTACCTTCCAATTTTATGAGCTTTTCTGGCATTTCTGTTACCGAAGATATTTTTAAACGGGCAGAAAAGTTAATTTGGTGGTGATTTAAATGAATAGTTCACAAAATGAACTATTCCTTTTTTGCATTAAATGTTTTTTACATTTTTCATGTTTCATATTATTGTTCCTAGACGTGATTTTTTAGCTTGTACTACTATTGCTAGACTGGACTTGTGTGTACACTGGAATATGGGTATGTGAAAAATTTCCCATTAGTGGAAACGATAATTCATCCGATTTATCACTGAACCTTTTTTTGTTGATCTGCCCTTTTTAGATATGCAATATGAAACATCTTACGTTTTAGCATTTCTGTAAGCAGTTTTGCTGTAACTGCAATGGTTTGACAGTTGGTGTGCTGTATGCTGTATGCAGTTTTAAAAGTTAGTATGTGGAAAAATAGTCAGGTCAGTAGTCAGAGCCTGAGCAAAACAAGTATTGTATTAAAGGCATGCAGCAACACACACACCTCATAGTAAGTGCTATTTATTTATAGATAAAGATGACGCAAAGTCATTTTTTTCAGTTATACATTACCTTTATGATAGATAGATAGATAGATAGATAGATAGATAGATAGATAGATAGATACTGTAGATAGCTAGATAGCTAGTTAGATAAATAGATAGATAGATACTGTAGAGATAGATAGCTAGATAGATAGATAGATAGATAGATAGAGACAGACAGACAGACAGACAGACACTAGATAGATAGATAGATAGCTAGATAGATAGATAGATACTGTAGATAGATACTGTAGATAGCTAGATAGCTAGATAGATAGATACGATAGATGATAGATAGATAGATAGATAGATAGATAGATAGATAGATAGATACTGTAGATAGCTAGGAGAGCCTAGTTAGATAATAGATAGATAGATAGATAGATAGATAGATAGATAGATAGATAGACAGACAGACAGACAGACAGACAGATAGATAGATAGATAGATAGACAGACAGACAGACAGACAGACAGATAGATAGATGATAGATAGATAGATAGATAGATAGATAGATAGATAGATAGACAGACAGACAGATAGACAGATAGATAGATGATAGATAGATAGATAGATAGATAGATAGGTAGATAGATAGATGATAGATAGATAGATGATAGATAGATAGAAGGATAGATAGATGATAGATAGATAGATGATAGATAGATAGATAGATAGATAGATAGATAGATAGATAGATAGATAGATAGATAGATAGATAGATAGAAAGATAGATAGATGATAGATAGATAGATAGCTAGATAGATAATAGATAGACAGACAGATTGATAGATAGATGATAGATAGATAGATAGATAGATAGATAGATAGATAGATAATAAATAGATAGATGATAGATAGATATATAGATAGATAGATAGATAGATAGATAGATGATAGATAGATAGATAGGCCGATTACAAAAAAGAACTTTATATTAAAACTTGTTCACATCATCCACATAATGGTTTTTGAACAGCTTGATCAGTTAGATCCGTATATACAGTTACTTTCTCCATGCAATAAAAGTATGAACTTGGGAGAGCTATAAAATGAAGGAGGGATTTATGGGAGAAATTCTAGTCAGCATTACAGTGCAAAGCAAAACTGGAAAAACTGGCTAAAAATATAACATTTAAGATTAATATACTATTTCAGCAAAGGTCCAATGCAAAACATAGTGACAGTAAATATGTGCAAAGCCATTGTCAGCAGAGATCACTATGTCAGATCCTTGGTTTAATTGTCCATCTGAGTATTACATGTTAGTATATCAAGCCCATGAACCTCTAACATAGATGAAACTGCTTTTTTCATCACAAAATCAAAATAACTATATCTGCTGAGCTGCAAATGTCCGCAGTTGTTATATACAGAGATTTCACTTCAAGTTTAAGTTGGTTTTAGCAAACATGTTGAATGATGAAGTGGCAGCCGAGTGACAGTAATTATGGTTATGTGCCAATGAAATGTTTAATCAAATAATTAAACCTTTTCTGGAATATATGAACGACAGAGATGAATTATGTTGTTGGGATTAAAAGGGCATTTAATCTCCCCTGTCCCTCTCCAGTGAACAAACTAGGTCTTTACGTCTGTGTTTATATAATTCGATAGACGTGTCACAACCCAACACTTGATAAATGGGCACACTCGCAAGAGCCCTTGGTCAGTCTGATCATAGTTGGACTATGTCAGGGAAGCAGTGACTTTGTTGACAGCTCTTCTGAATTACAGGTGAGGACCTTGTGGTTTGAGCACTAACCTTGGGTACTTTTATGTGAAACAAGGCCATTTTTACAATTAAGTTGTCTTCCAGGTTGTCATCTAACAAGTAACCGAACAACTGTTTCCTTGTGTATGTTCACACAACTATACAGTATACAGTATCTATACACCTATTATACATTTCTTACTCTTTGCACTGTCTACATTGACTTTGAGAAAATCACCACAGTTAATCTTTAAAATGTTTCACCATATAGAGCCAACCCCTCAGTCTTTAAATAATCACAAAGGCATTAAGATTAGAGAGTTTCGTCTGGGTTTCGGATTTTCGGATCTCGGGAAAATCCCGAAGATCCAAAAATCCTGAACAAATTTTCGAATGTAGGGGGCTATTTTTGATATTTTCGAAAATAGCCTTGAACGTTTGATTTTCAAAAATAAAATACGCTCGGAAACTTGAAAATGGTCTTCAATCGTTTTTAATAATTTTCTAACGTTCAAGGCTATTTTTATCGAAAATAGCCCGCATTTAAAAATGTCTTTCAGAGTCCTGGAATCTGGAGGATCCGTCCAGATTCAGACAAATCTTTCAATTTTGGAACCAGGGGTTAATAACGATATAAACCGAGTTTTTCAGGCGTAAAATCAGCCTGAAAACTTGAACTCGGTTTATACTCGAGTCACTACTTCCTTACTCTCCGGCAGCCGCACGATCATTCCTCTGTACTGGCGCGCCGGCCGACGTCACTGCCCGGCGCCAATTAGTGACATCAGCCGGCGTGCCAGTACAGGGAATGAGCGCGCGGCTGCCGGAATGCTTACGGTACCTGATCGCGGCTGCTGACTTCAATGCTGGCAAAGGGTGAGGTGCTGATCTTCAATGCTGGCACATTACTGGATGCACCGGTACAAACTGAACGGGTGGAGGGTGAGGTGCTGACTTCAATGCTGGCACATTACTGGATGCACAGGTACAAACTGAACTGGGTGGGAGAAACTGAACTGGGTGGGAGGGTGAGGGTGTCATTCAAGTTGTTTGGAAACTACAACTCCCAGCATGCTTTATTAGCTTGGAGTTGTAGTTTCCAAACATCTTGAATGCCAAGTTTCTACCCTCGGTTTATACTCGAGTCAACCATTTTATTAGATTTTTTAGGTGAAATTGGGTACCCGGTTATAACTCGGGCCGGTTTATACTCGAGTATATACGGTATTTCTTGAATAGAGTCAAGTCAGCCTCCGTACATTGTAATGTAACCCCCTTTAGGGCAAGGTAAGTCACACTGCCCTGCAAAGTGTTCACAGGTAATACAGCTCAGCATGGCTTTTAAACCGGGCAAGAATGGGTTTTAAAGAGGGGTCTGTACCATTTCCAAACAGTTTGGAAACAGAGACAGGCAAACGGTGTAATGAGATGGAAATTTCCCACAACTGAGTGCAATGCACTATCCTTGTTCCACTTTTGATGAGAAACTGTTGTAAATTGGTAACGGCATAACACAAGTAATTTAAGGTGCACTTTATGTGTAATCGTATCTCCCACTATGCAAAAAGGCACTATCGCCAAAACCAGAGCAAAACCCACAATATTCGATGTACAGTTGTGTTCAAAAATTCAACCCCAAATGCTGTAAATGGTTTTAGGGAATTCAGTGTACATTTGTAATGTGTTCAGAATGAAATTACAAGGACTTTTTAAAGAACCAAATGAAACTAAAATTACATTAATTGTTTTGTAATACAGTATTAAATGTTTTTTTTTGTGATTTCTATGACACAATTATTCAACCCCTTAAAGACTAACACTCTTAAGAACAGAGGTTCATTAAAGTGTTTTCGATCAGGTATTGAAAACAATGTGGATGTCATCGAGGAGCAATCAAGCATATAAGCACCAATTAGGCAGATTAAAATGACTGTGACTTGGCTCCTTCTAGACATTTACTGGTTGTGTACAAACATGGTGAAGTCAAGAAAATGGTCCAGGAAGACAAGAGAAGCGGTGATTTCTCTTTACAGGAAGCGCAATGGCTAAAAAAATAGTCAGGTCAGTAGTCAGAGCCTGAGCAAAACAAGTATTGTATTAAAGGCATGAGCAAACACACACACCTCATAGTAAGTGCATTTATTTATAGATAAAGTGACGCAAAGTCATTTTTTCAATACATACACTTTAGTGATAGATAGAAGATAGATAGATAGATAGATAGATAGATACTGTAGAGATAGCTAGATAGATAGATAGATAGATAGATAGTAGATGATAGATAGATAGATAGATAGTACAGACAGACAGACAGAGAGACAGGCAAGATAGATAGATAGATAGATAGATAGATAGATAGATAGATTAGATAGATAGATAGATAGATAAGATAGAGATTAGATATACTGTAGATAGCTAGAAGCTAGTTAGATAAATAGATAGATGATACTGTAGAGATAGATAGCTAGATAGATAGATAGATAGTAGTAGAGACAGACAGACAGACAGACAGACACTAGATAGAAGATAGATAGCTAGATAGATAGATAGATACTGTAGATAGATACTGTAGATAGCTAGATAGCTAGATAGAAGAACGATAGATGATAGTAGATAGATAGATAGATGTAGATAGATAGATATAGAGTAGATAGATAGTAGATAGAAGATTGAGATACTGTAGATAGATAGATAGATAGATAGATAGATAGATAGATAGATAGATAGATAGATGATAGAGAGATAGATAGGTAGATGATTGATAGATAGATAGATAGATAGATAGATCATAGATAGATAGATAGATAGATATTAGTTAGATAGATAGATAGATAGATAGATAGATAGATGATAGATAGATAGATAGACAGACAGACAGACAGACAGACAGGACAGACAGACAGGACAGAGACAGACAGACAGATAGATAGATAGATAGATAGCTAGATAGATAGATACTAGATAGATAGATAGATAGATAGATAGATAGATAGATAGATAGATAGATAGATACGATAGATAGATAGATAGATAGATAGATAGATAGATAGATAGATAGATAGATATGATAGTAGTAGTATGATAGATAGATAGTAGATAGAATTAGTAGATAGATAGATAGATAGATAGATAGATGATAGATAGATAGATAGATAGATTGATAGATAGATGATAGATAGATAATAGATAGATAGATGATAGATAGATAGATAGATAGATAGATAGATAGATGATAGATAGATAGATAGATAGATGATAGATAGATACTGTAGATAGATATATAGATAGATAGAAATGTAGATGATTGATAGATAGATAGATAGATGATAGATAGATAGATACTGTAGACAGATAGATAGATAGATAGATAGATAGATAGATAGATAGATAGATGGGCAGATTAAAAAAGAACTTTATATTAAAACTTGTTCACATCATCCACATAATGGTTTTTGAACAGCTTGATCAGTTAGATCCGTTATATACAGTTACTTTCTCCATGCAATAAAAGTATGAACTTGGGAGAGCTATAAAATGAAGGAGGGATTTATGGGAGAAATTCTAGTCAGCCATTACAGTGCAAAGCAAAACGATGGAAAAACTGGCTAAAAATATAACATTTAAGATTAATATACTATTTCAGCTAAAGGTCCAATGCAAAACATAGTGACAGTAAATATGTGCAAAGCCATTGTCAGCAGAGATCACTATGTCAGATCCTTGGTTTAATTGTCCATCTGAGTATTACAATGTTAGTATATCAAGCCCATGAACTCTAACATAGATGAAACTGCTTTTTTCATCACAAAATCAATAATAACTTATATCTGCTGAGCTTGCAAATGTCCGCAGTTGTTATATACAGAGATTTCACTTCAAGTTTAAGTTTTGGTTTTAGCAAACATGTTGAATGATGAAGTGGCAGCCGAGTGACAGTAATTATGGTTATGTGCCAATGACAAATGTTTAATCAAATAATTAACCTTTTCTGGAATATATGAACAGACAGAGATGAATTATGTCTGTTGGGATTAAAAGGGCATTTAATCTCCCCCCTGTCCCTCTCCCAGTGAACAAACTAGGTCTTTACGTCTGTGTTTTATATAATTCGATAGACGTGTCACAACCCAACACTTGATAAATGGGCACACTCTGCAAGAGCCCTTGGTCAGTCTGATCATAGCTTGGGACTATGTCAGGGAAGCAGTGACTTTGGATGGACAGCTCTTCTGAATTACAGGTGAGGACCTTGTGGTTTGAGCACTAACCTTGGGTAATTTAACGTGAGACAAGGCCATTTTTACAATTAAGTTGTCTTCCAGGTTGTCATCTAACAAGTAACCGAACAACTGTTTCCTTGTGTATGTTCACACAACTATACAGTATACAGTATCTATACACCTATTATACATTTCTTACTCTTTGCACTGTCTACATTGACTTTGAGAAAATTCACCACAGTAAATCTTTAAAATGTTTCACTCATATAGAGCCAACCCCTCAGTCTTTAAATATATCACAAAGGCATTAAGATTAGAGAGTTTCGTCCTGGTTTCGGATTTTCGGATCTCGGGAAAATCCCGAAGATCCAAAAATCCTGAACAAATTTTCGAATGTAGGGGGCTATTTTTGATAATTTTCGAAAATAGCCTTGAACGTTTGATTTTCAAAAATAAAATACGCTCGGAAACTTGAAAATGGTCTTCAATCGTATTTTTAATAATTTTCTAACGTTCAAGGCTATTTTTATCGAAAATAGCCCCGCACATTTAAAAATGTCTTTCAGAGTCCTGGAATCTGGAGGATCCGTCCAGATTCAGACAAATCTTTCAGATTTTGGAACCGAGGGGTTAATACCGTATAAACCGAGTTTTTCAGGCTGTAAAATCAGCCTGAAAACTTGAACTCGGTTTATACTCGAGTCACTACTTCCTTTACCTCTCCGGCAGCCGCACGATCATTCCTGTACTGGCGCGCCGGCCGACGTCACTGCCCGCGCCAATTAGGACATTCAGCGGCGTTGCCAGTACAGGGAATGAGCGCGCGGCTGCCGGAATGCTTACGGTACCTGATCGCGGCTGCTGACTTCAATGCTGGCAAAGGGTGAGGTGCTGACTCTTCAATGCTGGCACATTACTGGATGCACAGGTACAAACTGAACTGGGTGGGAGGGTGAGGTGCTGACTTCAATGCTGGCACATTACTGGATGCACAGGTACAAACTGAACTGGGTGGGAGCAAACTGAACTGGGTGGGAGGGTGAGGGTGTCATTCAAGTTGTTTGGAAACTACAACTCCCAGCATGCTTTATTAGCTTGGAGTTGTAGTTTCCAAACATCTTGAATGCCAAGTTTCTACCCTCGGTTTATACTCGAGTCAACCACTTTTATTAGATTTTTTAGGTGAAATTGGGTACCTCGGTTTATACTCGGGCCGGTTTATACTCGAGTATATACGGTATTTCTTGAATAGAGTCAAGTCAGCCTCCGTACCATTTGTAATGTTAACCCCCTTTAGGGCAAGGTCTAAGTCACACTGCCCTGCAAAGTGTTTCACAGGTAATACAGCTCAGCATGGCTTTTAAACCGGGCAAGAATGGGTTTTAAAGAGGGGTCTGTACCATTTCCAAACAGTTTGGAAACAGAGACAGGCAAACGGTGTAATGAGATGGAATATTTCCCACAACTGAGTGCAATGCACTATCCTTGTTCCACTTTTGATGTAGAAACTGTTGTAAATTGGTAACGGCATAACACAAGTAATTTAAGGTGCACTTTTATGTGTAATCGTATCTCCCACTATGCAAAAAAGGCACTATCGCCAAAACCAGAGCAAAACCCACAATATTCGATGTACAGTTGTGTTCAAAATTATTCAACCCCAAATGCTGTAAATGGTTTTAGGGAATTCAGTGTACATTTGTAATTGTGTTCAGAATGAAATCTTACAAGGACTTTTTAAAGAACCAAATGAAACTAAAATTACATTAATTGTTTTTGTAATACAGTATTAAATGTTTTTTTTTGTGATTTCTTCATTGACACAATTATTCAACCCCTTAAAGACTACCACTCTTAAGAACAGAGGTTCATTAAAGTGTTTTCGATCAGGTATTGAAAACAATTGTGGATGTCATCGAGCAGCAATCAAGCATAATAAGCACCAATTAGGCAGATTTAAAATGACTGTGATACTTGGCTCCTTCTAGACATTTACTGGTGTGTTTACAAACATGGTGAAGTCAAGAAAATGGTCCAGGAAGACAAGAGAAGCGGTGATTTCTCTTTACAGGAAGCGCAATGGCTATAAGAAGATTGCAATGTTAAACATGCCAAGAGACACCATAGGAAGCATCATTCGCAAATTCAAGGCAAAGGGCACTGTTGAAATGCTACCTGGTCGTGGCAGAAAGAAGATGCTGACTTCGACTGCTGTGCGCTACCTGAAGCACAAAGTGGAGAAAAGTCCCCATGTGACAGCTGAGGAACTGAAAATTTTGTCAGATGTGGGTACTGAAGTTTCAGCTCAGACAAAAAGGCGCACACTGCGTAATGAAGGCCTCCATGCCAGAACTCCCAGGCGCACCCCCTTGCTGTCTCCAAAGAATAAGAAGAGTTGACTGAAGTATGCCAAAAGTCATGTGGACAAACCACAAAAGTGTTCTGTGGACTGATGAAACAAAATTAGAACTGTTTGGGCCCATGGATCAACGCTATGTTTGGAGGAGGAAGAACAAGGCCTATGAAGAAAAGAACACCTTGCCTACTTTGAAGCATGGTGAGGGGTCAATCATGCTTTGGGGCTGTTTTGCTTCTGCGGGTACAGGGAAGCTTCAGCGTGTGCAAGGTACCATGAATTCTCTTCAGTACCAGGAGATATTGAAAAAAAAATGTGATGCAGTCCGTCACAAACCTAAGTATGTTTCTAAATGAGTGTCTCCTCCTCTCCTGGAAGATTTACTGAAGAACAGGATGTAAGAGATAGTGCATTTACCTCCTGCTCTTCAGTAAATCAGATGGAAACATACTTACTTTTTTGCTGGACATACCCTTTAAATAATATCCGGTTGGTTGGGGCAAAATTAGCACAATTTTTAACAATAAGAACTTTTATTGAATCTCCCTGTATGTATACCATGTTTTGCTTCATTAACTGCTACACAATATATGCAGAAGATGAAAACAATACATGCCCACAGAGATACAGTACAATTATATTCCCACCCTAAATCAAGACTCTGCCAATCTTTTCTAACATCTAGTCAGACTGCCCAGTCAATGAAATAATTAGAAAAGGCCGCACTAAAGTTTTGTGCACAGGCGATATGGTCAGGCATCATTCATGTGTATGGATGTCAGTCCTTGTTCATTTTCAGGCCTTGTTCCTTATTATTAACTCATACACACAATGCGATTATCGCCTGCATGCCTATTTGTCGGCTGCTCATTTATAGTGGTTCAAGCCCATGTGTATAAACCTTTAGTAGATGAAGGCATCCATTCATGCAGCAACAAGGTTGCATCTGTTATTTGGAACATGGCTTTTACAAAGGGTTAAGCGATTTTAGGATGGGGATTGTGGGGTGTGCATGTTTAAGTATAGTAACGCTAATCAAAAGGGGGGGGGGGGAAGCAGGTCCAGAGATTTTATTTTTTTTAAAAAGATAGGAGGGCTAACAGCCTAAAAACGCATAAAAACACATTGCAAAAATGTTTAAACATAGCCTTACACAATTATCTAGTTGTTCAACACCAGTTTTATAGTCATTTCAATTGAATATACCGACAGCTTTTTCTATAAAAGGATAAACGTTTACATTTATAGTTCTTTACAGTCTTTTATAACAAACGCAACGTTTCCTAGCATCTGCTAATTTGTTTCCAAAAAAATCCAAAAATAATCATTAAACAAACCAGGGGAGAAAAATTTTATTCTCCCTCTTTACAGAGCACTGGTAAGGCCTCATTTGGAATATGCAGCAAAGTTTTGGAATCCAGAATACAAAAAAACCCCCAAAAAAACCTTGAAAATGGAAAGGGCTCTGAGAAGGGCAACTAAATTAATAAGGAGACTAGGGGAGCTTGAATATGAAGACAGATTGGATAAATTAAAATTACTAGAGAAAAGGCGCTTGAGTGGGGATATGATCACGGTATCTAAATACATTAATGGGCTATACAATAAACTATCTGGGGTTTTCTTCAATAGAACATGTAAGATGACACACGGACATCCCTTAAGACTGAAAGAAAAGAAGTTTAGTCTCCAAGTTCGGAAAGGATTTTTCGCTGTGAGAACAGTAAATCTATGGAACTGTCTTCCATTTGACGTGGTGATAGCAGGTTCATTGGATAGTTTAAAAAAAAAAAAACAACACAGGATGAGTTTTTAAAAATAAAGAATGTTGCAGGTTACTGGTATTGGGAGAGTTGAAGTTGATCCAGGGATATTTTCGGATTGCCTCAGGAAGAATTTTTTCCCCCTTCATTTTTTTTTTTTTTTTTTTGGTCTTCCGCTGGATTGTATGTTAGGCAGGAAATGTGGGCATTGCTGAATATTTTGGACTAGATGGACATATGTCTTTATTTAAAATACTAAAGACCTACTCAAATACTATACTAAAATGTAAAATCGATAAACTGCCATTTATCTGTTCCATTACACAACACAGAATATACCCACTGTAAACATGTTAGGTTGCATCATTCAAGAGATACCCTCTACCCAGACACTGCAGGGATCTACAATCTTCAATTGTTGGCACATCCCACTAAAAAACTTCTCTTTTACATTATTTGAATAAAGATAATGTTGTGTTACTTACACTACTTTGATTATATATGGTAACAATACCATAATTTGCAGTGTGCACACCATATCATATCAGAGGACATGTGGACATCCTTTAAGATTGGAAGAAAATACATTTCATTTTCAGGTTAGGAAAGGTTTCTTTACAGTGAGAAAGGTGAAACTGTGGAACTGTCATCCAGCACATGTGGTAATGGCAAGTTCATTGAATAACTTTAATAGTGGGCTACATAAATATTGAGAATTACTGGTATTAATTCATATAATGCAGTTCTGGTTGATCCGGGGATGCTTTCCGATTGCCATTTGGAGTCAGGAAGAATTTTTTCCCCCTTTTTTAGCTGGTTCTTTTTGCCTTCCTCTGGATCAACTGTTAGGTAGGGTTAAAAAGGAGGGTGAAAAGGTTGGACTTGATGGACGCATGTCTTTATTCAACCTCAATTACTATGTTACCATTATTGCTTGGCCCTATATTGGAAAAACAGACCTGCGCTGGTGTCACGGACACCAGTTCCCTGGGCACGTGATCTCATCAATCAAATTGCCCCCAACACACAACGTTTAAGGCCTTGGGGAAACCACACAATCATTCTTAACTTTCACTGGCTATGCACACCCGCCCTGGCAGCTTAATGGGTTAACACTACACCATTCACTCCAGCAACCAAATGGCTAATCAGCTTCACACTTCCCTACCAGCAGCCACAAAGTTAATTAGCATGTACATAAGCAAAGTATTTAATAGAGCAATCCAAACACATAAAAATTTATCAGAGGCTACTTGAGTTCTTTAGAGCATTAAAGACAAAACATATTATTACATTTTAGATGTAATATTCCTAAAGGTGTACGGTGCATATAACACAAAATAATAGAAAATGATGGTACACACATAAACATACAATAGGTATGGTACAAAACCGTTATATAAATAAAAAGTAGAAAATTCCAAAGCTTACAGAATTCTGGGTTACAGAGGCAGGAATAAATACCTAAAAGAAACACCCCAACTAGGTTGGACCTCAAAAGGATGCCACCAGACCTAAGAAAGGTCTTCAGAGAGAATTTTCCCCTCCCATCTGACTGAGGGTGGGAGAACAACCCCAAACCTTTAAGGTGGATACACATGTACCAATTCTTCCTCCTGACCGAATGTTCAAGACTTTCTACCGGTCGGCCAGGATGAAGGACGGTCAGTCAAGGCAAAACCAGCTGCGTTCTACAGTAACCACGACGGAATGTGAGGTCCCATAAAGAACCACAAGATCGCCCATGGTTTTCCAACCTATCTGGTCGTACGTTCGTCCGATTCGGACGAACAAACGATCAGTCACGGCCGACACAAGGAACAATACAATATGGCCCGACTGACTGAAACACTGGAATTTCGGTTGGTCGGGTCAAATTATTGTATGGTGCTTTAATCCCCAATTTACTCAATCCCCTGAAACTTTATATCTATGCATTGCAATATCCAATCCAACCCAATATTCTTATTCTACATGATTTATCCAAAGAATCAATATAAAATATGACTGGCCCGGACACATTTTATCAGAGATAATAGTATCTCCCACAGGTCTATCATAAGAGCAGCATGTCTGACATTGGTTTATCCTCCCATTTATAAATGTATTATTGGTGTATGTATATCACATTATGGTAAAATATCCTTCTTATGGGAACGCTTTCTTTCCAGACCATCCTCCCTGATATTTACCAGGCCTAGGGTCTGGTTTGGGGAAGCCTTTTGTTGTGAAATTACTAGGGTCTATTAGCATGGCTCCTAAGAAAAGGCAGCTAGAAAGATTAGGGAGAGAGGGGTCAAAAGGAGCAAAAAGCCCTTCACTCAGCATAAAAATGGAGAAAAACCTTCTTACAACAGAAGGTATCTTGCAGTCTCATGCTATATGAATAGCATTGCCCACAAAACCTTCTTGTTTCTTAGGTTTTGTGGGCAATGCTATTCATACAGCATGAGACTGCAAGATGCCTTCTGTTATAAGAAGGTGTTTCTCCATTTTCATGGCTCCGAAGTTTCTGTAATAAGTTCAGAAAGAGAAGTCCCTAACGATTTTTAACCATAAAGGTCCCCAAATGTTAACCCTTCCCTGTCTCACTATGAGGCTTAAACATTACTCTGTCATGACAGCTGGTATCTTAGTTTTTCTATATGTTTACAGTATATCCATGTTTTCTTATGAATTTGTTTTGAGGTTTACATGCATTGGTTAACTGCCTAAACCAACATTTAATTTTCCCTTTCTACATTCTATCTTCTGGAGTTTCCATGGGAAAGGATGACTTCTTATTTTATTTTCATTAAATAAAATCTTCTTTTGAAGCCACAGCAGTTCTCTGTGTCAGACACATCCCTGGCAGAATAAAATAGCCTGTCACAGCTTCATGATGACACCAGCACTCCAGTCCTTGAGATTCACAATTAAAGGTCAAACACCTTAACCAATCAGAGCTCATGATTTACCCATCACTGGAGACCAGTGATGGGTAAAGCATTAAACATATTTTCAAATAGTCATTTGCTTTTCTGTTTCTACAACATAAATCTGTATATTGGATTGTCAGCATTCTTACTGGAAAAGAAAAAGCTGTGTGTGTAAGTGGATGGTTCAGAGAGAACACATTTAAAGGTCTGTGGGATTTTCTATGTCCTTGCACTTAATGTGCTACCATCATCATTGTTACTGAGAACGTCTGTCTAAAGAACCAGGGCAGCCAACAAATACACAACAATTCACAAAGCAGATGCCTGGTTACATAAATATCTGATGTAGGCAACAATGAAAGAAATGCTAAAAGAAAACTTATTACAAAGAATCCTCTATAAAAATGGTATTTGAAATTTTCAGTTACAGTATTTGACAACAATCGCATGATTTTTTTTGCCACACAGGTTAGTAAAGCCTGGCCCAGTGCAATTGATCTATTATCGTTAGTGTGTGTACCCAGCTTTAGATCCTTTTTTAATGTATCTACTTAAATTTTATGGCCGTATCTGCGTTGGGCCATCATAAAGAGTAAAAGAAGTATGCCTTTATGATTGTCGTGGAAACCGAAGTGCCCAGAGGAAACACACGCAAGCACAGGGACAGCATACAAACTCCTTGCACATGTGTCCAGGGGTAGAATCGAACTCAGGACTTCAGAGCTGCAAGGCATCAGTGCTAACCACTGAGCCACCATGCTGCCCTAAATATATATA
This sequence comes from Hymenochirus boettgeri, assembly GCA_019447015.1. NCBI lineage: Eukaryota > Metazoa > Chordata > Amphibia > Anura > Pipidae > Hymenochirus > Hymenochirus boettgeri. The sequence continues at coordinate 72,047,900 of CM033470.1, read as the reverse complement.
AACAGATATACAGTTTTCGATTATTCTGTATGTATACTATTAAAAAAAAAAAAACTAAATGCCTACATATATAGAACGGTGTGTGTATCCCCAAAAAATTTCATCTACCGGTACCTCATACATATTCTTCCCTTACATACTGGTTGCGATCAAATGGTTGCTATGCGCTGATTGCAGTGGATTTAAAAGCGCCTGCTCTTCACAATGATTAGCACAAAAACGTATGTAACTCGGGTTTCCCTGGATGGATTTTAACGCGGTTCGCTTTTTTTTTAAAGCTAAAACACAGGACAATAACTTATAAAAATTTAGTTTTGGGGGTAGACAATCCCTTTTACCTTTTGAAGTTTTCACGATGTTCACAAAACCACCTGACCAGATCATTTTGTGTTCAGCATTACAGCTGTAATGTTAATCGCAAACCATAATCTGGTCAGGAAACACCGCAGGAAGTTATAAAGAGAGAGTGATATTGAGCAAAGCTAAAGCAAGTCCAGCCCTAAAATGAAAACTTATAAACAGGTAAATCACCCCCCCAAAACCCTAAACGGTAATAGTTTAACATCTGAAATATATAAGTCTAACCTGAAATCCTGCACAATGTCCTGTTTCCCCTGTTTCTGCTTCCTGGTTCTTCCAGTTATCAGCTGTCAGTTATGGATTTGACATCACAGCCAATGAATGAATGTTAATCCCCTGCCTGCCTCTTCTGAGCATGCTCAGGCACAGTACAGTCTCAGTACAGGTTTCTAAATTGCTCAGTTTGCATGAGGCATCCAGAAGCATAGCAGGCATACAGTAATGAATTCATAGGACAAACTATGATATACAGTTGTTTTCAAAATTATTCAACCCCCAATCCTGTAGAGGGTTTTAGGGAATTCAGTGTACATTTGTAATTGTGTTCAGAATTAAATCTTACAAGGACTTTTTAAAAAACCAAATGCAACTAAAATGACATTAATTGTTTTTGTAATACAGGATTAAATGGTTTTTTTTTGTGATTTCTTCATTGACACAATTATTCAACCCCTTAAAGACTACCACTCTTAAGAGCAGAGGTTCATTCAAGTGTTTTCGATCAGGTATTGAAACCACTTGTGGATGTCAATGAGCAGCAATCAAGCATAATAAACACCAATTAGGCAGATTTAAAATGACTGTGATACTTAGCTCCTTCTAGACATTTACTGGAGTGTTTACAAACATGGTGAAGTCAAGAGAATGGTGCAGGAAGACAAGAGAAGTGGTGATTTCTCTTCACAGGAAGGGCAATGGCTATAAGAAGATTGCAAAGATGTTAAACATACCAAGAGACACCATAAGAAGCATAATTCGCAAATTCAAGGCAAAGGGCACTGTTGAAACGCTACCTGGTCATAGCAGAAAGAAGATGCTGACTTTGACTGCTGTGCACTACCTGAAGTGCAAAGTGGAGAAAAGTCCCCGTGTGACTGCTGAGGAACTGAAAAAAGATTTGTCAGATGCGGGTACTGAAGTTTCAGCTCAGACAATAAGGCACACACTGCGTAATGAAGGCCTCTATGCCAGAACTCCCAGGCGCACCCCCTTGCTGTCTCCAAGAATAAGAAGAGTCGACTGCAGTATGCCAAAAGTCATGTGGACAAACCACAAAAGTTTTGGGATAGTGTTCTGTGGACTGATGAAACAAAATTAGAACTGTTTGGGCCCATGGATCAACGCTATGTTTGGAGGAGGAAGAACAAGGCCTATGAAGAAAAGAACACCTTGCCTACTGTGAAGCAATGATCCCAAGCATACCTCCAAGTCCACTAGAGCATGGTTGCAGATTAAAGGCTGGAACATTTTCGAGTGGATATCACAGTCACCAGACTTAAATCCGATTGAGAACCTCTGGTGGGACTTAAAGAAAGCAGTTGCAGCGCGCAAGCCTAAGAATGTGACTGAACTAGAGGCTTTTGCCCATGAAGAATGGACTAAGATACCCGTAGATCACTTGTGTCAAGCTATGCTTCACGTTTAAAAGCTGTTATAACTGGAAAACGATGTTGTACTAAGTATTAAGAATGAATGTCACTTGGGGGTTGAATAAAATTGATAATGAAGTGAGCACAGAAAAGACATTTGTGGTTATTTCATTATATGTTAAGTTATATTTGTCTGAGTTACAAGTGTCTCTTTGATTTAATTGTAAACAAGATGACTGAAATGATCAAAATCAATGTCAAACTGGCCAAAACACTCAATTTCAGTGGGGGTTGAATAATTTTGAACACAACTGTATCAACATATCTTAAAGAGGCTATTCTTTCTAAAAGATGTTCTTATGAGGGTGGAGTTGTCCTTTTAATGTTTATGCCTAGAAATGTCACAGACAGCAGCCATCCGGTGTTCTTCTCTATGTGTTCTCAAAAAAGAATCTGTAAAGATGTCCACCCCCTTAAAATAAAATTCGTACATAGGTTAATCACCCCCCCCCATCCAACTTTGAAAGGTTTAAATGTTTTTGTGAAGCTATCTTCTGCTGCTCCTTCATACCTTTTCCATGCATGGCAGCAGCAGGGGTCAAACCGGCAGCAGTGTAAGTGATTGTCTGAGACGGGATGTTTGCTGGTTGTCATAGTGTACACTGTACACTTTACATGCTCTCTAGTACACAGCAGATCAAAACAAGGAAGCTGCAGCCTGTCCTGCCCCTAGAAGCTGAGAGCCAATCAAGTTACAGCATAGAGACCCGCCTGTAAGTCACAGAACATGTTACGGCAGACTCAGCCTCTCAGAAACAGATTTAACAGTGTGCTATTGGCTGTGACACCACGGTCAATGACTGAGCATTTTAGAGCACACAGAAGGTGGGAGGGGGGGGGAAGAAAGCTAAGAACAGGAAGGATATCACAGTCTGCAAGTAAGTATAAGAAAGGGGAGTATAGCATTTTTTGCTTTTAGGGGGTCCTCTACCAACAAGGCCATTTTCATTTTGGGGTTGGACATGTCCTTTAATATACTTTACAATAGGGTTACATTATTAACAATATAACTTACAGTATGAATACATTTCATATGAAATACAAAAGGTGAAACCCTGAGGAAGTCCCGCAACAATGATGAAACACGAGATGGTTTAGGTGCCTATTATTGTTTGGCATTCCCAGATTGATTACCTGAGATTACAGTGCAGAGGACTTGAGTGAAATAGACACCATTTCTAGGAATCTCTAACTCCATGAGGTGGTTCCATCGTAGCACTGCTAAGAACAGGAGGGAAACTGGGAGAAGATAGAAGAACTTATACCTGAGCCCATTGGTGCACAATGGAAATTTTGTGTGTGTATATTTTGCTATGTGTGGATATAGAATCTTTACACAGGTGTATTTTAAACTGTTACTCAGACAGTCACCAGCTTCCAGAGGAACCAAATAGGATAATCCTGCAGGTCTGAGAGTAGGCCCAGGTAATCCTGCCACACTGTGTGGTTGAAACTAAACATGCTAGGTTAATATTTATTAGTATTCACCACGGCAAGTGGTGATGGTACCTCATATTATAACAGAAGGTTCATGCATCATGTTATTATAATAGCATTGCCCTAATAATCTAACGTATAAAACTTTATCCTTTATATATTCTTTTATACAGATCTAATTGAAAAAAATTTTTTAATAACTGATAACTGCTTTTTATTTCAGTATTTCAGTAAATCCTTGGTATACCTGCCTGGCTTTACGGTTTACCACTAAGCAAAAGGGCTTGCAAGCGAGCACCTTCATCCCAACCATTAATAGTGGCTGCCAATTCTAGCCAATCAGTCTACTCACTAGTTACCCCATCAAATGGATCAGGTTTAAAAATTGGTTTGGCAATTGGGCTTGGTAGAGCTACGGAGTCTAATTGGGGAATTTCATCTGCAGGTACAAGGACAGGAGGATTTGAATCAATACTATCAGTAGCAGCCTCCATAGCTTAATACAGAGAACAAATATACAGAGAAAACAGGGAGAATACATTGTATTACCAGCACCGCTGCCACCGATTTGTACCAAATCATTGTTTTATGGAAGGATTATGGGTAGCATGGCACAAAGCCTTGGTGTATATGTCCATTACAATACACATCACATCCTTTGTAGTAGACAGAAACTTTTTTGGATTGCACTTTCTTTCATATGGAGCAGACATAGCGGTGTGGTTTAAAGGGCATGTTCACCCCTTTTTACAACATGTTTCTGTAGTGTAGGGCTCCCTCCCCCAACCCCAAATGCCATAGTAGTTTGACACAAAACACCCCCGATCTGTACTTACATCACCTCTTTCCCCCGTCGATGTGTCATGGCACTCTGCTTGCATGAAACTGCAAGCAAGGGGCCGGACCGGCAGCCGCGTCCGTGATTGGCTGAGAGGCAGCCAATCACAGACGTGGCTTCCGGCTGTGCAGATCGACGGGGGAAAGAGGTGATGTAAGTACATATTGGGAGTGTTTCGTGTGAAACTACTATGGCGTTTGGGGTTGGGGGAGGGAGCCCTACACTACAGAAAAGGGGTTTTGTGCTAGGGGGAGGGAGAAAGAAACAGGAGGGAGAGGGAGGTCTGTACTGGGCATGACAAATTCTCCTAGAGGAGATACAGGACGCAGATTCCTATATGGACTCTGCAGAGCTCCTGGTGGGCAGTTTTTTGGACTTTAGGGGGGGATTACTGGAGAACCATTTGGAGTTGGGATGTGAGGTAAGGATTTTTCTACACTATATAGTGGGGCCAGTAGTGGGTTAAATTGTAGTTTTAGAGGTGGACATGCCCTTTAAGCTGCCATTTGACAAAACCATTTTGAAACAGGGATCTCAGCTCTGTAAGTAAGTTTATGTATTTTGTATATTTTGTGTTGTACCTAATATAAGTCAGTGCTATACTTTATAGACATTGTCGGATGGTCATTTAAATGGTAATAGTGAGATAGTACACACATACAACTTTCCTATACCCCCCACCACATTGGTAGCTCCTAAAAACCCAATGCAATCTCATATGAAGATATAAACCCCTTATATTATATAAATATATTATCTATATCTTCATTACACCCAGTTATGTGATGTTTGTAAAACATGTGACAGTCTTAGCCAATTAGAACATTCTTCAGACTCTCTTACTTTCCCCTCTCCTTAGAAAGTAATGAGACAATCCAGTTTCTGTTTGCTAGACAGGAAGTGTCTGTTTAGGATTAAATGGCTTTGCATGTCTCTAAAAACTACCCAGCATTCATAGAGAAATGGGCAGTTTTTACCCCAATATTAATATATTAAACACAATGAGGCTGTCAGGTACCTTCAGTTATAAGAAGGCTCTACTTCATTTTATACCCTGTGGGGAGCTTTTAGCTCCTTTATCCAAACCTCTCTATGACTTGGCAAGCTAATCAGAATCCTGTTTCCTAACCCTATAGTGACTGTAAATCTGGAACTTACTGTGGTAATTACCAATAAGTATGAACCTAGCACGTTATTCTGGATCCTGTATAGGCTCTCAGGATGTCCAATGGAGCTGTTCAGATTGAATTGCACATTGTGGCAGGATTGCCTGGATCTGTGTTCAGATCTGCAGGTTAATACCATTTTGTCTGGATACATATAATACATGTGTCCCAACTGAGCATCTGCTTTGTGTGAGAGCCCTGCCAGGACAGATGACTGTTGGTCACAGTAACAGTGGCTGCAGCCAGCAGTGCATGTGCAGTGCATGTGACAGACTGATCATGTGGTCCCATAGGGAACTGCACGATTGGCCGTGATTTACTAACTGACCTATTTGTCTTATACGGACGACCGAGCTTGGTCGCGGCTGGCCGCCCCACACCATCACATATTTCCAGCCGACTAATCCGTGGCACTATCGGTTGGTTACTGGTGTTTACCCAGCCTTAAGGTTCGCACACATGCGATCGCGGGTGCCAAGCCGTGAAGTACAATGTGTACCAACGGCTGATAATTGTGCACGAATATAATCCGAAATGGCCGTTCGCACACGTTATGCATCGGCACCGGCGATCGTATGTGTGCACAAACCTTTAGACTTTATAGATTATAACTGCCAGTTAGGTGGTATTTGGAAGTGAAGGCAAATATGGTAAAGTGTATGACTAACAGGGAGATTCACCCAGAGGCACAAGCTCTCTGGGCAAATCTCCCGTACGGGATTTACCAGAGGCTGTGCGATTTTGGGTGAATCTCACCTGCACATAAGTATTTATCGCCAGCTATTAGTTGGTGTTTAATACTTACATGTAAAGAGACACAAGACCTCTGGTAAATTACTTTGCAACAGCCACACAAATGCCTCTTCTGGTACTCACGCTACCACCACAAAGCGGGCATTAACGTTGCACCAACCAACCGACCCATATAATGCTTCCCTAATCCAATAGTCTAATAGCTATGGATGTAAGGGAAGGGCAGATGAATCACTTGCATGTTCAAACCCTTGGGTAGGAAGCGCTAAAGCATGACTGTGGGCTTTTAATGTCTGTAAGGGCTAGGCCACACTAGCGCGTTTTTCGCGCATTTGGGCACGCGTTTCGCGCTCGCGATTTTCTCTAAAATAGAAATCACGGGAACGCAAAAATTCCCGTGATTTCCAATGCGCATGCGTTTGCACGTCCGTTCGCGTTTTGGTAACGCATGCATTCACCATTTTTGGTGGGTTAACGCAGTGTTTCCATAACGCGAAAACGCATGCGCAAAACGCGAACGCACAAGAAAAGCGCACACAATCGCGTGCGATAACGCTGGCGATTTTGTGCGCAATTCCTGTGCGTTGCAGTGTGGCCTCAGCCTAAGTCAGGAAAATGTCTTTATTCCAGGATGTATGAAAACTAACAGGGAGATTCAATAAAAGTTCTTAACGCTAAAAATGGTGCTAATTTTGCCCCAACCAATCAGATCTTAGTTAACATTTGAAAGATAACATCTGATTGGTTGCGGCAAAATTAGCACCATTTTTAACGATAAGAACTTTTATTGAATCTCCCTGCAAATTTTTCAGAATTCTGTGCATTTAGGGAATGCTGGGAGTCTTTAAACATTTGAAAAGTTCATTAAGAAGACATTAACTGCAAAACAGAGAATGCTGGGATTTGTAGTTTTCAAACATGTGAAAGGTCACAAGCTTAGGCTGTATTAGATCTAGACAAATGCCTTAGCTACAGGCTATTAAGAAAAAACTTACTGCAAACAGAGAATGCTGGGAATTGTGGTTTTCAAACACATAAAAGGTCACAAGTTAAACATGCCTGCTCTATACCATTAGGCTGTATTATATCTAGACACATGTCTTTTGTCACAGGCAATAAATAAGATACTTTGCATGTCCCCACCTATTTCTTTACGTGAGAAATATGTGTTTATATGTTATATTATTAGGGCAATGCTCTTATAATAACATGATTTTATGAGGTACCTTCTGTTATAAGAAGGCTCTATTTCATTACATACTCTGTGTGGAGATTTTAGCTCCTCTATCCACACCTCTCCCTAACTTATATATTCAATCATTATTTTGTGCTACCAAGTCCTAATCCCATAGTGACTGTAAATCTGGAACATGTTATGGTAAATATTAATAAATATGAACCTTGCATGTTAATCAGGATACTGTATAGGATTTAAGGTGGCCATACATGTATCCGATTTTACTTACCCAACCAAGCGCTCCTGCAATATTAGATCGATCCTGCCGGAACTGACATTCTTCTATGCCACCGACAGGCGGTTCTGGCAGGATTGGTCTAATGTCGCGGGAGTGCTTGGTCAGGAAAGTAAAATCGGATATATGTATGTGCTGCTTTTGATTGCTCAAAGGTGCTGTTTAGATTGCCTGGGTCTGTTCTCAGGCCTGCAGGTTTATTCCACATAGACCCTCTATAAATCAACCCTAAACCTCAAAAGCTGACAGATGTAGGACTAACCTGTTATGCAGTGAAATGCTTTGCCTTTCAAAAGGTTCCAGCCTACTTACAAGTTTTCACATGCTCAGATAAAGCAGCTAAGGGATTCACATTTAGTCATTGGCTGTGATGTCAACATTCACATCCATGACTGATAACTGCTCATTGGAAGAACGGGAAGTCGGGTAACAGAATACTGGACAACATTTCAGGTTAGTCTTACATCTCTTAAAGGGCATGTCCAACCCCAAAACTATAATCCCCCCCCACTACTGGCCCCACTGTGTAGTGTAGTAAAATCCTTACCTTACATCCCAGCTCCAAATGGTTCTCCAGTAATTCCCCCCAAGGTCCAAAAAACTGCCCACCAGGAGTACTGCAGAGTCCATATAGGACTCTGCCTCCTGTCTCTCCTCCGGGAGAATTTTGCCATGTGCAGAAGAGCCTTAACTTACCTTATTCCCCTGCTCCTTATGGTTCTCCTGCAGTGCATGTCCAAAAGTCCCAGAAAGTGAAGAGTAGGAGGTATCAGTGAATCATCTGGTCCCTGCTGCTTCCTAAAGGTGGCCATACATATATTTGATTTTACTTACCTGACTGCGTTCCCGCAACACCTGATTAATCCTGCCGGAAACCGCCTCTCCTGTTCCTCTATGCGACCGACATGCGATTGCAAAACGAATGCGATTTTGTGATCACGTCGGTCACATAGAAGAACAGCAGAAGCAGTTCCGGCAGGATCGATCGAATGTCGCTGGAGTGCTCGGTCAGGTAAGTAAAATTGTATATATGTATGGCCACCTTTATCCTCAGCAAGGACTGTGACATGCACAAGGGAGCTATTTCCTCCCCCTCCCTTCTGTCTGCTGCATTTCGTACCTTTAAAACATCTTTCCTGTGTGTGGGGCAACCCACCACCTCCAACCGCCAATTTACTTTCTTAACAAAATCCCCACAAAGCTAGCCAATCAGACGCGGCTGCCGGTCCCACCTCTCTCTGCTGATTTCGGCTAGCAGAAAGACAGGAGAAGAGCACCAGGGAGAGAAGGTCTGTAAGTACATTTCTGGGGCTTTTTTTATTTTAGGGTGGAGATATCCTTTAAGAGATCATTTAAATTATGTCCTAGCAAACCTCAAAATTTCCTGGTGTGTAAACTGTAGTTTATCAACAGATAAAGTAACAAATCAGCGTTCATACACATGTGCGATTGCAGGTGCAGATTTGTGACCCACGAGGTGTATGAACGCCTGTTTTGTCCGACAACCATGTTGTGGAAGGGGCGATTTGTTGCCCAAAACAGATGTTCTGTTGGGCCCTGTTGATTCGCCAGGTAGATCAACGAAAGCCTGACCAAGTGCTAATTTTGGCTGACAAAGTGCCCATACATGGCACGCGATTGCACGTGTGTATGAGCCTAAAGGTGCGTGTTGTGTACCACAAGGGGGCTACTGGATCTAAATAAACCAGTGTTGTTATACTACATATTCCAGTTACTGCATATTAAATACAACAGTGCGCATACACACAGCAGTCCTGTGAGTGAATATAGGTAATACGGTATGTAGCAGACAAGTTGATATTGTTGTCACACAGAGATATATACATATTCTAAGCACACGCAGAAAATGTCAAACTTGCAGCCCTCCAGATTTTTGAAAACAGCAAGTCTCAGCATTCCCTGGCACCATGCTGGCAAATGTAGTTTTCAAACATCTGTATGGCCGCAAGTGTGACACCCCTGAATAAGAGGGAACATTGACAAACCGTTTTGGAAAAACATGAATCCTCTGTCTACTTTCACAATCTATGTGAATTGTCAATATTTGTTTATATCACATGGTAATAACCTGGATAGAGTATTGTACCAGTGAACTGCAGAGAGAGGGAGAAGCCCCATTCGTATCCCATCTAAACCCAATGGGGGCTCTTAATGCCAAATAGAACTTGTGAATAATTTCATTTTAACACCAGAACAGTGATGACAAATGGAAGAACTTTCCACTCCAATAAAACAATATATCATAACAGACCGAGACAGACAGACACATACAGACTTACAGAGACAGATACATAAAGACTTACAGAGACAGACACATACAGACTTACATAGACATACAGAGATAGAGACACACTCAATTTCAGTGGGGGTTGAATAATTTTGAACACAACTGTAATATGAGGTTAGTGTAAGTTTTGCACTGGGTTTATGTCCCTTGACCTGTTTCAAAAACTTTTTGGAAATATTTTGGTGCTCCAGACTTAAATCTTTAGAGTTACATTTTGCACCAGTATTCAGTGAAAATATGGACGAATCGGGGTGGGAAAATTTGCATTTTCGATTAAAAAAAATCCTTGTGCTGCTTATACTATAAATGGCTCTGTGTTAAAGGGCATGTCCACCCCCAAAACTATAATCCCCCCCACTAATGGCCCCACCATGTAGTGTAATAAAATCCTTACCTCACATCCCAGCTCCGTATGGTTCTCCTGTAGTCCCCCCCCAAAGTCGCATAAACTGCCCACCAGGAGGATAGCAGAGTCCATATAGGACTCTGCCTCCTGTCTCGCCTCCGGGAGAAGTTTGGCATGCGTACTGCAGCCCTTCCCTCTGTTGGGGCTGGGGGAAGATATACTAATATATGGGCAAAGGTTTTTATGGTAGGGGGAGGGATCGCAATACGGGAGGGAGGGTAAGTAAAGATCGGGGCACTTTCTTAAAACTATTTTATAGCGGTTGGGGCTGGGGGAAGGCATTCTATTATAGGGCAAATTTTTTTTATAAGGGTGGACATGCCCTTTAAGTGAATCCCTGTTGGAAAGGGATCTTGGAGTTTTTTTGGATAACAAACTTAAAGGAAGCAAGCAGTGCCAGGTGGCAACATCCAGAGCCAGCATGGTATTGTCTTGTATAAAGAGAGGTATGGATTCAAGGGAAGAAAATGTTATTCTCCCTCTTTACGAAGCATTGGTAAGGCCTCATTTGGAATATGCAGTGCAATTTTGGAATCCTGTGTACAAAAAGGACATCTTTGAAATGGAAAGGGTTCAGAGAAGGGCAACTAAATTAATAAGGGGATTGGGAGACTTGAATATGAAGAGAGACTGAAAAAGTTGCAATTATGTACACTGGAGAAAAGGCGCTTGCGTGGGGATATGATTACTGTGTATAAATACATTAACCCAGTGGCGGCGCTACACTGGGGCATAATGGGGCATGCGCCCCAGTTGACAGATACAGTGCCTCCCCAAGTGCCCCCCTTCCAAGGTTGCCAAACTTCATGGCCATTCGGTCTAAATGTCAGAGGGAGCCTTGACTTTGATTATACCGGCAGGCTGCAGCTGTAACTCCTCCCCCTCCCTTCTTACGTGCTGTTCACTGGTGACTCCTCCCCTCTGCTCACATTTTCCCTTATTAAAATGTGTTCCCAGGTGTTTGGAGGGGTTGGAGCTGCAGAGTTCTTAGCAATGGAGTCTTTCTTATTGTAAGACTATTTTTTTTATTAAAATCCACTTTCCTGCTGCAGAAACCTGCTGTGCTGAAAGGTCAGTACTGTGTCTGGTTTGGGAGAAACTGACCTGCTCAGTTAGTTACTGTGCTGCCTGGGAGAAGGGAGGGTTAGCTGCTGTTCTGTATATGAGACCCCCACACATTGATTTCAGCTTCCTTCAAATTCCTGCTCAGGATGTAACTGGGCAACACTTTGAAGGAAGCTGAAATCAATGTATGGGGGTCTCAGGAATAATAATAAATCTAATCAGTGTTACCAGCAATTAGACTCAGAGTCATCACTCATCCCTTCTACTGATAGGTGTTAAAACTAGCCCTCAGTTCATTAGCCTGCCCAGTGTTAGTAAGTCCTCTAGTTCATTAGCCAGCCCCCCAGTTCATTAGCCAGCCCAGTGTTAGTCAGTCCTCTAGTTCATTAGCCAGCCCTCCAATTAATTAGCCAGCCCTCCAGTTCATTAGCCAGCTCAGTGTTAGTCCTCTAGTTCATTAGCCAGCCCTCCGGTTCATTAGCCAGCCCAGTGTTAGTCAGTCTTCCAATTCATTAGCCATCCCAGTGTTAGTCAGTCCTCTAGTTCATTAGCCAGCACTCCAGTTCATTAGCCATCCCTGTGTTAGTCCTCTAGTTCATTAGCCAGTCCTCCAATTCATTAGCCAGCCTTCCAGTTCATTAGCCATCCCAGTGTTAGTCAGTCCTCTAGTTCATTAGCCAGCCCTCTAATTCATTAGCCATCCCTCCAGTTCATTAGCCAGCCCAGTGTTAGTCAGTCCTGCAATTCATTAGCCAGCCCAGTGTTAGTCCTCTAGTTCATTAGCCAGCCCTCCAGTTCATTAGCCAGCCCTGTGTTAGTCAGTCCTCTAGTTCATTAGCCAGCCCTCCAATTCCTTAGCCAGCCCTCCAGTTCATTAGCCAGCCCAGTGTTAGTCAGTCTTCTAGTTCATTAGCCATCCCTCCAGTTCATTAGCCAGCCCTCCAGTTCATTAGCCAGCCCAGTGTTAGTCAGTCCCCCAGTTCATTAGCAATGTTAGTCACCCCTCCAATTCATTAGCCAGCCCAGTGTTAGTCCTCCAGTTCATTAGCCAGCCCACTTTTAGCCAGCCCTCCAGTCCATTAGCCAGCCCAGTGTTAGTCACTCCTCTAGCTCATTAACAATGTTAGTCAGCCCTCCAGTTCATTAGCCAGCCAAGTGTTAGTCAATCCTCCAGTTTATTAGCAATGTTAGTCAGCCCTCCAGTTCATTATCCAGTGTCAGTCAGTTCTCCAGTTCATTAGCCAGTGTCGGTCAGTCTTCCAGTTCACAAACCAGCATAATTGTCAGCCCTCCAGTTCACAAACCAGCTTTACAGTCAGTGCTCCAGTTCACAAACCAGCTTTACAGTCAGTGATCCAGTTCACAAACCAGCTTTACATTCAGCCCTGTAGTTTACAAACCAGCTTTACAGTCAGCCCTCCAGCTCACAAAACAGATTTACAGTCGGCCCTCCAGTTCAAAAAACAGCTTTACAGTCAGCCCTCCAGCTCACAAACCAGCTTTACAGTCAGCCCTCCAGTTCACAACAAGCTTTACAGCCAGTCCTCCCATTCAAAATCAGCTTTACAGTCAGCTTTACAGTTTATATGATAGATAGATTATAATAAGATAGACAGATATATCTTATTATGAGATAGGTATAGATTATAATGATTGATAATAAGATAGATACACAGATAGATGATCTATCTATCTCAATAACATATCTGTCTGTCTATCTATCTATCTATCTATCTATCTATATCTATATATATATATATATATATATATCTTATCATCTGCCTATCTATCTGACAAATAATAAGATATGATAGATAGATAGATAGATAGATAGATAGATAGATAGATAGATAGATAGACTGGACAGACAAACAGATAGAAAGACAGAGGTAGAAAAACAGTTATAGATAGATGGACAGACAGCGGCATTGGCCTGTATGTAGCCAGGCAATGCTCTTCATCTATTCTTGTAGCTTAATTCTATAAACTTAACATTTTTAGTTAAAAACACACACAGATTAACTGTAATGTGTGTAATAGCTATTTCAAACACCTTACATTATATTGACTTAGATTACTGGTGTTTTTTAATGTGCCCCATTTGTTGGCCTTTGTGCCCATATTGTGCCCCCGGAAAAATATGGAGCTGGAGCCTCCACTGGCCATACAATAAACTATCTGGGGCATTGTATACCAATAGAACATGTCAGAGGACACGAGGACATCCCTTAAGACTTGAAGAAAAAAAGTTTAGGCTTCAAGTTCGGAAAGGGTTTTTCACTGTGAGAACAGTAAAGCTATGGAACTGTCTTCCAGTGGATGTTGTGATGGCAGGTTCATTGGTCAGTTTAAAAAAAAAGCTGGATGAGTTTCTGCAAACAAGGAATGTTGCAAGTTACTGGTATTGATACATAAAGTAGAGTTGATCCAGGGAAATTTCCGATTGCCACTTGGAGTCAGGAAGGAATTTTTTCCCCCTTCATAAATTTGGTGGGGTTTTTTTTTTTGCCTTCCTCTGGATCAACAGTTAGGCAGGAAATGAGGATATTGATGGGTTGGACTGGGTGGACATATGTCTTTATTCTACCTCAAATACTATACTATACTATACTACCCTGGATACTTATAAAGCTTCTATGTTAAAATAGGAAGTGGGAAATGTGACATTTCAGCAACAGGTTTTAGGTCTATAATTTACAAGTCAGAACTAGAGATATCATGTAAGGTACATTATTTAGGCAAGAAGTCCTGGATTGAGCACAGCAAGGAGCGCACTATCCTGTCCAAGTGCGCTGATCCAGGAATGATTATCAATTGTTTTTTGTCTTGGTATTTTAGAGATTTTACATTTTATCTTTTCTAATTTGAGCAAATCATGCTGTATCCCATAGAAATTAAAATAAATGGCAACAGGCTAAGTACCCACGGCCGTTAGCCCCGAGGCAAAAAAAAATCATGACTTTTCAGTGGGCAGCGACATCTGACTGTCCGAATCAGACGTGTCCAACAGTCCATCATCCTGGTCGACTAATCGGATGTGCCGAATGGTCATTCATAAGGAGGATCTAAAAGTGTGTTCCAGCCTTTATTGCTTTATCCTGTCATCAAAGGACATGTAAGAGAAAGGGGTGTGTATAGTTAACTACACACTGTAATCCCCCCCACTACTGGCCCCATCATGTAGTGTAGTTTAATCCTTACCTCACATCCCAGCTCCATAGGGTTCTCCTGTAGTCCCCCCCCCCAAAGTCCCAAAAACTGCCCACCAGGAGGATAGCAGAGTCCATATAGGACTCTGTCTCCTACCTGGCCTTCGGAAGAAGTTTGGCATGCGTACTGCAGCCCTTCTCCCCCTCCCTCTCCCTCCTGATTTGGATTCCCTCCCCCTAGTGTAAAACCCTTTTTAGCAAACATTTCCCCTGTCCCCCCAGCCCCAACTGCTATGTTTGTAATATCAGAAAATGCCCAGAACATTACTTCCTCTTGCCTCCGCCCCACTGAACTCCCGGCAGCCGCGTCCATGATTGGCTGCCGCTCAGCTTGCATTTTCTCGCAAGCAGAGGGCCGGCAGCGCGGCGGAGGCAAGAGGGAAGGTAAGTAAAGTTCTGGGCATTTTCTGATATTACAAACATAGCGGTTGGGGCTGGGGGGACAGGGGAAATGTTTGCTAAAAAAAATTTCTGAAGGGTGGACATACCTTTTAAAGAGATATATTTAAAATTATATTAAGGTGCTTCCTGACCTTGTCTGACAGCAAGCATGACAGTAAGAGAACTGCAAGTACTGGATTGGGACATTACAAAAAAAGTGGTGGAGCAGCATCTAGCAGCTCTGAAGATTTAGTACATGTACGTGTGAGTTTATAATATTTGTACAAACTAACAGATGCGAAGCAGTCATTTTCTGGCAATTGAAATCAATCTGTGACAGATTTTTGTAGGTGCATACCCTCCTACATTTACCTTCAGATAGGTACACTAAGGGGGAGGTGCAATAAATTTCCCTATCACAACTGACCTGCATTTGTCCCTGCGATGTAGTAACCACTTGGCGACTGTTACTGCATCGTGTGAATGCGAGAGGTAAGTTGCAACCTTTTGCACGGCTTTAAAATCACAATTGAAAAGGCTTTAATTTTGGGGCAAAAAACGTGTGCAATTATCATCTTTGAATGGTGCAATTATCATCTTTAAATGTATTGATGCAAAATGAGTAAAAACCCTTGCTAAACCTATATTACATCAGTTAGCACGGGATATTGCATCTCCCTGCAAGCATTTCACAGAGATGTGCTAATATCGGGTGGTTATAGCCCTGCTGATCTGCAAGTACAATTATATCCATGCTGGGTATTATGGTATTGAAAAAACACTAAGTAAATGATGTGAATTTCCTGAAACCGAAAGTTATCTCTTAAAACCAACATCACAGTGAACCTTGGTCAATCTCTACTTACTAGATTCTGTTGCCAGCAGCAAAGGGTTTTAATAAGAAGATGGCACAAAATACCCTCAATTGCGTCAAATGTAAGGCAAGTAAGAGCATTTTTTAAAAATAAAAACATAGCTGTTCAGGTGCGTTATACATAAAGAATTGCGTGAGCTCAATTTTTTATATGGAAATTATTTTGCTTTTTTAAGGTCCCTCCATTTGCTTAGTGTCAAAGACCTATGTATTGGTGCTGCTCATTTAAGCCCATGATTAACCTTACTTCGCATTATGGTAATGAGATGCCTACACAGTTTACTTAAGCTGTGTACACACACTACTGATTTTTGAAAGATCTGCATACACACAGTCCCAAGCGTTCTCCCTATGCACATCATAGGGAAAACGCTCGGGACTGTGTGTTTCCCTTGGCCGCACCAGACTCCTCTATAGGGAGTCTACTGCGGCCGAGGGAAATTTCTGGTTTTTCCCAAATGACCGATCAGCCGAAGGGAACATTCGGTGGCCGCGCACTCATTCGGGAAAACCGCTACACACACTAGTGATAAAGCCCTGATATTATCGGATCCAACAGTATCAGGGCTTTATTGCTAGTGTGTGTACCTAGCTTTACACTGTGGAAAGTCCTTGAAGTTTTAAACAGAGGTGTTAGAATACAAATTGTCCTGCACTTTTCTGCACATTTCTCTTAAATTACAATCAACCATCTTATTTTCCTATTTATCTCTTATATAGAAAAGTAATTAGGACAAAGCAATACAGGCAAGCATAATAAAATGAGCTGGTAAATAATTGAATGTTCTGTTCATGTCCCGATTAACTCAAGGCTGAGTCAACAATGATTGAATGTTTCTGTTTGTCAGATGTCACACTAGTGATATATTGAATAGATATTATGGTATAGGACTTCCACTTTTTTGTTGTCTGTGTTCCTGGAATGAGAACATTTCCTTTACCAGAGATGATTCAGGTCGCCTCAACATATAAATACAGGCAAAAAAAAAAAACTATTTTCAATCAGGGAAAAACAGCATAGTATTTTCTGCATAGTTTATCATCTTTATTATAAAATTTTACTAGAAAGAAAGAAAAATACAGAAATTAACAACATTTAAAGGACAATTATACTCACTTTTACCCCATTCCATAGCTACATAGTACTCAGGATGAGGACCTAAATCCTCACCACTGGGTCCTTTACTTAACAGCACTAATACTTCCCATCCTCCACTGTTAGTGACAGTTCGTAATGTAGCCAATGGGAAGACACACTTTTTTGCAAAGCGTGTATTCCAATTGGCTTCATCACAGACCCCAAAAGAGGACTGGGGAAAAAAAGCGAAAATAGATAGTAAGAAAAGGACAGCTGTTAAGTAAAGTACCCAGGGGTTAGGACTTTAGGGTTAGGGTGTTCACCGTGGGTACAATTCAGCTATGGGAGAAGAGGAGAGAGGTGGAGGTGAGTATAATTGACATTTAAAGATATTTAAAGGTGAACTAAAATGTCATAAATTATATTTAGGCAATTCTACGTGTAATGAAGGACACAGCTGTGATATGTTTCACTTAAACAGTGCAATCACTTGCTTGATTGCATTGTTTTACATAGTAATTGAGGTTGAATAAAGACACATGTCCATCAAGTCCAACCTCGACTCCCTCCTTTTTAACCCTACCTAAGCAGAGCTATTCAATGAATTTGCCATTACCACATCTACTGGAAGACATTTCCACAGTTTCACCATTCTCACCTTTCCAAATCTGAACATAAAACTTCTTTTCTTCTTATCTTAAAAGATGTCCACGAGTCCTCTTATATGACCAATTAGTGAACAATGTACATGGGATTTTACTGTATGACCGGTTAATATATTTATATAGAGTGATCATATCCCCATGCAAACGTCGCTTCTCCAATGTATACAGTCCTAATTAGTCTCTTCTGCCTATAGCTCCATTGACCACCACTCTCTGTTTGCAATACAATACATATTATTACAGTCCCTGTTATAAGAACTAGGATTCTCTATAATGAATACAGAGGGACAAAACGGATTAGCACATTAGCCTTTTCTGCATCATCTACAGCCATATCAGGCCCGTTATTTAATGATCCCACATTCTCAGTCCTCATCTTTTTTTCTGTTGATATGCTTAAAAGCATTTTCGGGTTAAACTTGCTTTGTTCTGCTATCCTTATTTCATCTTAGCTAGTTTAATTGCTTTCTTGCACCCCTTATTACAACTTTTATATTCCTTGTAAGCCTTTTTCTTTTTACCTGATCTCTCGCTCTTCTGCTGTGCAGTCTGACAGGTCCCGACGGCCTCTGTCTTCTATGTACATGCGCATCACACTTGTGCATGCAAATAGAAAAAGAATAGAAGAGTCCATCGGGACCGTCTATAGACTATGCGGTAGAGGAGCCAGTGATCAGGTAAGTAACCTTTTCTCCTGGCTCCTGCAGGTTTTATTGAAGATTGGGAGGTATGACACAGCTTCTTTTCCTCCCGCCCTTCAATAAAACTCGATGGCAATTTTTTTTTTTCCCAATGGAGATACCCTTTAAGATCATTGTGCATTTTGATCTTTAAATTTCATGGCCTTTCACAAATAAAATGAATAAATAAAGATAAATTAAGATCTTGCACTTGAGCAAAAACTTGTTCATACCAGATGATGCGGTGTTCAATTTTTCATACATTAAAATATCAACAATATCAGCCATGTAAATGTCTATTACAGGCATAATGCAATCAAGGTCATTAGACAACATCAACTCGTTAATGTATCATTTGAAGATGAAAAAAAAAACAGCTCATAAAAGCAAAGCAATCCTAAAGCCGCAACTTTGCACTTGTAAAGTAAATTGTTTGAACAGAAAGTGCATGTAAACACTTTTGATTTGATTAGAGCCCAATGTTGCTTAAAGGAGAACTACAGTGGAAGAACCACCTTTAGGTTTGAAGACTTGAAATGCTGCATTTCACACATTACACAGAATTTACTGACCTATGGATGTATTAGTAGTTTCATAGTAACAATATATCCATCTAAAGTTTTTGTAGTTTAACAGTTGGGGTCCTCCATTTGTCAGCTATAGACTTACTAGGTAGTTCTGAATTTCCCATGGTACTTTGTTCCTTAGGGACTGTAAAACATTTTCAATCCTTCACAAACATTTGCAAATTTTCTAATGCATGTTGCAGACTGCATTGGATTCAATGAAAGTGATTAGTTAAAGTGTCACTAAACTCAAACAACTTTGCATTATTTGAAACTACAATTTGTAAAATGGTGATATTCCCATATTTATCTGTGCTTGCCTTGGAATTAAATTGATAATGTTAAGTGAGTGCTCCTAATTCCCCCCACCCTCCCTTACTCCCTGCCTTCTTGTAGTGTCTGCGACACTTATAAGTCCTGCACAGAATCGCCATAGATCCTGCTCTGTTTACACATCTCCCCCTTCCTCCCACCTGCCTTCTTTTCTCTGCTGATTCTCTTAATTGTTGCAGAAAGTGTGCTGGCAGGCAGGCAAAGATCCTAGTAAGATATAGGATATAGGACACATATTGCAATTTCTGCTCTTGGAGTGACAGGTCTTTCCCTATAAATGCTGTGATTAAAATGATGATTTTTCAGGATCTATATTTTATAACTTTTAAAAATTTGATTTTTTTAGAATATAGATACCCTTTAAAATTGGTTAGTTAAATACACCTGAAATGGAGTTGCATTGACTGGAACTTTTAAAGGGAAATACATGTATTGTATTGTGTTTCCTCATTTGTTCAGCTTCAAAGGTGTCTAGATGTAAATGCAAAATCTCAAATTTAATGTTAATTAAAACAAACATCAATCTTAAATGCATACCCTCCAACATTCCTCTTTAATACACAAAACATACAGGGAGATTCAATAAAAGTTCTTCATAAAGTTTAAAATGGTAATTGGTAAAATGGCTAATTTTGCCCCAACCAATCAGATCTTATTTAACATTTGAAAGCTAAGATCTGATTGGTTGGGGCAAAATTAGCCATTTTACCAATTACCATTTTAAACAATAAGAACTTTTATTGAATAACCCTGATAGTACAGAGCTGTTGGGGGGGGGGGGGGGGGGTGTGGGGGGGGGGAGGGTCATAATGTGAACTTGATCTTGGCACAGCTCTGTGCAATGCATTTTCCATAGTGTACCTATTTAAAGGGGAATGTTGGAGGTTATGCATAACAAACTAAACTATGTTGCCTTTAATCCAGGTGGTAAAGGATGCTGGGACCTGTAGTTCAGCCATTAGGCAACAAATAAGAGCTTTTCATTACTAAAAAATACATTTTTAATTATTTATAAAGCAAGCTTCGATAAGTAGTTCAGTATCAACTAAGATCATTTTACATACATGTGCTGTAGTTAAATAATCATTGCTGCCATAAGATATGCCTTTTTTTATCACTTAAGTAACTAATTTAAAATTGTCCTGGTTGGTGGTTGAACTACACATTCCATCATCCAATATCAAACAAAGTGATATATAAACGGCATTATTTGGGGCAGCAATTAACTCCACAACAATGCATGTTTAAAATTACCCTAGTTAATGGTTGAACTAAACTTTTCAGCATTTCTTACCAGATATAATATTCTCACAATCTATTGCTTCCATGAAAGATGTGATTTTGGTAACATTAAGGACGAGGCCACACTGTAATGCTTGGTAGCGCCGGAAATGGATGCAAGCGCGCACATTGACTACTACTAATAAGATCAGTTCTGGAAACAAAGTCAAGCACACGTGCAAAGCCATTGCAAAATCTGAGCACATGCGATTGCGCAACACGCAGCAATGCACTAGTGGGGCCACATCAATTGGTCACACTAGTGTCCTCTTTTAAAAGTGAGATTGGATCGAAATCGCGCTTAAAGGCGTATTAGTGTGGCCTAGCCCTTAAGTAGCTGTCCAGGAAAGGATGGTGTTGTAGTTTAACCATCAACCAGGACAATTAAAAAAAGCGTTGTAAGGACATATTAATTCCTTCCCTAAAAGTTTATTAAGGGTGAGGCCACACCAGCGTGTGTTAAAAAGTGCACAATAGTGTTGGCCAGTTGGACTGGCCACACTAGTTTCACTGCGATTCTTTAATCAGAGCGCATGAGATTTGCATTTTTTTGTGCAATCCCATGCACTCTGATTGCACATGGCACCGGAAATGTGCATGTTCATGTTTCTGGTGCGCTTGGCCATACTGCAGTGTGGCCTCGACCTAAACAAGTAATTAAATTGGTCATCTGACCAAATTACAACAGAGAACATTCAATTTAAAGGTTTGAGGCACATAGTAAACTGGTTACAAAAAGGAGTCACACAAAGAAGCAGATTTCTGAATACCCACCAACATTCCCTTTAATGAGGTAAGAAATGCATTGCACAGAGCTGTGCTAAGATCAGGTTCACTTTATTATCCTCCCCCTGCAGCTCTGCACAATGTTGTTTCTAAAAATGTCCCCTTTGAACAGGGAATGTTGGAGGGTATGTAAAATTCTGCAGAATTTTGAAGATGTTGCAGTATATCTGCTTCAGACCTTGTTTTGTTTAGCTTACCTAGAGGAAAAAACAAGCAACCATAACTATATTTTATAAATATTCAATTCAAACAAAATTTAGCAAGCTTGTCTTTCTAAAATCCATATGCACAGCTTTTATTGCATTACTATTTCTAATCTAATGTAGGTGCAGTATTAATGAGTTCTGATAAATAAGTATACATGCAAAGTAGAGATGAGTTTGCTATTTATCCTCAGTCCCTAAGGCATGGCTATTGGGCATGTGCGAGGGGGAGGGGCCAAGATGGCAGCCCCCATAGGACAACTTTAAAACTACATACCTTCACTGTCACTGGGCTGATGTCACTCTGAGTAGATGCATTATACACAGTGCAATATGTACTTTGTGTCTAGCCCAAGTTGTTTTTTCACTTTAGTTGTCCTTTAATCCTAAATAATTGTCAAAACTGGAAAATAATAATAATAATCTAGCTCCTTTTTTGTTGTTTATAAACTAGGGGATTCTGCCTTGAAACTTTTAAAGTAATTTCAAACCATATACTGTGAACAGACAGTATATATTTATGTGAAATTAGTAACATTTTCCCCACAGCAACCCTGAGCTGTCATAGGACACATTCTGAGTAAACACAATTCCAGCATAAAGTTGCACTTGTCCTTCTGTGTTACCATTATAATTTCTTTTTATACTATGTATGAGTCTTGGGAAAGAGCACTTGGGAAACCAGAAGGCAGTTACTGAGAGTAGGTCTGTACCTTTTACCACAGCAGCACTGAAATCTCGCTCTCTGTCATTTTGCTACAATGGTAGCTTTTGGATACTCTCTACCTGGCACACATGCCTGTCCCACAGGGAGAGGGTAAGTAAAGAGTATGAAGGATTTTACTGTTTTTACATAGATTTATGTTTGGCCTCTTGTCTTTTTTTAATCCTGTGAGAGAAAAGATTGTGCTAATTGAATGTAGAGCCCTCTAACATACTATATGTAAAAGGTAATCATATCTTGTCCCAGATCTTTGGAAAAGTGCCCAGAATGTTTTAACACAACTTACCTAATAAAAGTGCCCAGAATCTGCTTTTCCCAGTAGTACTTTTGGTTGTAATATTGTACTACTGGGAACTGCAGCCACTGCGCTGCCTCTGCAATGACTCTGCAATAAATTCTGGCCTCCAGCTGCTCCACTGCACATGGGTAGGTAATAGCCGCATAGCCCTATTAGGCTATTACCTACCCCATGTGCAAGGCAATCCACTCATTATATTAATGGAGGCATTGGCAGCATTTGGTATTATTATACTCTGCATATCTAGTAGTGCACATTACCAAATGCTGCCACTGCCTGCACTAATATAATAGCTACCAGTATGTAATGAATTTCCCATGGCTACCAGTATGTAATGAAATGGCTACCAGTATGTGATGAAATTCCCATGGATACCAGTATGTAATGAAATGCCCATGGCTACCAGTATGTAATGAAATGGCTATCAGTATGTGATGAAATTTCCGTGGCTACCAGTATGTAAAGAAATCTCCATGGCTATCATTATGTAATGAAATGTCCATGGCTACCACCAGTATGTAATGAAATGGCTATCAGTATGTGATGAAATTTCCGTGGCTACCAGTATGTAAAGAAATCCCCATGGCTATCAGTATGTAATGAAATGTCAATGGCTACCACCAGTATGTAATGAAATGGTTATCAGTATGTGATGAAATTTCCGTGGCTACCAGTATGTAAAGAAATCCCCATGGCTATCAGTATGTAATTAAATGGCTACCAGTATGTAATGGAATGACCATGGCTACCAGTATGTAATGAAATCCCCATGGCTACCAGTATGTAATGAAATTCCCATGGCTACCAATATATAATGAAATGGCTACCAGTATGTAGTAAAATTCCCATGACTACCAGTATGTGATTAAATTCCCATGGCTACCAGTATATAATGAAATTGCCAGTTTGCAGCCAGTTTGGCTATTTTTCAGCCAGTATGTAATGAAAATTCCCATGGCTACCAGTATGTAATGAAAATGCTGTGCCTCTGTTTCATTAATTTGTCACTGTCTACAACTTTTCTCTGTCTATTTCTCTGTCTTTCTATTTATAGCTTCCTGGCTGTGTATCTAGTTTTCAGTTTGTATGTATGTATGTATGTATAATTTTATTTATAAAGCACCACTTGGGTACGCAGTGCTGTGCATTAAAAAATACAGTATCCCCTTATACAAGGGGATAAGTGCAAGCCATTATACAAATAAATAAAAATTATATAAAATAAATAAATAAATACAATTTCATACATCGGTTAAGAAAGCATATATATAAATTATGTATAAATTGATATAAGTGCAACAAGCCTTGGCACATTAGGAATGAGATCCCTGCCCCGAAGAGCTTACAAACTAAGTGGGAGGGACAACATACAGATACAAATGGGGAGGATGAGTACAAAGTGCTTACAAGGGCTAACAATCATTTGTTGTGTTGATGCTCAGAAAGGTAGGTTAACAGTCTAGATTTGAAAGTATTCATGGGTGTCACCAAGCGAAGCAAGAGAGGGTTCCAAAGGTAGGGAGCAGCAAGAGAGAATGGTTTAAGGCAGGAGGCAGCAGTGTTAGTTGGGGGTCTGTGGAGAAGATTTCCTTGCAAGGAATGTAGGGCACAGCCTGGAACATAAGGGACCAAGAGAGAAGATAAGTAGGGAGGTGCAGTAGAGTGAAGGGATTTAAAGATAAAAGTAGGGTAGGAGAGGAGAAAGATGAGAGTCTGGGAGACCAAGAAGTAGAATATTACAGTACTCAAGACGGGAGAATATAAGGGCATGGATGAGCATTTTAGTAGTGGAGAGAGAGAGAGAAAGGGAGGATCTTGGCAATATTGCGAAGGAGAAAGTGACAGGTCCTAGCGACATTGTTAATGTGATGATGGAAGGAAAGAGAGGAGTCAAAGATAACTCCAAGGCAATGTGCAGATTCAACTGGGTTAATGACCATATTGTCAATGGACAATGGAGAAGGGTGGACTGGGTCCCAGTTTAGGGGGGGGGAATGATTAATTCCGTTTTGGATAGATTGAGTTTAAGGCAGCGGTGCGCCATCCATGAAGAGATAGAGAGCAGACATTTAGAGATTTGGGATTGAACTTTAGGGGTTAGCGTGGAGGTAGACAAGTAAATTTGGGTATCATCAGCATATAAGTGATACTTAAAAACGAAAGAACTGATTATTTCTCCCAGAGGTCAGGGAGGAATTAAAAATGTGTGGGAAAGGATTTTAGCGCAGTGTCCGAGTAGGAAGGAGGGCATGGGATCAAGGGTACACATTGTAATTGGAGAGGACAACAGGAGGTTGAAGACTTCAGAATGGGTGACAGGGGTGAAAGATTCCAGAACTGCAGGTGGTAGGGCAGGCAAAAGAAGGTGACAGTTGTCCTGGGGTGAGGGAATTAGAGTGCCGATATCATCTATTTTATACGTGGCCTGAAAATTAGCCGCAGAGTGCCCCTGACCTTCTCAGACCCTAGAGACGCCCCTGATTATGCTTAACATGAGATGATGCCTAATGCTACTTAGAAATACAAACAGGGAGATTCAATAAAAGTTCTTATCGTTTAAAATGGTGCTAATTTTGCCCCAACCAATCAGATGTTAGCTTTCAAATGTTAATTAATATCTGATTGGTTGGGGCAAAATGTGCACCATTTTAAACGATAAGAACTTTTATTGAATAACCCTGAAAGTCTTTTGTCCACAACTCCCAAGTCCTTCTTTATTAAGTTATATAACTTTGCATTTCTTAATATTAAACTTCTATGTTGTAGCCCAAACCCCAAGTTTATTTAAATTACTTGGGGTGGAGAAATCTTGCTTTGGCCGTCAAAGTGCCCATACACAGTACTATTATTGACCGAAACTGACGTGTGATTGTGGCCCCCACAATCACACGTGTGTATAAGGCTTTAGTCACTTATGAACATCTTTGTAATGTATCCTTTACCCAGTTCTTAATCCAAATCCAAATAGTAAGGTCAAGATGAACATTCCTTAGTTTTATAAGTAACCTAAGAGGAACCATATCAAATGCTTTTTTAAAGTCCAAATAAATGATGTCCGCTGCCCCCTCAGAAAATAGTTTACAACTCACCTCTTCACAAAATGCAATCAAGTTGGTCAGGATGTAGTGTGCAATAAACCAGGCTGTGATCTTAATTCTATTGCAATATGTTATACCTTAATATTTCATCTGAAAGTTTTCCTGCCATGGAAGTCAATCAGATAGGCCTATAATTACTGGCTTCAAACAGGATATCTGGAACTACATCCGAAATCCAACAATCACTCGAAACACAGCTAGATATCAAGGAACCAAAAAAAAGAATTAATTAAGTGCAGCAATCTGGTAAATGAAGAAAATGATCTCCTTCAGGGCACGGCTACACTGCGCCGGAAACACGATGCGTTTAAAATGGCGATCGAATGTGATTGCGTATCGCAAACAGAATTCCAATCAGGAGCAGAATCCCGAAAAAAAAACGCGACTGTGGCCTAGCCCTTAGAACCCTGGGGATAGATATAGTCTGGCCCTGGAACTGATCATCTCTTTTGCACTTTTACCTGGTTTGACCAGCTTCCTACTCCCAATGATCAAGAAGTGGAACCATTATAAAAGATATTCTTATTTAATGGTTCCTTATTAGTATAAACAGAAGCAAAGAAAAAGTTTACAATTCAGCCTTCTCTATCATTTTGTCTGTCTCCACTAGCATTGCACAAAGTACAGAACAAATACAATGGTACATGTATCCTTTCAAGGACATGCCAGTTATTGTACATTTCATAGTGATGACATCAAGATTTATTTTTCAAGCAATAAAATATAAACAACGAGAAACTGACAAACAATTTTATGGTCTGTCATACTTCAATCTGTCAGAGAAATATATCCAGGGAAGTAGAAAAATCACAACAACAAAAAATCCCAGCATTTTCTGTGAATGATTTGTAATTCTGATACCAATCTGATTTCATGTTCTTCTTAAAAACCTTTACATTCTTACTGTGTGAAAACACCCTTCTTTGAATGTGCAGGTTTACTAAAGGAACTCCAGGTTCCCCATAATTATAAGGACAATCTGATTGTGTGGTATGTGTGTGTGTGATTGTTTATGCATGGCATGATGCAAATAATTAAACAACTAGAGGTCTAACCTATCAGTGGTTGCTGAACTAGAGGTCTAACCTATCAGTGGTTGCTGAACTAGAGGGCTGACCCAACACTTGCTGCTGAAATAGAGGATTGACTTAACACTAGCTGTTAAACTTAAGGGCTGACTTAAAACTGGCTTCTGGGCTGATTTAACAAACAAGATGCCCATAGTTACTGGTATAAGATGCCCACAGTGACTAGTATAAGATACCCACAGTGACTGGTAAATGATGCCCACAGTTATTGGTAAATGATGTCCACATTGACTGGTAATACAAGATGCCCACAGTGATTTGTAAATACAAGATGTCCATAGTGACATCTTGGCCACAGTGATTGGTAAATGATGCCCACATTGATTGGTAAATGATAGGTTGACTGGTAAAGATGCCCATGGTGACCGGTAATACAAGATGCCCACAGTGATTTGTAAATACAAGATGGCCACAGTGACTGGTAAATACAAGATGGCCACAGTGACTTGTAAATATTAGATGCTAAACAGATTTGTATATATAAGATGCTCACAGTGACTGGTAAACACAAGATGCCCACAGTGACTGGTAAATACAAGGTGCCCACAATGATGGGTAAATACAAGATGCCCACAATGATGGGTAAATACAAGATGCCCACAGTGACTGGTCAATACAAGATGCCCACAGTGACTGGTATATATTGCCAACATGAGAGACACTGCAGAGACACTGCCTCTCTGGCTGGCACAAGCAAGCAGCATATTTTTTTGTTGTTGTTAAAAATAACAAGATTTACAAGCACCCGGGAGGCGTGCTCCATGAGCAAAAGTTTGCTTCATATTACAGATATTTCCATTTTTCACTATACAGTTGGAATGGCTATTCCTGAATTCCTTGTATTAAAAATAGAATTGCTTACCCTCCAAAGTTTGAGCACATGACCACACTTGGACAGTATCAGTTGATCATGCCTGTCTCTTCTTTTAACGCATGTGCATGGCATATGTTAGAGTAGGGAAAGAAAGGATGTCCCAGAGAATTTATTTGCAATTTTTATTTTATTTTTTATTTCCTTTAACTCTACCTTTTTAAAGGGGAAAACTGCTCCTGTTGGTAGGGTAGTTTCCTTTCTGTATTTCGGGTGTAATTTTAATGGGCAAATACCATCCACCCAAAAACTAATTTTACCCAACTGTTTGCCACTTTAAAGGACATGTCCACCCCCAAAACTTATGTCCCCCCAAAGTTAAAAAAACTGCCCACCAGGAGCCTGGCCACCAGTGAAATTGTTTCCGCCTGAGCTGTCCTCTCAGAGGTTTTTAGCTTGCTCAGAGCAGCCCTTCACTCCCTCCCTCTCCCACCTGTTTTCCTCTCCCTCCCCCTAGTGTAAATTCCCTTTGTACATATATTAGGGATAGTTCCCCCAGCCCCAACCGCAATAAAATATTTATAAGAGAGTCCCCCGATCTTTACTTACCTTCCCTCTCTCCTCCGGCGTTCTGAACTGCCGGGAGCCGCATCTGTGATTGGCTGCCTCTCAGCCAATCACAGACACGGCTGCCGGTCCGGCCCCCTGCTTGCAGTTCTGTGCAAGCAGAAGGCCGGCCGTTGCAGTGGAGGAGAGGGGGAAGGTAAGTAACAAATGGGGGACTTTCTTACAAATATAATATAGTGGTTGGGGCTGGGGGAACTAGCCCTACAACATATACATTTTTCTTAAAAGGGATGGACATACCCTTTAAAGGCAATGTTTTGCCTTTTTCAATAATCCTTAACTGCTCCAAACTTTTCTTTCAAAAGCTCTTTTGCATCAAAGTTCTACCTTTCTTCCTAAAAGGTTACTGCCTTCATACTCTCCACTGTCAATCATAGCTGTTTACTTTGACATCACTGGCACTGGCAAGGGATTAACTGGTATAGTAGCAAGCTCAAATATGGTGCGCCATGAATGTATGTATTTATGTATGTATGCATGTATGAATGTATGAATGGTTTATTTATATAGCTCCACTATACAGCTACACAGGGTACAGCTTTGTACGATTATTAAAATACAAAAAGTCATGCAAGGAGGACAAAAAAATACATAAATAGTTCAGTGCATAATAATTATATAAATGACATAAATACATAAGTGCTTGAGCCTTGCCACAAGAGGAAAAGGGGCAAAGCAGTTTTTTTTACTTTGGGTGGACACATCATTTAAATCCAACACTTTGGTTGGTCCAATCCAACCCTTTAGAGGCTGATATATCACACACTTGTATGTCTATGCTAGTAAAGATTCTCATTTATTCAGGTCATGCTATATCTGTTGTAAACGCAAATTTTTCTCAAGGTTCCCATGTTCTTAATGTCATTAAATTATTAATATTTAGTGAGTGCTCCTAATCTCCCCACCCTCCCTTACTCACTGCCTTCTTGTAGTGTCTGTGACATTTGTAAGCTCTGCACAGCCTCACCATAGACCCTGCTCTGCTTACACATCTCCCCCTCCCTCTCCCAGCCTTCTTTTCTCTGCTGATTCTCTTAATTGTTGCAGAAATTGTGCTGGCAGGCAGCCAAAGTAAGAGGTCAGTAATGGGACACATATTATAATTTCTGCTTCTGGAGTGACAGGTCTTTCCCTGTAAATGCTGTGAATTCAAATGATGATTTCTCAGGATCTACATTGACTGTGTTGTCATTTTTTAAATATATATAAAAATGTAAGTTACTGTGCAAAGTTCTAAGGCGCACCCCAGGCTCTTTGTAGTCACACCCTTTGAGAAATCCTGCAGTAGACACACGTAATTATACTTTGTACACTAGAGGGGAGTTGCACTATGTGGTGCTGTGGGTTAATATGTAATTATGGAATATCAGCGTGGGGTTAACTTCAGTTTACCAGGGCTTGCACCGTTTCATAGTAACAGCACAAGCACCCGATGCAATATACTTACAGGGAGATTCAATAAAAGTTCTTATCGTTTAAAATGGTGCTAATTTTGCCCCAACCAATCAGATGTTAGCTTTCAAATGTTAAATGATATCTGATTGGTTGGGGCAAAATTAGCACCATTTTAAACAATAAGAACTTTTATTGAACAACCCTGTGTGTGTTTTATACACCGTCCCATAAAAACGAACACCTTCTAAATGGAGGACTTTGTTCTGTGCACCTTACTTTCTGGGTTAAGTGATTAACAGGAACGAAGGCGGGCGCGACCGGTAGGTATTGCATCTCCCCTTCTGCTGCTTTTGTGCGTAAGAGCAGCAAAAGAGATGGGGAATGAGGGAATGAAGGATGGAAGGTACAATTTAGTAATTTTTGGTTTTGGGGGTGCAGATACCTTTTAAATAGGGGACACTCTATATGAAGATTGCAGTTACCCTTTAAGGACAACAGTAGTGTTGTACTTTGCTCATATTTTGGTCCAGGGCTTAACAAATGGGAAGCTAAACTCTGCAACAAGCACTTCTTCTCATTGTATAGATACCAGACTAAGATGGGCGTGGAGCATGAATAATACAGTAGCCTTACCCTGGTCTTGCCATAATCTAAAAAGAATAAGAAGTAATGCTAACTCCTTCATCCTGGTTTTCCACATGTGGTGCTAATGAAGATATAGTGCTTATTAGAGATGGATACAAAACGGAACTTTATGAGTTCGGACAAACTCAAACTATTCGAACTAGGTCGTGTTCAAACTAGTTTGTTGATAATTTTGATAATTATTGAATTTACAACCGTTCGCTAAACCTAGAAAGTATCATTCGTTTTCGGTAATCCTCGAATGTACAGATCATTTTCGATAACCCTGGAATGTACCATTCGCTAACCCTCGAATGTAGCCTTCGATTTTCTGTAACCCTAGATAGTATTGTTCGTTTTCAGTAAACCTTGAATGTATGGATCGTTTTCTGTACCCCTCGAAAGTATCATTCGCTAACCCTCGAAAGTATTGTTCATTTTTGGTAACCCTCGAAAGTATTGTTTGAATTCGGTAACCCTCGAATTTGTCGTTCTATTTTCGGTAACCCTCATAAGTATAATTCGGTAACCCACGAATTGGCCGTAACCATCGAATGTAACATGGGCAAAACCTGACAATTGCCCACTCGTTTTTAAGAAGTGTTTTAACAAGTTTTGGTGATAGTGACATGTTCCCCATGTGCCACAGCCATTTACAGTAAATTACCATTGTTAGTTTAGCTGTAAATCATCCTGACTTTTCGAACTATCACTTACCAACTACCATGGACTTTAATGGGTCCGAATTCAAACTTTTGAACTTTTATTGAAGTTCGATAGTTCGAAAACGGACCAAACTTTATTGAAGTTTGGCCATCTCTATATCACAGTATACCTAAAATCTACTTTGTAGGTCATTAAACACAGAAACTGAAATTAATAGAAGTTCGGTCTTCTCTAGTGCTAATTATTTTCTGTTTCCTGCTATAGAAGGGCAGCATGGTGGCTCAGTGGTTAGCACTGATGCCTTGCAGCACTGAGGTCCTGAGTTCGATTCCACCCTTGGACTCACCTGCAAGGGGTTTGTATGTTCTCCCCATGCTTGCATGGGTTTCCTCTGGGCACTCCGGTTTCCCCTACAATCAAAAAATGCATACTTATAGGTTGTATATGTAAATAAAGTGATTAGATTGCAAGCTCTTTGGGGCAGGGCCTGATATATGTATACATGTAATTGTAAAGTGCTATGGAAGATGTTGGCGCTATATAAATCCAAAATAATAATAATAATATAGAATAGCAATATAGGGGATATATAGTGTAGAAGGAGAAAAAAAATACAATATCACTGACAACTAGATTTTAACAAAATTCCCACAATCTATATCTTGAAGGTCATTCCCTTCACCTGGTATTTAATTGTACCTTACCTATTTTTAAATCTTTCAAGGCCTTAACAGCTTTGTGTGTTAGTGTTGTAATTGTTGACAGTGTCGATAGACTGAGGGTTATGTAGGTTTTGTAAACAGTGTTGTGTTCCATTTATTGATTTTTCTTTTGGTGTGTAAATAATGAAATAATTTAACCTTGTCCATTTCCTAATCACAAAATGCACAGCTGTGGTGTCAAAGAGAAGATTGATAAATGTTCTCACTCAATGAGTAACTATTTCACACACATAACCACGTATGCACATACGCACAATCACTCAAATGCACATAGAGAGCATTCATGGACTTAAAGAAGTACTGCTATATTTTAACTTTCAAAATGCTAATACTAACAGTACCTTACTAAGGAATTAACTAAGATAGGGAGAGTTTAAAGCTAAATTGCTCTCCACTGTATGAGCTTGCTTACGCTCAGAGGGGGCAACAGAGGCACAAGCAATATTCTTTTGGCCATATATATTGTAACATCTAGGCTCATATTTATAATGGCTCAATATCAATTATAAATACAGCCCTTAGTGAGGAAATGAAAATTCTAGGAATACTTTTGTCATATGGAAAAATAAAATAGCATCCAAGTTAGGGCAGTTTAGGAAAGTCCATTGCCGATAGATCCAATGACTGGTATCTTAAGCCCCACAACCAATACATATTCAGCTAAAAATAGAATAAAAATATTACATGTTATGTCCACCCCCTCGTTTTCAATAATGCTCCCAGAATTAGAAATTATAATTACAAATCCACAATACACCTCTGTGGATCCATTTAATTTCCTGGTAAGGCCATCAATCAGGGCTGTGACAGTGCCATCTATGGCTGACGGCCATTACCAGATGAGCCTCCACTGCTACTGCTCAAAAAATACGTAGCAGCAGCAGTGAAGATGGAGCAAGTGGCAGGTTCATAATATAATTTCTATTTCTGGGAGCATTATTAAAAAGTTTCAGCATAATGTAACTGGGGTTTTATGAGGTCCTGCATAACATATCTGCAGATAATTGTCTCACCAACAACACAAATATAGTATATAATGTAAAGCCTAGGTCTTTGTTAGGCTGATCTTCCCCATAAAGAGATTGATTAGTTTGTTCTGAGAGGTGGAAAGTATTTAATGGGCAATTAATGCAATGATATAATTAGCTTTACTTTTGACTCTACTTCTCACGTCTCCTTAAACAGCTAGCTAGGATAGATCTGTAGAAGATATCAAAGGGGCACATTTTTATATATATGTATATAAATGTCCAGATAACTGCACTCCTCTGGATACTGGATAATGCCCCAGTGCTACTCACGATTATAATAGCAATGTAGTCCAGATAGAGAGCACTCAGAAGGCTGAAACGTGTAGAATCATAATCAAGTTGTATCTTTATCTATGTATAATAAATATATATATTATATATATATTCATATATATATATATATATATAAACCAAAAATAAAGAGGTTCGAGCACTCCTTCTTCACACGAAAGTTTTATTAACGTTTCGGTGCTTCACAGAGCACCTTCATCAGTTCTGATGAAGATGCTCTGTGAAGCACCGAAACGTTATAAAACTTTCGTGTGAAGGAGTGCTCGGAACCTTTTATTTTTGGTTTATTGTATGGCAGATTTGAGGCATCTGTGTTCCTTGAAGCACCCGTCATATATTAAAAATAAATAACAAAGAAGAAGGAGACTGGTGCAGACATCATATATGGTTTTGAATATATATATATATATATAATATATATATAAAACTCAAAATCGGGCACACTCATGGGTCTTTTGCAATAGAAAAAAATGTGTTAATTCACACTAACTGTGTTACTGTTTTGTGTGAATAAAACACCTTTTTCTATTGCATAAAGACCCGTGAGTGTGCCCGATTTTGAGTCAATGTTATATACCTGTTGGAGGAGCAGCACCCGGACAACTGTATATCATAGGAGTGCCCGCTTTGGAAGCTATTCTATATATATATATATATATATATATATCAATACTAGCAAAAGTGTGCCCGTTGGAGCACAATGGAAATTGTGTGTGTGTATGTTTTACTATGTGTGCATATAGTGGATATAGAATCTTTACATGGGTATATTTTAAACTGTTACTCAGACAGTCACCAGCTTCTCGAGGAACCAAATAGGATAATCCTGCAGGTCTGAGAGTAGACCTAGGCAATCCTGCCACACTGTGTGGTTGAAACTAAACATGCTAGGTTAACTTACTTCACAAAAGATAAGAATGGAGGCAGGCAGCCAGAAAGCCCATAAAATCCAGTCTTTATAAGTTCACCATATAAAAGCAGCGCATCGGATACAAACTAAGCGCCCCCACACCTTCATCAATAAGCTCGCGCCAACATGTTTCGTGACCTCTCGTCACTTCCTCAGGGGCTGGAGCTAAGCACTTCTAACCCATATAAATAGGTGCACATAACCCTATATAGTGTAAATACTAAACATAAGGTAATAGTAAAAATTCAAAAACATATTAATATTAAAAACATCCAGAAATTCTTATATACATAAAATTATTATTAAATAGCACCAAACAATCATCATATAGACCATAAAAAACTATAACATATTGATAAGTAAAGGACTATACAACAGAAGTACGGGGACAGACCCAGAACAACAACACCATGCACATCGTTATCCTGACCACCTGTAAGGGATTAGTACACAAAAGAAAAAGATACATACCCCAAATCATGAAACGTTACAATTCATCAGAAACTAGAGCAGCCAAATAGTAAATATTTCCACAACGATACATAGTATGAGGGAATACTAACAGGAGAATAAAGCTAGGCATCATATTACATTAATACATATGTGAATAGATACAATTAACCTGTTGACAACTCCACTATATGAGAGACAAGGAGAACAAAGTGGGTGTATCCAGAGGGGTCCTTTCTCAGACTGAATACGAATATCTTATGGTTACTGACCCAGTATTTTCCATGTATTACCGAAGGTACACAAGTCATTGCAAGACGTAAAAGGTCGCCCTATTGTCTCTGGTATTGGGTCCTTGAATGAACCCTTATCTAAATATATTGATTTCTTGTAGCGCCCTATGGTGGATACTTTACCATCATTTATTCGAGACTCGACACATGTCATTAATAAAATTGCAGATACTGTTTGAAAAGATACGTACAGTTGGCTTACGTTGGATGTGACCTCGCTGTACTCTTCAATACCTCATGATTTAGGCCTTCGGGCTATACAATTCTGGTTGGATCAAAATAATATATATCCTGAAGTCCAGAAATGGTTCATTATGGAGGCTCTCCAATATTTACTTAATACAAATTATTTTTTATATAATGGAGTGTACTATCTACAGAAAAGAGGAGCATCTATGGGAGGGTGTTTTTCGCCCTCCTATGCGAATCTTTTTATGGGCCATTGGGAGGCTATACATATACTAATCCATCTAATATCTTTCGAGGCAAATTGAGTTTCACCGATAAAGATGATATAATCATTATTGGAATGAATTGTCATGGGGCCCAGTGGTATTGATATATTCCTGGAGTACTGTAACTCGACACAATGGGGTATACAGTTTACTACCAGAGAGATCGGGTTAGTATGGAATTTTTGCATATTGATTAAATAGTTAATAATATTATAACAACGGATATTTTCGTAAACCGATCTCGAAGAACACTATCCGAGAGCTGATAGCTGCCATCCCCCTTCAGTTATCAATGCGATCCCATAAGGCCAAGTTTTTAAGGTACAGGAGGGTATGCTCCACCTGGGATAACTTCCAGGAGAAGGCTATGTTATTGGGGATCGATTGGTTGAAAGGGGTTACCAAACAGATAAATTAGGATAGCATATGAGAAAGCAGTTGGGGCAGAAGACAGGACTTTATTGGATAAATCGAAAGAGAGAAAGAGTAAATATGGAGATCCGGATAGTGTACCCCATTTATTACTAAATACTCCACAGACAGTGAGCGACTCAGGAGAATTATTTATAAACACTGGCCAGTTATAAAAATGGACCCCGTTTTGGGGAAACATATGAAAAAGGGACCCAAAATGTGTGTTTAAAGGAACAGAACAATTGGTTTCATAGTTTCCCCGAGTGTAGTAACAAATGATACATTCTATAAATCCAACACTTGGCTTATGTGTAGGGGAGTTACAAATGTGGCATGCCGAGATGCAAAGTGTAGATATGTGAAGAACTCGAAGTCCTTTGTGTCTTCCAATAATAATAATGTATATAAAATTAATGGATTGTTCAATTGTAGGACCACATTGTTTGTTCACTAGCCACATGTGAATGTGGCAAGCAGTATGTGGGTAGACCATAAGACCTGCTTATAAGAGGGTAATGGAGCATGTTAATGCTTCTTTGACAGGCTTGAGTACTACTGCCATATCGGCACATGTCATGGAAGTACACCAAGGGAATTAAAGTATTACCTTTCAAATTATCGATCAGTGAAATGGGCCCTAAGGAGGGAGTAGATAGAAATAAAGCCTACTAAAAAAGA
This sequence comes from Hymenochirus boettgeri, assembly GCA_019447015.1. Classification (NCBI taxonomy): domain Eukaryota; kingdom Metazoa; phylum Chordata; class Amphibia; order Anura; family Pipidae; genus Hymenochirus; species Hymenochirus boettgeri. The sequence goes on along the minus strand of CM033470.1, from coordinate 72,011,815 downwards.
GCCATTTTGGATATACATTGGAAACTACCAGTCCGGTGGTCTTAACAAGGATTTGAGCTTAAATGTTTTGTGATTAACTATTAGGTCCCTGTGGGTCACATTGGTAGCAGTGTTTTCTATATTTTGTACCATATAAGGATGATTTTTCCTGTTCCCACTTGTTCTCCTTGTCTCTCATATAGTGGAGTTGTCAACGGGGTAATTGTATCAAACTTTTTATAATTGTATCTATCATATATGTATTAATGTAATATGATGCCTAGCTTTTTCTCTGTTAGATTCCTCATACTATGTACGTTGTGGAAATATTTACTATTGGCTGCTCTAGTTTCTGATGAATTGTAACGTTTCATGATTTGGGGTATGTATCTTTTTCTTTTGTGTACTAATCCCTTACAGGTGGTCAGGATAACGATGTGCATGGTGTTGTTGTTCTGGGTCTGTCCCTGTACTTCTGTTGTATAGTCCTTTAGTTATCAATATGTTCAGAGCTGGATTAAGACCAAATGGGGCCCAAGGCACAAGTCAGATTTTTGCCCCCCCCCCCCCCCCCCAACGTTCCATTAAACAAAAATTACTATTGTAACGGCCATGTTATTTGTAAAGTATGTAAAAGCCAGATTGCAAGTATTTTGTTATATTATTAAATCATTTAACAAATAACTTGATGAAATTCATTATATAGGTAGCAATTTGGTCATTTTAAACTTACTGCTGGTTCAGTTGTAGTCAGACGCTTGCCCACACCTTGGGCCAGGGAGACATTGTTACATTCTACATGGACCTCTGCCCCTATATTCTCTATCTGTCCCTCTCTCTCTATCTGTATATCTATCTCTATCTATATATCTGCCTCTTGTTTATCTATTTAACTATGTCTATCTGCTTTTGTCTATCTCTCTGTGTCTCTCTATCTATCTCTGCTATCTATCTATCTATCTATCTATCTATCTATCTATCTATCTATCTATCTATCTAACTCTGCTAACTATCTATCTAACTCTGCTATCTATCTATCTAACTCTGCTATCTATCTATCTAACTCTGCTATCTATCTATCTACTACTCTGATATCTATCTAAACTCTGCTATCTATCTAACTCTGCTATCTATCATCTATCTATCTATCTATCATCTGTCTATCTAACTCTGCTATCTATCTATCGTATCTATCTATCATCATCTATCTATCTATCTATCTATATCTGCATCTACTATCATATATCTTATCTACTATCTATCTATCATATCATCTATCTATCTATCTTCTATATATCTATCTAACATCTATATATTACTCTGATCTATCTCTATCTATCTAACTCTGCTATCTATCTCTCTATCTCTGCTATCTATCTATCTATCTATATCTGCTATCTATCTATCTATCTTATCTAACTCTGCTATCTATCTATCATCCATCACTCTGCTACCTATCTATCTATCATCTATCTATCTATCTATCTATCTAACTCTGCTATCTATCTATCATCCATCCATCTCTGCTACCTATCTATCTATCTAACTCTGCTATCTATCTATCTATCTATCTATCTATCTATCTATCTATCTATCTAACTCTATCTATCTATCTATCTATCTATCTATCTATCTCTGCCTACATATCTATCTAACTCTGCTATCTACTATCTATCTATCTATCTATCTATCTACTATCTATCTATCTATCTCTATCTATCTATCTATCTAATCTATCTATATATCTATCTATCTATCTATCATCTACTATCCTGCTACCTATCTATCTACTCTCATTCTATCTATCTATCTATCTATCTATCTATCTATCTATCTATCTATCATCCATCCATCTCTGCTACCTATCTATCTATCTAACTCTGCTATCTATCTATCATCCATCCATCTCTGCTACCTATCTATCTATCTAACTCTGCTATCTATCTATCTAACTCTGCTATCTATCTATCTATCTATCTATCTATCTATCTTATTCTATCCTATCATCTACTATCTATCTATCCGTATCTATCTATCTATCTAATCTATCTTCTATCTATCATCTATCTATCTCTGCTACCTATCTATCATATCTAACTCTGCTATCTCATCTATCTACTCTATCTATCTATCTATCTATCTATCTATCTATCTATCTATCATCTATCTATCTATCTATCTATCGATCATATATCTATCATGCTATCGAACTCTATATATCTAACTGCATGCTATCTTATCTCTATGCTATCTAAATCTGCTATCTATCTCTCTAATCTCGTGTTATTTCTCATCTTATTTCTATCTATATTTGTCTGTATCTATCTGTATTAGTTTAGTCTAACCTGCTATCTATCATCACCATCATCTCTGTTCTATTCTTGTATGCTTCTCATGCTAGTGCTATCTAGCTATCTAACTCTGGCTATCTGATTCACTCCATCCATCTCTGGCTCTTTATCATTTATCTATCTATTATACTCTGCATCTATCTATCTTTCTAGGTGATTAGTCTATACTATCTAGTTGCTTGTAGCGATCTACTATCTCTCTATGTATTTTATTGTCTCTTCTATCTATCCTCTTGCTACCTATCTATCTAACTCTGACTATATATCTATCTATCTATCTATCTATCTACTATCTATCTATCTACTATCTATCTATCTATCTATCTATCTATCTCTGATACCTATATCTATCTATTTTACATACTTGCTTTATCTATCTATCTATTCATCAATACTATCTATCTATTTACTATCTTTTATCTATCTATCTATCTATCTATCTATACTATCCATCCATCTCTGCTTTATCTATCTATCTATCTACTTGACTATCTATCTATATCCATCTATCTCTGCTACCTATCACTATCTAACTCTGCTTATCTATCTAACTTCTTCTATTCTATCTATTATCTATCTATCTATCTATCTATCTATTCATCTATTCTATCTATCTATTCTACTATCTATATCTTCATCTATCTATCTCTGCTACCTTATTCTATCTATATACTTCTGCTATCTACTATCTATTATCTATCTATCTATCTATCTAACTCTCTATCTATCTATCTATTCTATCATCTATTCTATCTATCTATCATCTATCATCTATCTACTATCTATGCCTTTCTATTTGTATCAGATCATCGAATCTCTGCTACCGATGCTAGCTATCAACGCGGTTCTATCTATCTATCTATCTATCTATCTATCTATCTATCTATCTATCTATCTATCTATCTATCTCTCTATCTATCTAACTCTGCTATCTATCTCTCTATCTCTGCTATCTATCATAATAGGTAGCACCCATGACATGATGTTGCTCGAGCATCTTCCCATTATGAAAGACAGTAGTTGGGTTATCACATTATTATTGAGGTTTGAGGATCAGATCATCAGATATGGTTCAGTTGGAAATTGGAATACACTGTCTGGAAGTTTACTTACAGTTACAGTGTTGTCTCACACTCAGGCTCAGCATCGGGCCCGGCCTTGCATTACGCAAATTACGCGGCACGCCTCTTCTCCTGCCTGCGCGCCCAGCAGTCTCTTCTTACGCAAGGCACGCAGGCGCACATCAGTGATGATGTGCTGCGCGCCGACAGCTGCCCGCCCAGACAAACTGAACCAACAATGATTGTACAGTCCGAGTCCTCCCTCCTCCTGATTGGATGTCAGCGGCCGGGCCCCCTGTCTGGATCCCAGCAAATCAATCAAACGCTGCGCACGCACGCGCTATGGGGTAAATAAAGAATTAATTGCCTAATATTGTACAGTACACATTTTTAATGCAGATACATACTGGGGCCCCTGGACGGCTCCCGACAGGCCCCCCTGACATCCGGGCCCCAGGCACTTGCCTCGGGTGCCTTGTGGATAATCCGGCCCTGAATATGTTATCGTTTTTTATGGTCTATATGATGATTGTTTGGTGCTATTTAACAATAATTTTATGTATATAAGAATTTCTGGATGTTTTTAATATTAATATGTTTTTGAATTTTTACTATTACCTTATGTTTAGTATTTACACTATATAGGGTTAATGTGCACCTATTTATATGGGGTTAGAAGTGCTTAGCTCCATGCCCCTGAGGAAGTGACGAGAGGTCACGAAACATGTTGGGCGGAGCTTATTGATGAAGGGTGTGGGCTCTTAGTTTGTATCCGATGTGCTGCTTTTATATGGTGAACTTATAAAGACTGGATTTTATGGGCTTTCTGGCTGCCTGCCTCCATTCTTATCTTTTGTGAGCTATATCTGGGCCGGTTGGGAGCCGGCATTTTCGGAGGTGCAGTGAGCTCTGGAAGCAACCTTTTTTCGTCTGGCAGTATGCTCCTGATCTGCAAACCATGAGTTTTTGGATTTAGGTTAACTTACTTATTAGTATTCACCACGACAAGTGGTGATGGTTCCTCATATATTATAACAGAAGCTACCTCACCACATCATGTTATTATAATAGCAGTGCTCTAATAATCTAATGTATAAACAAACATTTCTCATTCCCAGTTTACCTAAAGAAATGGATTTATCCTTTATATACTCTTTAATACAGATCTAATTGAAAAAAATAGCTTTAGAGCAATTTTTAATAACTGATAACTGCTTTTTATTTCAGTATTACAGTAAATCCTTGGTATACCTGTCTGGCTTTACCACTAAGCAAAGGCTAAGGACTTGCAAGCGAGCACCATTGTTCTAGCTAATCAGTCCACTCCCTAGTTACCCTAACAAATGGATCAGGTTTAAAAATAAGTTTGGCAATTGGGCCTGGTAGAGATACGGAGTCTAATTGGGGCATTTCATCTGCAGGTACAAGGACAGGAGGATTTAAATCAATACTATCAGTAGTAGCCTCCATAGCTTAATACAGAGAACAAATATACAAAGAAAACAGGGAGAATAAATGATATTACCAGCACCGCTGCCACCAATTTGTACCAGATCACTGCTTTATGGAAGGATTAAAGGTAGCATGACACACAGTGGGCTACTCTGGTGGTCTGGCACAAAGCATACAGTGCACATAAACAGGTTCCCCACATAACATGTGCAGGAATCAGGGGTGTGCCTGTCTATGGTGCACCACTTTAAAGAGTGACCAGGCCTGTATATTGTATGCCCTTGTAAGTTGGTGTACACTTATCTGTTGCCTCAGAGTTTGTATACAATAAGGTAACTTGTCCTTCCAATAATCTGTCCTCCCAACAGGTGGTAACAGGATCTTATACACAGAATAAATTACAAAAAACACACTCTTGTAGTGTACAGGTAAGCAACCACTTCCAAGCGGATTCTATCCACTACTAGGCACACCGCGAACTCTGATACATTTGTTCCAATGTGAAACAAAGAATAATGTATCCACTAAGGATGCAGTACATAAAGTAGCATGGAGCCAGGTAGAAAACTTAGTTAAACAATAAAAGGCAAATGTAAATATATGTGTACCAATAAGTACATCAACTCACATAAATCAAGCGTAGGTCCGGGTGCAAATGCCCCAGACCTCTCACTGGAAAGTTGGCGTCCTGCCATAGCCGGCTAAATTACCATGCGTATACAAACAGCGGTAACACAGTAAGTAAATGTGGAGTAACTCACCGATCACTGGAAATGGATCAGGTGAAGACAGCCCTGAGCCCGTCGCTATAACTCGTATCGTCCAGAAATATATTACAGAGGATCGTGCACACTGTGAGACGTTGGAATCAACACACTTTATCGTCCATTTAAAAGCATCTTTATTCAAAATATAACATAGTGCATATAACATAGTCAGATGAACCTGACACGCTTCGTGGAAACATACACTTAATCATAGGTGAGAATATCACCTATGATTAAGTGCATGTTTGCACGAAACGCGTCAGGTTCATCTGACTCGCACTATGTTATATTTTGAATAAAGATGGTTTTAAATGGACGATAAAGTGTGTTGATTCCCACGTCTCACAGTGTGCACGATCCTCTGTAATATATTTCTGGTCTTATACACAGGATCTTGCGTTGCAACACAATCTAGTTTCACTTTCTGTCCTCCTAGCCATAGAGGGCAGGGATATCTTGTCTTTTATCACTCACTGACACCACCTGCAGACTGGAGGTGGTATATTAGGAGCCTTGGTGTATATGTCTATTACAATACACATCACATCCTGTGTAGCAGACATAAACTTTTTCTGGATTACACTTCCTTTCACATGGAGCAGACCCATGGGTGTGGTTTAAGCTGCCATTGAACCATTCTAGTTGATATAGGGATCTCAGCTCTGTAAGTAAGTTTACGTTTTTTGTATATTTTGTGTTGTACCTAATATAAGTCAGTGCTATACTTTATATAAGGGATAATGCGCCCCTTACAGTATAATATGAGGATATTACGCCACCGAGGAGTTCCCTGAACATATAGAAGCACGAGGCCATAGGCCAAGTTCCTTTATACAGGGCAGGAAACTCTGAGGTGGCGTAATGTCCTTATATTATAATGTGAAGGAGCGCATTATTTCTTATAATACATAAGTTTTAGATTCCTTCACCCCATTCACATTTTAAATTCTAGCCTTGTCCCTGTTCCCACTTTAAGTTAAACCCCCAAGCTACTTTCTGTAACTTAAACCCAGTAGAAAGGAACATCCCAGCCCAGCATCTATGCGGTTAAACACATCTTTGTGGCGGAGAAAGACATTGGTTATGCAGTGACAGGAAGCAGCTCCAGCAGATTCCGTTAGTGAAGTTAACACTGCAAAAAATGCTGAGTCATTGTCCAGGCATGAACACTGGAATGGGCGGAGTAGTGGGATATAAGAAATATAAGAAATGAGTCACTTAGTGACATAGCTGAGTGATTTTTATAAAGATATTTATCAGCTCCCATTTTACAGCTCCCATTATAAAATATCACACTTTTGTATTATATACATTTACTTATGGTCATTTAAATGGTAATAGTGAGATAGTACACACATACATATACATCTTTCCTATATGTAATATCCTATACCCCCCACCACATTGGTAGCTCCTAAAAACTCAATGCAATCTCCTATGAAGATATAAATATATTTATATAATAATATATATAATATTATATAATATAATAATATAATAAAGGGATAAGGGATATGCAGGGCTGGTCTTAGATATGGGTGACCTGTGCGACCGCACTGGTTGCATAACCAGTGGGGCGCCAGCCAGGAGTCCTAGGTCACAGACCTGTAGGTCAAATTATTATGAGGGAGTGCACCTCCATTTTTGTATATCAAATTAATGTATCATTGCCAAAGCCCCCTTGGTTATATTCCTGCAGATTAAATGTATGTATCAGTATCCCCCCGTAAGCCTTACTTAAGATGTCTGTATTCTGTGCTGTTCTGTCTATGCATTTAGTGCGTTACGTGTTACATAATTATGCTCAGGTGCGGACTTGATTTGAAGCAGGCCAAGGCAAGCAGCATTCAGCAGCATATTGTGCGTGCCCAGGTTTTTGTTTTTTTTTTGGGGGGGGGGGGTTGGGTTGGGGTGCTAGGTGCCAGTAACAAATCTTTCGTAGGGTGCTATTAATCCTAAGGCTGGCCCTGAATATATTTGAAAAAGGCAGTGGAATGCACGCACATTTCTATGATTGTATATATAATGTATATTGTACACAGTACATACTATCATGCAGAATCGCATAGCTGTCACCTGTCCGTGGTTTTAGTGCTTTAGAATGAATGCTTTTATTTTGCTTCCATCCATGACAATATTCTCAAAGCAAATGAACAAATATGAAGCTAGTTCTTTGTTATCTGCAGATTGTCATTTTTTAAAAAATTCTTGATATATTTTAGAATAAAAGAAAATGTTTATCAAATCAGCTTAATGAAAACTAGATAGTTATACAGGTGACCTTTGTCTCCCACTGCACAAACAGAATCTTTGTTTTCAACAACTTCCCTGTTATGTTTGTTTAGCAAGGATAACCTCGAAAACATTTCCTATAAACAGAGTCCATGAGGATAAAACAACAATTCAGCAGTCTGTCTTTTGCAATATCCACTTGAATAATCCTTCTTCATGCCAGCATTAGGCTCATGCATTTAAGACATAAATATAGTAGATAATGTAATCCCCATTGTAAAATATATAGTGGATAATGCACCCCGAACTGTAAATTATAAGGATATTAAAAGTCACCAAGGAGTTCCGTAACAATATAAAGGCACGAGGCCGCAGGCCGAGTACCTTTTATACAGGGCACTGAACTCCAAGGTGACTTCTAATATCCCTTTAATTTACAGTTGGGGGTGCATTACTTATTATAACCTTACCCCTTTGTGGATTCTGGTTTCCTTCTCCTCCTGGAACTGTAAGATTATAAGGCTATAATCTTTCAGTTTCTCCCATAGAAATCTACAATAGGGGTAGGTTATAAGGCAATTAGAAGTGACCAAGGATTCCAGAGCCATATAAATGTATAGGGCCACAGGCCAAATTCTTTATAGAGGAGGAGATATTTAATACATCAAGAGTTATTCAATAAAAGTTCTTATTGTTAAAAATGGTGCTAATATTGCCCCAACCAATCAGATGTTAGCTTTCAAATGTTAAATAAGATCTGATTGGTTGGAGCAAAATTAGCACCATTTTTAACAATAGAACTTTTATTGAATCTCAATGATCGTTTCAGAGATTGACGAGCCCAGAGACATTGCATTTAGAATTACAATATTACATTGATTTTCAATATACTGTGTTTCAAAAGCTTTGAATTTTGGAGTTCTTTGTCATTTTCCTTCATCTTTTTACAACTACAACTTCCCAGCATTCCTCAACTACAGGGGGAAGTAGTAGTTTTCATATATCTAGAGTAGGGGAGTAACTGCAGTGGCCAAGAGCCATGGGGGTCCACAATCTGATTTTAAACTTCTGGTTCGGTTCCGGTCTTTTAAACAGATGATTGTGCATATGTTTCCTTCATAAAACTGCTCGGATCGTGAATGGTCTCTACCCCCAAAAATGTCTTCTATGATTTTTGGACCTTTTGGAAAATATACTTACCAAGTATGCATTCAAGTGCTCGGATCATAAACACTTATCATATACTGAAAATACTGTGGGGACGTTGGTAAGATGTTTATATATTCCAATATGAGATCTGTATAATTATTATCAATGGTTAGACCCCCATATCGTAACTGATCAACTATAAGTCAGACTTTGTTGTTTAAGCTAGACATACGTGTGAAAATAAGGGCGTGTAGATTGCTAATATTGTATTATGTGATGACTTGGGATCTATGTTGTAAATATTTTTATATTTTCAATTTACTTGCACCCGAACGTGGTTTCGGACGCCGGTATTTTTGAACCATTTAGGCATTAGCTGGTACCATTTTCAATATATACAGTCTAATGTTAGTTCAAGAATTGTTATTATGTTACACTTTGAACATGTTTCTTGCTCAATATATAAATAGGATTTTTTTTTATAAGGTTGCACTGCATGCATCACTACTTTAGCCTGCTGTTACTCATATACCTTTTAGAGACAGGATGAACTATCTGGGTTATAAATGTCCCTTCCCTTTTCTCCTCCTATATAGAGAGACATTGCTGATATAAATATTGCATTTATCAATACCATATGAATGAAAAATACGCTTCTCGTTTTAGGCATGTAAACTGACAGCACTGATAAAAGGTATCTGACAGCGCTGATTCAGTAGTTGGTATGTCCAAGAATAAGCCTGTATTTTACTGAACGACATTAGTCTGATGATATTTTTGAGGACTTGCCACAACTGGGCTCTACTAGAACAGAGTAGTACTAATTTGACTGACTTAGGTAAAATCTTTAGGACGTATTTGATTGACTGATTTACAGGACCGGACTAGACAGGAAACTTATCCGTAGTAAGTGTCTGTAAGATTCACCTGATAGGAAACTCATTGTACTCTTTGGAGGAGGAGGAGTCTTTTCTGATTGGCTGAATTATAGAACTGGACTTGACAGGAAACTTATTTTTAGTCAGTGTCTGAAAGATTTACTAACTGGACCTGATAGGAAACTCATTGTATTCTTTAGAGGAGGAGGAGTTTCTCTCAAAGCATCTTCATAAGGGGAGTGGAAACAGAATAGTCCAGAACCAATAAAATTACGCGAGTTAATCTTGCGAGAACAGAGGCCATCTTTAAATACAACGTGGGGGCTACAGTTCAAATGCCAACGAATAAGTCAATATACAAAACGCGTATGGCGTATTCGGGCACCAGGACTATACTACTGATAAAGGCAATACTCTGACGGTATCGTATACAACCTTTTCTTTGTTTTACACTAATATTGCTCCAATAGTGGATACAGATGAACATGTTATGTTTACCTAATATTTAGTACTTGTGTAACACTATGTATCCACAAAATGCTAATATATAACTATGTGTATATTTTACCTGAGATGTTATACTAGCTAGCCTAGGGATTTCCCATAGTAAATAAAGGAATTTTAATACAGAGTGCTATAGGTCTATTCTCCTTATTTGTATTGATTGCTTTTACCTATTAAAGCACCTGGCCAAACCATTTGGTAATATATTGCCGCTAGTGTTGTATCTAATTTTATGATATGTTTCCTTCATAAGCGCAATCAGCTGTTTAAAAACAGCTGATCACGGAGGTTTTTGCGTGCTATCTTTCCTTCCGTGGAAGTGGCAGTAGTTACACCACTGATCTGTTTGGTCATAGTTTAAGGATCCCTGTTGTAACCTGTTTAAATCATTCCCTGTCTTCGCCCAGATATCTCTTTAACTTGTATTTGGTATGAGGAGAAGAGATGTTCGAAACTGTTGAGTTTTTTGAATTTTTGAAATTTTCGGTTAGTTCAAAAATTCGAGTTTTGATTTTCCAAATTTGTCTACTTTCGATTTTCGAAAATCGTCTATTTTTGAAAATCATCTACTTTCCATTTTTGAAAATCATCTACTTTCAATTTTCGAAAATCGTCTACTTTTGATTTTCAATTTTCGAAAATCATCTACTTTCCATTTTTGATAATTGTCTACTTTCGATTTTCGATAAAAAAATCCGGGTTCTGTGATATTCGGGAGTTCTGAAAGTTTCGCCGGGACTTCGAAACCCTCAGATTCATTTCGAAACTGGGTTTTGTTCAAACCCACATTACATCTCTAATGAGGAACAATATCAGACCTCTTGTCCAAGTTGACACTACTGTGTGTTGCATGTTTGTTGCATTGTTCCTCATTGTAAGTAGTTTTCAAACATCTGTTTGGCCATAGTTTGAGGATCCGTGGGGTACAACAAGGTTCATCCCTACAGTGTCCATTTTAGGACATCATCATAGGTCGGGTATCATTTATCATGCATCAGGTGTTAGTTATCAGGTATCATGTTTCAAGCCATCATCTATCAGCATTTGTGCATTAAGCTGGCCATACATGAAGCAAACATTAGATAGATTAGACATTCGATAGACCAACAAAATGTTACCTAGCTTTAGGGGTCCTTGAATAAAAGTTTTTATTAGGGGTGGACATACCCTTTGTTCTATTGAAATTATCTCATCTGCTCCTAAACATACTTACCAGCTCCTGATCCCTTGCTGCACATTCAGCCTCCTCTGTTGCTGATAAGTTCTGTTGACATTCTTGAGCAGCAGCAGAGAAAGAACAACTGGTTACAGATGTCTGTGATTGGTTATGATGTCAGCTCTCACTGATGGCTGCAACCAGTAAGTGAAGATAGATGCGGTGAGGGATGCGGAACAGGTAAAAGTATGGCTAAATTGTACAGAAAAATACATCTTTGTGTCATTCCTCATAATTCAGGCTTCATATATCAGCTATCATTCATCAAGTATCAAAGTGAAGTATCATTTCATCAGGTATCATTCATCAGGTATCAAAGTGAAGTATCATTTCATCAGGTATCATTCATCAGGTATCAAAGTCAAGTATCATTTCATCAGTTATATCATTCATCAGGTATCAAAGTCAAGTATCATTTCATCAGGTATATCATTCATCAGGTATCAAAGTCAGATATCGTTCATTAGGTATCATTCATCCGGTATGCGATTTAAGTATCTTATTGATTTTATTGCTGAATGTTACATCCAATAGATGGTGACATTTCTAGGTTTATTTTCTTCTATCATAATAATTTAGACTGTACCAATGTTCTCACTAGAAAATCAGTTAAAATAAGTTCACTTTATTATTTGAAAAATTGAAACTATTTGAATTAAACCTTTTTACTGACCAATTGACATCCTGTAAATATATATTCATTGGTACAGAAAAATACATCTTTGTGTCATTCCTCATGTTTCAGGTTTCATGTTCACAAAGATGTATTTCTGTACCAATGAATGTCAATGTCAATTGGTTAGTAAAAAGGCTTTCAAAGTATAGGAACTGTAGATTCCCTTAACTTTTCTGTTGGGATTTTCACAAAGCAGCTGTTTACCTTACACACGGTGACGTCTGAGGCTGTGCTCTGCCGGCGGCAATGTGGAAGAGCAGCCTTTGGAATGTCACATGTCATCCTCCCACCCATTAACTTTCTGTTCAGTAATTTCTTTATATCTTGGGCTGTGTAGCACGTAGAGAGGTGGTTGATGGCTTATTTTAACGGAAGGAAACTGGCCTTTTATTTGAAAAAGTCTCAAATTACTGTCCTTTCTATTTCTTTCTCTTCATCTTCTTTTCTTTTATTGTTCTGGTTTTTTGGACTATATCTTCTCCCACAGTTTTTAAGCTGGAGACATAAAATTCAGTACAAACGTACCTGACACATAGGAAGGGTGTGTTATTACTTGGCTAAAGAATCCGCGGAAGCGTTGTCTGCAAATTTCAGGACATTTTCCCCCATAAACTATAATGGGAACAATGCTCAAATGTGGATATTTTGCAGTTAAAGGGTCATGTGGTCAAAACAATTAGTTTCATGGTCGTAAATGCAAACTCTCATACTTCCAAGCCCCACACAGACACAGGTACACACACCTACTAACCTATCCTTCCATTTCTGTGGCAGCCTTACTTTAAGGGTAACTATAGTAAAAAAATGCAAACAAACATACCCCTCAACCTGTCACAGGTACACATACCTACTAGGGATGGCCGGTTCGCGGATCCGAACCCAGATCCGCCGCGGATTTATCCCATTCGCGAACGGCAGATTTTTCCGCCTTCCGAATTTCCGATTCGCGGATTTTTCGTATTTTCGAAAATTTTCGAAATTACGAGTTTTCACGTATTTTCGAAAATTTCCGAAAATATGGGAAAACATGTATTGTATGTACAAGTATTTCTCTTAATTCCTTACATACGTATTTTTGAAAATATTCGAAATTACGAGGATTACTTGTACTTATATTTCCGAAAATACGTGAAAACTTGTAATTTCAAAATTTTTTGAAAATACGAAAAATCTCATTATTTCAAGGGTATTTTTAATTTTAACGGGTCCGCTCGCGGATTTTCGAATTTTCGAATTTTTTCGAAAATTCGCGGATCCTCGAGCGGACCGGATTTTGCGAAGTTCGGACATCTCTAATACCTACTGACCGACCTTCCATTTCAATGGCAGCCATACTTATACCTGCTCCGGATCCCTCATCCCATCTATCTTCACTTACTGGTTGCAGCCGTCAGTGAGAGTTTTGATGCTGACATCATATCCAATCACAGACATCTGTTACCAGTCGTTCCTTCTCCGCTGCTGCTCAAGAATGTCAACAGAACTTATCAGCAACAGAGGAGGCTTTTAAGCTGGTAAGTATGGTTAGGAGCAGCTGGGATAATTTTAATAGAACAAAGCTTATAACCACCCCTAATAAAAACATTTTATGTTATTCAAGCACCCCCAAAAGCTAGGTCAGGTTTTGCTGGTCTATCTAATGTCTAATCTATCTAATGTTTGCTTTGTGTATGGCCAGCTTAATGCACAAAAGCTGATACATGATGCCTGAAATATGATGCTTGAAACGTGATACCTGATATCTGCCACTTGATGCATGATTAATGATACCCAATCCATGGTACCTGATACCTGACACATGATACCTGACACCTGGTACCTGAAACCTGATACATGATACCTGATACATGATGATCTCCTAAATGGACACCGTACATCAGAATAGGCAAACAAAAAACAACATTGCTGGCAAGAGGTAGTTTTAATGTGGCTCAAAGAGCCAGTAAGGTGGCATATTTAATTGATCATGAATAGTCCTTAGCAGTTAGTAAGACAATGGTATCAAGGAGTATCAACATCATGGGTGTCCACACATAGGGGCAATGTGGGGCGTGGGGCTTCCCCCCGGGATTTTTTTCCTTTTTTTTTATGAACTGTCCCCTTATAGCTCTCAACTGTCCCGGTTTCAATGGGATTATCCCATTTTACTGGTCCTTATCCAGTGTCCCGGCACCCTTCCTAAACTCCCGCATGCTCCCGAATTTGTACAGGCATTTGTACCGGCCAGGCAATGTCAGGGTATGAATAAAGTTTTTTCAAAAACCAGAAGTTCCCCTTTTTTTCCTTTTGAAAAAAAGTCCAACACTGCCCGGCCGGAAACAGCAAGAGCTGCAGCCAACCGAAACGTAGAGCTGCGCCCTCTCCTGCCCCAGAGCATCCCTGGACATCTGTACTTTTCTCAGAAAGCAAATTGTTTTGCAGAAAGGAGTAATTGTAAGTTCAAAAACCTATTGCCATGTGCTGTGCCTGATCTGCCTTTGGGGCTCAGTCAGAAAGGGGGGTTCAGAAAGGGGGGTTCTTTGTACTGTGTGTGTGCCAAGCATATTATTGCCCAATTCTGTGTGTCAACTTGTCAAGCATATTATTGCCCATTTGTGTGCCAACATTTTTTTTTCCATCTTACAGCTGGCTGTAGTTACAGATTTTCTTGTTTCTAGCTGTTGGTTTCTTTAAATATCCCATTCATGTGTTCAAGCACTGCCTATTCATAAGCCCCGCCCTCTTGCCCATAGCGGCGGCACGCCACGATCGCCACATTTCTTTCCTTGTAACCCCCCTGAAAAACTTTCTGCGGATGCACACGAGCACCACCAACATGATCACCCTTGAATATTTGTCAAACATATAGGAATTCCACCCCCATGTCTTTCACACCAGGCAAGGTGCAATTAGAGTATGAGAACTAACAGGTGTCACCAGTGTCATCCTCCAAAAAAGAGAAAAGGCTGAGTGTTTAAGGCTTGTGAATATTTATTGTGACATGATACATCTGGTGCATACAACAACATACCATTAACTGATTTATATACTCCACCCCTCCTTACTTCGGGTGTGGCTTTAAACATCCAATTTAGGCTTTTAACAAAGTGCTTGTGATTAAAGTGCTTTGGCAACAAATAGCAATCCTTGGCAGTTACGTGCTTTTGCACTTTGATGCATCCAATCAGATGACAGCTTTTTACTGGGTAACCACGGTTAGTTAACATTTGATTGGTTGCTGCAGAATTTTTGAACGGTCTTTTAGCCATAGAGAACTTTAAAAAAAACACTTTTTAATCATTAAAGTATACAGAAAACATTTGAATTGGTTGTAAAAGTAACCGTGAAGTAAGCAGCATTTTATCCTATTGTAAAAACTGTATATAACTGTTAAACAGATGTATGTATGATCTTAAAACCACACCAAAGCACATAAGCACCTATCTTGTAAAGGATAGCTATTTGTTAAAGCCCCACCCAAATTAAGGAGGCATGGAGGATACAAATTACAACTAATTTGTGTTGTTGTGCGTTGTTGTATGCACTTAATGAAGGCGTAAACCCAGAAACGTTGTACACAATTAATATTCACAAGAAGCTTTGATAAGTGCATTCCTCATTATATATACAATTGTAAACTGTGGATTGTATGGATTGTATTTTGTGAACCCCAGTCTTATGACGGGATGTTCAAATTTCTGAGGCTTTTTTTGAATTGGTGTCATAAAGGTAACTTATTTTCTTTATTTTAGATCTTTTTTAACATCTGAAAGCTAACATCTGATTGGTTGGCGCAAAATTAGCACTATTTTAAATGATAAGAATTTTTATTGAATAACCCTGATAATATCTTAACAACATTTTCTGTGTCGAGAGATAGCGGTGAATGCTCAAAATTACTTAAAAACGAAAGATTGCCATTAGTGAAAGATAAATCAGAGGGGCAATACACCACAACTACATTTTTAGGGATAGAATTTAATTTAATAAAACAGCAGTCCAGGTTGCCAGAGGACGAATTAAAGGAATTGCAAAGCTTGTTCAAGTGTGCAAGCAAAGCAAATAAGAAAACATTAAGGACCTGCTCCTATCAACTACTTAGATATACGTAGGCCACATTATTTCATGCATACACATACGGTATTTGTATTAAAAAGAGACAGGCAAAAGAAAAAAAAAAGCAACACTGCCATAACCACCATTATATAAAAAAGATCAAACTTTATTATGATCAACCAACTCACTTGATAAAAACATTGTATCCACCCCCCCCGGTTGTTATATAAAACATCAATAACACCTAAAGAGCTGCCAATCATCCGGAAATGGAGCGCCCCGCGCTATATCCTGATGTGTGTAATAGGAGACTATTGTGAATGTCACCCCTGTCACTTCCACCACAGGAGTCTTTTGTGTAATATCCCAATGTTATCGTGGAAACCGTCCAATAAACTCAGTCAATATAACCTCATAAAGAAACTATCGAAATAAAGCAGGTAGTTATACTGGGTATTCTCTGAAGCAATTTGGCTGTTGCTTGTATGGCACTGCTCCGATCTTGTTCAGCCCTGATCTTATACAGCCCGGTACCCTTGCTGTATACCTGCTCACTCCTCATTTCCTAGATAGGCCTGTCTCTTTTTAATACTATTTTGTGCGTTTATCCCAGGTAGCATTGCAGTATTGTATGCAAAGCCACATCTAAAAAGTTGATTGTTGGGGAAGATGCACATCTCAATATTTATTTATACACATACCATATATATATAGCTTAGGTCAAGTTTTAAGGTTTGGGAAACCTTCCTGATAGAATATAATTAAGGGCCATATTGGTTAGATAATGTCAGTAAAGGATCTGGTGCTTTACACAGATGCTGGTGAGGCCCCAGCTTTAGTTTTTATTTTGGCAGCAGGTAACTGCAGTAACATTGTTAAAAGTCTAGTAGCTAGTAATCTATATTTATATATAAAAGTTAATGTATGAATGTTCCAGAAAAACTTCTGAACGTCTGGAAAAAGGTTGATGAGACTTGGTATACATGTTACAATTTTTACAATCCACCCCTTACCCCTGTTTTTTAGCCCTCTTCTTGACCCATTTTCACTCATGTTTTAGTTAAAAGGGGATGCAATCTGATGTGTGCGCTGCCCTCTGGTGGTGAACCTGTGAACCGAGTGGTTGCTCATTTAGTGTAAAAACCTACACAGAGGCAGAGATTCAAAATTTTATAGGAGCTCTGAGGTGCTCTGAGCTGCACAGTCAGTGAGTGCTGAACTTCAGAAGAGATATACAGGGCAAGAACTAAAAGTAACTCAGGACAGAGGCAAGCTCACATGATTGTAATTTATTTCTCTCTTGTGGCTTTCCTTTGGAATTCTATTGCCCTCTCTCTACTTCAAGATCCTCAATTAAAAAACATCACAGTAAAAACTTGCCACTTGGTAAGACTGGTGTGGCCAGCTTTGCATATTCTTTGGATGCCCTGGTTGCGCCCAGCAAGTATATATCAAACATATGATACTGGCAATTTAAAAAAAAATAAAAAATCTTTTCTCTATTCCTTATATAATGAACGTTGTACCAAATATCTTTGTTTTGTTTAGCTTTACATTTTTGGGGTATTCAGGATTGTGGAATTATGGAAAAAGGCTAGAACAGAAAAGGGAAATTTACATGACAGATGGGTCAAGCTGGAAATAGAAGTGTTTGGGATATTTTAAATTAATTTTTAAATGGATTTTTTAAAAAAGTCAGTTTTTCAGATTCAGTTACAAGGAATGCTGGGCAATCAATTACATCCATATATATCAAAAAGTGTCATGTAACTCCATGATAACAAAACTAGTTTGTATAGATTCCTATTAACAGACATTTTTATAAGGTTGTTGACTAGACTAGATTTACAATCAGAGGACTATGGGTCTCATTCTTTCTGAATTGGGGTAGTTAGGAGCATGCTTATTATGGGTTATCTAACAAGGCTATGTAGCAAATCAGTAGTTGGGAGTCCTTTACATTTAAACTATGTTCTGAGGAAAGGACATAGCATTGTTGTTTTTAGAATTTCGAATGTACTGACCTTTTTTCGATAATTTTCGAAAATAGCCTTGAACGTTCGATCTTCGAAAATACAGTTGGAAACTAGAAAGTGGTTTCCGATCGTATTTTTGAGGATTTTCGAGCGTTCAAAGATATTTTTGAAAATTATCGAAAAAAGGTCCGTACATTCGAAAATCTTCGAAAATCCAGATTCGGACGGATCTTTCAGATTTTGGATAAAAATTTTCACCACAAATTTTCAGTTTTGCAAATCTTGGCAGTGAAAAGTTTTGTCTATCTAGATAATATTTACTATTTATCTGCAATCCTTCAATTAGTCCCAATCGCTATATAGCGTTCACATTTGGGTTGCCACCCAGCTGGTAACTGGTATGCATATAATTAAAATACCATGCCATGCACCAAATTTTCAGTCAATATAGCAACTACAGCCCAATAAATTCTTTATGAATGACTAATAATAAATAAAGTTAAGATGGCTTACCGTGTAAATAGGACCCTATCTACTACATATGTACCAAAGTAGAAAAGGATCCTGCATACTCCCAATGTAGCATTCACAGTATTCGGTGCTGGGTACCACAGCGTAGCGGCAAACTCATATACAAGAAAAGAGAATGCTGAGCACACCAGTCTTATTAGCAATGGGTGTTTATTACTACATCAGTATAACAACTGATGTAGTAATAAACACTTACTACATCAGTATAACACCATGTAACATTTCGGTGCTGTTACTCGCACCTTCATCAGACACATATCTACTACATAAGTTAATTTTAAAATGCTAACAACTACCTCAATCCATTCCAATAGTCAATGCTCCTTTTCTTCCTGTTTCCCATGGTTCTTTGCTGGTGGTAATGCAAACCACATTCAGTCTATGGAGATAGTGCCAATTAAGGATTTGTGATGTCTTACAGAGAGGTGCAATGAGAAGCAGAAGAGGTTGGGAGGAAGAGGAGATGCTGCACCAACAATAACATAAATGTTTAGGCATTTAATAACTTTTTGATGGATAAAAATATAGCAGTTTAAGTTATCATTACACAGAGATAATTATGTACCTACAGTTTAAGCAGCACCCTAAAACTCTTTTTTCTTACTTACTCCAAAGAAACTCCTGAAAGCCCTTCTTCAACCCAACCCCTCCCCGGTGCTAACCCTTCTGCGCTTCTTCTTCCGAGTAAAGCATGACAATTACATCATGATCAATAGATGACAGCCCTTTTTTTTAAAAACTTAGTTATTGAAATCAAAATAAATTACCAACAACATCTGCATATCAGTGGGTCAGTCATATATTAATACAAAATAATACACTTATTACTGTTCGATTGTTAAATACAAAAAACTTAAACAGATGGTATAACGGGATAACTTGGGAAATAATGTTATACTGGTTGCAGTTAAACAGTGTGGTTAGAAGGGTATGTACTCTCGATACTGTTGTGTGTAGATGTGAGTCAATCAGGTGGGCGGTTGGTGGTGCTCAGGGCTATAACTTCATGCTAAGATTTAGCAATCCATCCAATGTTGTTTGTGGGCATGCGTGAGGCCTATATTTTGAGCATTATATGTTAAGGGGGGAAGAGGGGTGGAATGGGGGGGGTTCTCCTGGTGCGCTTGACATTGCATTGATCTTTAGTATTGGCCAATTCATCTCCTGTTCAGATTCTCTCTAATCATTCCATATTGACCAGATAGATTCAAACTTGTTCACAGTGCCTCTTTCAACATAAATCAATCCAAGCATGGACAGTATTTTGTCTATCATTGTTTTCCATACCTTAAGTTTTGGGGGATTGGACCATCCATGTGATTATTATGGTTCGGCATAGAAAAGAGTTCCCCTAAGGAGGTGTTGTTGGTGTCAATTCCAGACATCATCCTCAGTGATTCCCAGAAAACATAGCTTGGGATCCGTTGGGACTGTAATTCCAAGTATTTAGTATAGGTGTACAGTTACTTTATTCCAGAATCTGTGTACCTTGTTCCATGACTAGATTAGGTGCCAAAAGTCTGGTTTTGGCATTGTGGCATTTGGGGCAGTCTGAGCTGAAAGTGGGAGACATGCGTGACTTCCGTAGGTGGGTCACGAAATATATAAAATTGCATCAATTTATTAGGGGCAGATGGTGATGCTTTAATATGGGATTCGGCCAGATCTTCCCAGTCGGCATCTGTTAGTGTGGGAATAAATCTGGTCCATTTACCGTATATAATTGAGTATAAACCAAGATTTTCAGGCTAAAAAAATTGCCTGAAAATTAAGTCTCGGTTTATACTGAAGTCAAAAAGCTGCACGCTCTGCATCCTCTGCTGGCTGAAGTCACTACTCGGTGCCAGGAAGTGAGGCACCGAGTAGTGATGTCACCCAGCACACGGCCGCCGGAAGAGAAGAGGATCCAGAGCAGCCTGCAGGGGAACCGGAGCAGGTAGGAGAAGGCAACTGTGGGGATTCTCGGAAGGGGGGTGGGGGGGGGAATTACAGTAATTTCTGCAGTGGCAATTCCTTGCTACTGCAGATGTTTTGGAAACTACAACTCCCAGCAACTAAAGCATGCTGGGAGTTGTAGTTTCCAAAAATCTGGAGTGCCAAGGAATGTGGATTTAGTTGCCTTTTAAATGGACAGAAGAATTCTCATACAGTAATAGCCAAATACAGTATGGCTATTACTGTATGGGACTTCTGCTGTCTATTTAAAGGGCAACTAAAGCCTAACAATAATACAGAATCAGAAGGAGGATGTTATCTATTGTTGCCTTCAGATTCTGTATTGTTTTGAGGCTTTAGTTGCCCTTTAAATGGACAGCAGAATTCCCATACAGTAGTCCCACACAGTGATAACCATACTGAATTTGGTTATTACTGTATGGGACTACTGTATGGGAATTCTGCTGTCCTTTTAAAGGGCAACTAAAGCCTCAAAACAATACAGAATCAGAAGGCAGTAGTGGTCATATTTTCTATCCTCGGTTTATACTCGAGTCAATCACTTTTACTCCTTTTTAAAGGTAAAAGTAGGTGCCTCAGTTTAAACTCGGTCGGTTTATACTCCAGTATATACGGTACTAATAATGGTGTTAGTGCCTTCTGTAAGTTGCGCGTGTAGTAGGGATGTATAAGAGTTATACAGGGCGATGCACCAACGGGCGCATCGCTCCTGATTTGGAGTTAAAGTTGCGCTAACCGATGTTATATCGGTTAGCGTGACTTTAACTCCTTCCTTGCGGCAGCTGCGTGGCTAACGCGAAAGTTAACAGCGCAGCCGCCGCAAGTGATGTTATATGCCGGATGTTATATGCCAGCTGATAGCTGGCGTTGAAAGTGCCGGAATAGAACAGCGCCAAGTAGCGATGTTCCGAGCGCCGCTATCGGCATAAAACATCGCCGGGCTGTTTGCACCGGTTGCCGATAGCAGCGCTCGGTGCATCGCCCTGTTAGACTAAGCGTCTTTCTCCATGGGATTTTATCAGTCTGATAATTGGATGTCGTTGTACTGGAATCGTTGAAGATTGAACTCTGCTATAAGACAGTATCTAAAAAGGAAATTGTCCGGGGTGTTAAAGGTTTTTTTGAAATTGGTTATTAGGGATTAGTTGTTGATCTTGTATAATGTGTTCAAATGTGATAACTTTTTGTCTGTCTAATATATGAGCATCTGGGAAGGAAGCGAGGTTGGCGAATTAGGTTGTTGTGCCAAAGTGGCATTTCTGTTCAGGGATGCCATTGAATGCAAGAAATTTGTTCACTAGTTTCCATACCTTAAATTGTACATGGAAGGGTGTGCCTCCTCCTGGGATATCGATAGTGTGGATGACAGCCCTTACCAAATTAGCCTCTTTGTGCAATCAAATCCAGCTTGCAACAGCAGCAGAGAAGGCTGAATGTGCCAGCGAGGGATCAGGTTCCAAGTCCTTTCAGGAGTTTCAAAACCAGCACTCATCTCTATAAGCATGTGTGTATACATTGTGTGTACATAGTTTTTTTTTTTTTGGGGGGGGGGGGGGGTGTGGAAATTAACTTTCAGTCAATGGTGACAAGCAATTTATATTCTCCTTATATTCTACCAAGAATGTGCAGCTATAGTAAATGTTTAATATAACAGCAACATTTGGAAAGTAAAATATCATAAATGTTTGCTGACACCAGCAGCTAATTTCAGCCATAATCTAATTGAAAATGTCACACTTCTTTAACTTGTCAAAGAGAAAGACACATATTCTAAATGATTACAGCAGTTTTATATTATATCACACATCATAAAATGACAAAAAGCAATGCTGTTAGAAAGAATGACAAGGACTTCAATCTTTTTTTTTTAGTAAAACTCATTATAAATGAATCAGTCAAGGTCGTCGGCTAAAACATCTTATGTACAAGGTAATTTATTTCAAATGAAACTTGAATCATATGGCAGACAGCTTTAAAGGCACAGCAATATGTAAAGGCAATCTCAGTTAATGGCTAACTAACACTGGTAAGGATAAATAACATATTATACAATTTCGAAAGCTTTGTCATACATACTGTACTTATATAAATATACTTACAATTCCAAAATATTCTTGCCTGATGCTACCATCAGATTTACTTATATTCAAATACAAATGAAATCAATGGTGCACTCTTACGACTTCCTTTAAACATCTTTATTAAAGGGCATCTCCACCCTCCATAGAAAGGTTCATCTATTTTGCAGGGCATACCCTCCCACCCCCAACCACTAAGTTAGAAGTTTAAAAATAGATTCCAAACTCAACTTACAGCTCCTGGTTCCAGCATCTTTCTGGTCCAGCTCCTCTGCCTGTCGGAACTACAAGTAGGGGGCTGGACCGGCAACTGCGGCTGTGATTGGCGGCCAATCACAGCAGCTGTTTCCAGCAATAGAGAAGACATTGGAACGAGGAGCTGTACATACAGTTTGGAATCTATTTTTAAACTTCTAACATTTGTGGTGGGAGGGTATGCCCTGCAATATAGATGAACATTTTTATGCAAGGTGAAGGATTCAAAGTGAAGGATGGGGAGGGAGGGAGAGAGAGAGGGAGGGGGCGGGGGCGGGGGAAGGGCTCCTCTGAACATGTCACCATCCCTCCCGGAGGCAAGAGAGGAGGCAGAGACATTTGGACAGGAAGACAGCCACAACTCTTCAGTTTCAAGGATTTTTTTAAACTGTACTGTTGAGCAAGTCGTGTGTTAAATTTAAGTTTTGGAAGTGGATATGCCCTTTAAGGTGTACCAAACAGCAACATCTTTCTTCTAAGATCCTTTTTAGGCCCAAAACAAGTACATCATGTGACCTTAATAAGGTAAGCAAGCTCCTAAAGCAGATAAAGATGGGGCCACATTAATTATGGATGCTGAATATTACATGCAAGAGGCAAACAGGCTGTTGGGTACTTGTGACCATTATACCAAACTACAAGGAAACCCGCCATAAAAATGAAAAGGGAAGTTGATAAACTTATTAAGGAGGCCTTCAGTATGGGAATTTTTGATAAAAACACAAAGCAATGCAAGTGATTCTCCATAAGCTCCAGTATTATATATTTTGCCCAAAATCCATAAGAATCTAGCTTGTCCTCCTGGACGACCAACAGTATCAGGGGTGGACCGATTATTGCAACCATTGGGGATATTGATTGAATCCTATCTGCAAATGATGGTTGCAATGAATACAATTGTCCTTAAAGACACAATAGAGTTCTTGAAACACATGAGGATTTTAATAAGGAAAAAATATTATGCAATAAGGAAACTGAATCCTTATACATGGGGCGTAACTATCAGGGAGCAGGGAGAGCAACTGTAAGGGGGCCTGGGAGCCAAGAGGGCCCAATCTTCTTATTTTTCCTATGACAGATATAGCCTTCTCCTAGAAAACCACTGTGGCTGAAGCACAGAGAGGGACCCATAATCATTTTGCAGGAGGGCCAGTGATTCATAGTTAAGCCACTGCTTGATTATGGACTAGATTATAAAAAAGTGTTTTTTTTCTGATGGGTTTACTAATCATTTGTCTCATAAAGATCTTTTCACATTTAATAAACAATGGTTAATACAGTCAAATCTGTTTAGGGTGAATTTTGAAAATAAGTACAAATTAAAGGAGAACTAAACTCAATTTTTTATACTCCAGAATCTGAAAACAACCCCCCTAAAAACACCAATAAACTATAAAATGCCACTTTAGTAAACTCTGTTAAAGTAAATCAAAGCCTGTTAAGAACTGTATGAAGTATCTGTATGTATGTGCAGAGTCAGACCACACCTCCTCACCTCAGTCACATGCTTCCTTGCTTTATCTGTCCTATAAAAGGATTGGCTAGATATTATTAATGGGTGTGACCAACTGTAACAAGTTTGTGCCATAGCTAATAACTGAGCATGTGCAGAACATAATGGTCGTTGACCAAACTATCTTGACCATATCAAAATGAGACGTAAGACACAGATTACTGGTTTTATATCAAGTTGTTCTGCCTTCTGGTTCAGTTTTGTTCTGTGGCTTTAGTTGCCCTTTAAACAATAAAATGTTTAAAGGTAATATCCAGTATTATGTTTGATATGTAGGTGATTTTTTTCTGGAAAAGAGACATAGCCATCCTGCAAAACATTTAAACAATTTACACCCTACTCTAAGGTTCACACTAAAATTTGAATTTGAGGGTAAGAAGTATAGTACATGATAATGTAGATAATGTATGGTGTAAAGTAAGAATGGATGAAATGATTCATAAATTCATGGCCTGGGATTTCAATGTAACTACTTTAAGCATGGATGCAGAAAAACTTTTGTACTTGACTTCAACAAACTCCTTGATAAAAAGAGAATCCAACAGAGAGAAAGACTCCCCTATGTATCAACCTACCATACATTGTCTACAAAAATTCAGCAAATTGTTAGGAAGAATTTAAACATCCTACCATCAGACCCTCCTCTGAATTCTTACAAGAAATCTAAGAATCTTGGAGGTGAACTTATAAGGGCAGATATTCTGACTACTAAAGTAAATACAGTTATTACTGGGAGAAACTCAAACAGCCACTTTCCCATATAGAGATTGTCAAGCCTGTAATGCCATTATTCCAGGAAAGACCATTTGCCATTCTCTTAAAGGCAATGAGATAAAATTAAATTTCACCACCTGTAAAAGATATGGGGTAGGGATTGACTAGAACTGGAACTCGAACGTGAGTGTGAGACGAACTTTATTAGTTTGGACGAACTCAAACTGTTCGAACTAGTTCGAGATTGAACTAGTTTGTTTTTTTGGACTAGCGGCTGTATTTTTGATAATTATCGTAAATTAGAATGTACACTAACCCTACACTTTCACTAACCCTCGAATGTATCATTCTCTAACCCTCTAAAATATTGTTTGTTATCAGTAACCCTCAAATTTACAGATCGTTTTCAGTAACCGTCAAATGTATCGTTCGCTAACCCTTGAAAGTATCATTCCTTTTCGGTAACCCTCGAAAGTAGGGGCCAATTTCGGTAACCCTCAAAAGCATCGTTCGGTAACCCTTGAATTGGCCGCAACCCTCGAATGTAGCTTGTGCAAATCCGACAATTGCCCGCTCATGTTCCACAAGTGTTTCAAAACGTTTTGGTGATAGTGACATGTTGCCCAGACCATTTCCCAGGTGCCACAGCCAGTTACCATTGTTAGTTTAGCTGTAAAACACCCCGAGCTCGGACTCGGACTCCTCAAACTATCCCGGATCCAAATTTTCGATATTTTCCAGACTTTTGATAATTTTCAAATGTTTGAACGTTCGAGGCATGCGAATATGTGACTAAAATGTCTATTATACCAATACGCGACTAAATATCGAATTATCGAATTCACAATTAAAATGTCTATTATACCTTTACACGAGTAAATATCGAATTATCGAATCCGTGAGTAAAATGTCTATTATACCTATACGCGAGTAAATATCGAATCCACGAGTAAAATATCTATTATACCTATTCTTAAGTAAATATCGACTTATCGAATCCACAAGTAAAATTTCTATTATACCTTTACACGAGTAAATATCGAATTATCGAATCCACAAGTAAAATGTCTATTATGCCTATATGCGAGTAAATATCGAATTATCCAATCCGCGAGTAGAATGTCTATTATACCTATACGCGAGTAAATATCAAATTATCGAATGTTTGAACGTTCGAGGCATGCGAATATGCGAGTAAAATATCTATTATACCAATACGTGAGTAAATATTGAATTATCGAATCCACGAGTAAAATGTCTATTATACCTATACGCGAGTAAATATCGAATTATTGAATCCGCGAGTCGTTCATGAGATAATTATCGAGTGTTCAAATGAAAGTCGTTCATGGGATAATTATCGGGTGTTTTACTCTTGAGTAGCGTGTCTGAGAGTAAAAAAAGATTTTTCCAAAATCCTGGATATTCGAACATGTTCCCCAGACCATTTCCCAGGTCCCACAGCTATTTACATTAAGTTACCATTGATATTTTAATTGTATTTCATTCAAACTTTTCAAACTATTTGACTCCCATTGACTTTAATAGGTCAGTTTTCGAACTTACGAACTTTCCATATAGTTCGAAAGTTTGAAAACGGACCGAACTTTCTAAAGTTTGGCCATCTCTAGGTACAACCTCTTGAGCAGCAGTGAACCCGAGTTCAGGCCAAACCTTATAAGTTCGGGCAAACTCAAACTATCCAAACTAGTTTGGTTTTCCGAACTCAGACTTATTTCCAATAATTATCGAAAATTTGGAAATTATAAAATGTAACTTTTGAATTTGGTAACCCTCGAATGTAGATTTCAATTTCGGTAACCCTCGAATGAAGCCTTCAATTTCTGTAATGCTTGAATGTATTGTTCGGTAACCCTCGAATGTAGCGGTTGATTTCGAATTCGGTAACTTACGAAATGTAATGTTTGATTTTTGATAACCCTCGAATGTAGTCTCCGAATTCAATTTTCAATAACCCTCGAATGTAGCCTTCAAATTCGATTTTCGATAACCCTCGAATGTAGCCTTCAAATTCGGTAACCCTCAAATGTAAAGTTACATTTTTTATAACCCTCGAATGTATCATTCCGTAGCCCTCGATTGTAGTATGCAGAAACCGGACAATTGCCCAGTTGTCAAGTTTTGGTGATAGTGACATGTTCCACGGCCCATTTCTCAGGTGCCACAGCCATTTACAGTATGTTACCATTGTTGTTTTATCTGTTATTTATCTGAAGTTTTTGAACTATTATCTCCCCTTTGACTTCAATGGATTCGTTTCCGAACTTCCAAACTTTTACAGAAGTTCAGAAATGAACTGAACTTCAGTAAATTCGGCAATCTCTATTAAGCAGTTGATTTTGTAGCTTTTATTTCATGAAGTAGTGTGCAATGTGTACATAGTTGCAAGCCATGAATGCAGAAATGTAACATTATTGAGTTGTATCACTTTATTTAGTAACAGTTTCTTTTTTCATTTTTTAGATTACGTGAAGAAATGACTGATATGATGTGCATTAAGATGGATCATTACCTGAGGAAGGGGGCATTTTGTTCCCACTGAAATGTTGTGAACTTTATTGCTGTGTGACAGTGCTACCCCTATTTGATATATTTGTGTATTCTGATATTTCCCAGTGTTATAGGAATAATTTATAGGAGTCTGCACCCACATTGGAAAGGGTGCATTGTCGCATTGGATTGACAGAAGCCTCACCCTCTCTTACATTAATAGTGGTATCACACCAAACAGTAGAGCTAGAATATATACCCCATAATCTGTACAGAGATGGACTAGAACTCGAACTTGAACCCGAGTTCGAGCCGAACTATTCAAGTTTGAATGAACTCGGACTTCTCGAACTATCCTGGACCCGGAATTTCGATATTTTCCGGAGTTCGGCCATCTCTTAAATCTGTATAAATTCGCAGGGAGATTCAATAAAAGTTTTTTTTTTTAATTTTGCCACAACCAATCAGATTTTATTTAACATTTGAAAGCTAACATCTGATTGGTTGGGGCAAAATTAGCACCATTTTAAACCATAAGAACTTTTATTGAATAATCCTGAAAGTGTGATTCATAACATTAAACGTGCTTAATAGTGGAAAGAGTACTGAAGAGCATTACCGTGCATGGCAATGTGCTAAGTCATGTACTATATATATATATATATATATATATATATATATATATATATATTAATATTAATTACCCCGGAACAAGCACTTCCAAAAGCATTTAAAAAAAATACAAGAGACACATTTGTTAACAAATACATTTATTTGCACTGACCTGTCAGTCTACTGATGGGAGGGACTTCTGGCTTCCTTGTTTAGCCTGCTTTCGGCTGCACTGCGCATGTGCTAACTGCAGATTAGAAAGCGGAAATATGATTTCAGACCCCAGATACATTACAACCTATGGCATGAACACTGTGGGAGTTCTGTAGCTCATAGAAGGGACATTTAGGGTTCATTTTAAAGGTAAGGACATGGCAGATTAAATGATTACAGGTTGTTTTGGGGCCACAGTTCCCCTTTAACAGACCCTCTCTATCTCAGTCATTCTCTGTAACAAAGGGGACATGTCCAAGTAGAGAATAATATTCTTTCAACAAGACTTTCATTGCTACCACCAGCTCCTTACTCTTAACCACTCCCCAAAACATTGACTAGATTACCCACTACTATTCCTCCAGTAAATCAATAGGGCTAAATATACTACTAGCTTAGAAAAGGGACAATAATCTACACCTGTGCCCTGCTGTTTACTAATTCAAGTTCAGAGTTTAACAATATTTTTTAAATGGGAAAAATTTTAGGTAAAAAGCATACCACACTTTTCCCCCTCCTTACTGGTGATGAAATGCCTGGCTAAATGTCAGCATGTCTGGTATTTCTAATGAGTAAATTAACACAAAGAAAGTCTAAATGAGGTTAAAGAATTTGGTAGGAGTCTTTTCTGATAAGTACTTTTTGTTCACAGAATTATCAATGGAAATTAGCCATAGGTTGTTAACCTATTAATATATATGTTAAAAATTTGCCCTGGTATGTTACCCTATTTACACAATAGAAAATGTATCTGGGTGTCACCTTTACACTAGTATAGTATTTGAGGTTGAATAAAGACATACGTCCATCCAGTTCAACCCATCTAGAAATATCCTCATTTCCTGCTAACTGTTGATCCAGAGGAAGGCAAAAAAAAACCACCAAATTTATGAAGGGGTAAAAAATTCCTTCCTGACTCCAAGTGGCAATTGGAAATTTCCCTGGATCAACTCTACTTTATGTATCAATACCAGTAACTTGCAACATTCCTTGTTTGCAGAAACTCATCCAGCTTTTTTTTTGAAAATGACCAATGAACCGGCCATTACAACGTCCACTGGAAGACAGTTCCATAGCTTTAACGTTCTCACAGTGAAAAACCCTTTCCGAGCTTGAAGCCTAAACCTTTTTTCTTCAAGTCTTAAGGGATGTCCTTGTGTCCTCTGACAAGCTCTATTGGTGAACAATGCCCCAGATAGTTTATTGTATTTATTGTATTGGCC
This sequence comes from Hymenochirus boettgeri, assembly GCA_019447015.1. Taxonomy (NCBI): domain Eukaryota; kingdom Metazoa; phylum Chordata; class Amphibia; order Anura; family Pipidae; genus Hymenochirus; species Hymenochirus boettgeri. The sequence continues at coordinate 71,981,933 of CM033470.1, read as the reverse complement.
CGTTAATGTATTTATACACAGTAATCATATCCCCACGCAAGTGCCTTTTCTCCAGCGTACATAATTGTAACTTTTCCAGTCTCTCTTCATGTTTAAGACTCACTATTGTTGAAAAACATTTTAAAACTATTTAATACAACAAATATAAATGTTCTCTGTGTGTTGACGTTTTTCACTCTACTCCGAAAGTTATACTTATTTACCATCAGTTGGCCCTTATCTGGTTTGATATTATTAGTGCTACATTTGAATAATTTATGCCTCTGCTGAAAATTTGTCTCTAAAAATATGGTGAATAAACAAAATTTTTTGTCAAAGTTTATACATTTTCCCCTTAGTGATCTAAAGGAGAACTTAACATTATTTTATTTACCTTCAATATTAAAGCTTTCCTCCCCTAGAATACCCATGCATTGTACGATAATATTCCTGCTGAATTTACATACATTTAAGAATTGGATTCTGATGAAGAAGGTTTTCATGTTCATAAGAACAAACACAGAAAAAGATGATGAATGCACATTCCTGGGCCCCATATAATATCATAATATGTGTGCTTGTGCAAACAGTAAAAACCTTTTTAGTTCAAATTGTAAGCTTAAAAGAGAAAATCCTTCCAAACAACATCAAGGTAACCCCAGTATAGAAGGTCCTAACAAGTTACCATATCTGGGCTGACACCTCTTGCTAACACAGATGTGCATACATCATCTTTTTCTTTGTTTGTTATAATGGTTTGGTCAGATCATTAGCACTTCCACTATATGTTTTTGGTCATTTTGGCTCCCACAGCCCCCCTTTTGTAGTTTCCATGCTGTTATCAGCATATATCTGTCCATGTAGTCTTTAAACAGCCTTGTGAGCTATTGACCACTCTCCCTGAGCATAGTATTCACTATCACTATGCACAGAGTGTTTACTATACAAATGTCTCCATGCCAATATGGAAGCCCATATTGAGACTTTGAAAGCTAATGTTATTCTGCAGTATATTTTCCAGCCAATACAAGCAGCACAAAGAACAGCATACCAGGAACAATAAAAAATAGTCAGCTACTTTTTTTTTTTTTTGCTTCCATTCTGTCCTAAAATAAGATATAGTTTCTAAATGTACAGATGTTTGAGAAGATTCTCATTCATCCATGCCATGGTATATCTGGCATTCTTGAAGGTTCTTGAAGACATTTCACTTGTCATCCAACTGGCTTTCTCAATTCAGAATGACTTGTACAAGAATCTGTTGCCAATTAAGTACCCTGGAAAGTCCCAATTAGCAGATGGCAGCCAGGTGTTAGGGACCTTCTGAATGCAAAGCGTTGATTACATTGAGACTAAGAGGTGTTATTGAAACTGCACAGGGTAAGATGTCAGAACAGCACTGTACATGGCAGACAGTTGGTGTCGAACCCCACCCACCTCTATTCAGGCTTGGTTTCTTTATTTTCACATAAATGGCCTCCTTGACACCTCTCTCTCTCCAGTCCCGTTCCTTTGCCAATATGTTAACATTACAATCTTCAAATATCTGTTGTATTCAATTAGATCAACTGGACTTGAAATGTAGTTCTGGGTGTCTGGACCGTCACTTTAGATCCTTTTGTTTTAACATCTGAAAGCTAACATCTGATTGTTGGCCGCAAATTAGCACTATTTTTAAATGATAGAATTTTATTGAATAACCCTGATAACTATCTTAACAACATTTTCTGTGTCGAGAGACGGTGATGCTCAAAATGTACTTAAAACGAAAGATTGCCATTATGAAAGATAAATCAGAGGGGCAATCACCCCACAACTACCATTTTTAGGGTAGAATTTAATTTAATAAAAAGCAGTCCAGGTTGCCAGAGGACGAATGAAGGGAATTGCCACAGCTTGTTCAAGTGTGCAAAGCAAAGCAAATAAGAAAACATTAAGACCTCTCCTATCCAACTACTTAGATTCCGTAGGCCACATTATTTCACTGCATACCAATACCGTAATTTGTATTAAAAGAGACCGCAAGAAAAAAAAAAGCAACACTGCCATAACCCCATTATATAAAAGATCAAACTTTATTCTGTCCACCAACTCACTTGATAAAAACATGTATCCACCTCCCCCCCCCGTTGTTATATAAACATCAATAACACCTAAAGAGCTCAATCTCCGGAAATGGGGGAGCGTCCCGCGCTAGTATCCTGACATGTTTGTATAGAGACTATTGTGATGTCACCGCCTGTCACTTCCACCACAGGAGTCTTTTTGTGTAATATCCCCAATGTTATCTGCCGAAAAACCGTCCAATAACCTCAGTCAAATAACCTCATAAAGAAACTATCGAAATAAAGCAGGTAGTTATACTGGGTAGTCTCTGAGCAATTGTCTGTTGCTTTTATGTCACTTGCTCCGATCTTGTTCGCCCTGAATCTTATCAGCCCGGTACCCTACCCTTGCTGTATCCACCTGGCTCACTCTCATTTCCTAGATATGTCCTGTCTCTTTTAAATACTATTTTGTGCTTTATATCCCAGGTAGCATTGCAGTATTGTATGCAAAGCCACATCTAAAAAGTTGATTGTTGGGGAAGAATTCACATCCTCAATATTTATTATACACATACCGTATATATTAGCCTTAGGTCAAGGTTTTAAGGTTTGGGAAACCTTCCTGATAGAATATATTAAGGGCCATATTGGTTAATTATGTCCGTAAAGATCTGGTGCTTTACACAGATGCTGGTGAGGCCCCCAGCTTTTAGTTTTTATTTTGGCAGCATGTCACTGGCCAGTAACATTGTTAAAAGTCTAGTGCTAGTAATCTATATTATATTAAAAGTTAATGTATGAATGTTTCCAGAAAAACTTCTGAAACGTCTGGACAAGGTTATATAACTTGGTATACATGTACAAGTTTTTTAGCAATCCACCAAATACCCCCCCCCCCCAACATCCATCCAATCCCCCAACCACAAACCAAAACCACCACACACATCCTCCAACCACCCACTACCAAATACATCCATTCAATCCAGAATCCACACCAAATCCACCACCAACCCACCACAAAATCCTACCATCCACCATCCACCAAAACCACACCACCCACCAAATCCCACCAATCCACCACCTAATTCCACAACCCAACCACAACCACCACAATCCCACCATCCACAAATCCATCGCACCAACCGACCAACACCAAACCACCACCAAAACCAAATCCATCCAAAACACCACCGTCCACAACCAAGACCCACCACCATCCACAATCCACCACCAATCCCAAATCCACCAACCCAATACCATCCCCCAAATCCAAATCCACCACCAAATCCACAAATCCATCCCATCCACACCCAAGCCAACCACCACCAACCACCAAATCCATCCAACATCCATACAATCCACCATCCGCACACCCACAAATCCAATCCACCACCAACCACCCCCAAATCCACAATCCCCACCACACCAACCCACCAAATCCAACCATCCCATCCAACATCCATCCACCATCCAACCACCATCCACCAAATCCCACCACAAATCCAACATCCACCACCACCCAACCACTCCACTCCCCCAAATCCACCAAATCCACCACAACAACCACCACACCACCAACCATCCACCCACCACACCCAAAATCCAACCAAATCCAAATCCAAAAAAGCCATATCCAAATCCACACATCCAACAATCCAATCCACCACATCCACCAATCCACTCCAACCACCCAATCCAACCAAAATCCCACAAATCCACCAATCCAAACCATCCATCCAACCATCCAAACACCACCCACAAACATCCACCACCACCATCCATCCAAACCATCACCAACCACCACCATCCAAATCCCCCAAAAATCCAAATCCAAATCCAACACCAACCACCACCACCAATCCACCAAACCAAATCCCCCCTCCCACCACCCACGCACCATCCACAACCAACCAAAATCCACACCACCACCACATCACCAACTCCAACACCAATCCACAAACCACCAACAAATCCACAAACAATCCCACCACTCCAAACCAACCACACCAATCCAAAATCCATTTAACAATCCACATCACACCAACCACCCCACCAATCCACCCACACCATCCAAACCAATCCACCATCCAAATCCAAAAATCCACCACAAATCCACCCACCAAATCCAAGCCACCAAAATCAATCCAACCAACACCACAACCACCAATTCCCAGCAACACATCCACCAACCACCACAACACCACCACCACCAATCCACCACCCCCCAATCCACCAATCCCACCAAATCCAATCCATTCCACCACACCAAAATCCAACCAACAACCACACCCACACAAGCAAAATCCACAATCCACCAAATCCAATCCACCAAGAATCCACCACCAAATCCAACCAATCCAAATCCACCAACACAATCCAAATCCAACCACCAACCACCACCAACACACCAAACCTCCATTTACAATCCAACATCCAAATCCACCACCAGATCATCCACACACCATCCACCAACCAAAACCCAACCATTTGACAATCCACATCCACATCCACCAAACACACACCAAAATCCACCAACACCCACCACAACCACCAATCCATCCATCCACCACAATCCCACCCTCCACCAAAACCCACCATCCACCAACCACGCCCCCCCAAATCCAATACACCATCCACAACAACCAATCCAACCAATTCAATTTTTCCCCCCCCCCCAATCCAAATCCAAACCCAAAATCCATCCCACCAAATCAAATCCAAATCCACAAATCCCAAATCCAAATCCCCAACAACACCCAAATCCACAAATCCACACCACATCCCTCCCACACACCTCACCACCTCCACAAATCCACACCAACAATCCACCAAAAATCCATCCAATCCAACCATCCAAACTCACACCACCATCCAACCACAATCCAAATAAATGCCACAACCAAGCCCAAACCACACACCACCCAACCCCAACCAATCCACCACACCAACCAAATCCACATCCACCACCACCAAAATCCAACAACCACCAACCATCACCACATCCAAATCCTGCACCATCCCCCACCCAATCCAACAACCACCACAACATCCACCAATCCACCACACCAACACCAACCCCACCAACAATCTATCCACGCACCACACCAATCCTATCCATCCACCACCACCCAAAAAATCCCAACCAATCCAATCCACCACAAATCCAACCACATCCACCCCCCACATCCAACCAATCCAAATCCTCCGAATCCACCACCACTCCAAACCAACCACCAATCCAACAATCCATCCAACCAAAATCCTCCACCATCCACCACACAAATCCAATCCAACATCCACCAAACAATCCACACCAAACCTCCATCCACATCACACCAAATCCACGACCACACCACCACCAATCCATCCACCACACCATCACCACCACCACCACCACAACCACCACCCAATAAAACCAACAATCACCGAGGGCCGCCACCACCACAAATCCACAACAATCCACACATACACATCCACCACATCCCCCAATCACCCTCCAACAATCACCAACCAACCATCCACCTATCCAACAAATCAAATCCAAACCCTCACCATCCCCATCCACGAAAATCCATCCACCACCACCAACACAATCCACAACCCCCATCCAACTCACCAATCCACACCAATCCACCACAACCCCACACACACCAAATCCAACAATCCAACGACCAACCAATCCAAATCCCCACCAACCATCATCCAACCACCCAAAATCCAACCACCACAAAATCCACCACCATCTCAAATCCCAATCCAGCAACCACCCACCCAACCATCTCCACCCTTACCCCTTTTTTTACCCTCTTCTTGACCCATTTTCACTCAGTTTTAGTCTAAAAGGGGGATGCAATCTGATGTGTGCGCTGCCCTCTGGGGTGAACCTGTGAACCGAAGTGGTTGCTCATTTAGTGTAAAAACCTACACGAGGCAGAGATTCAAAATTTTATAGGAGCTCTGAGGTGCTCTGAGCTGCACAGTCAGTGAGTGCTGAACTTCAGAAGAGATATACAGGGCAAGAGCTAAAAGTAACTCAGGACAAAGGCAGCTCACATGATTTAATTTATTTCTCTCTTGTGGCTTTCCTTTGGAATTCTATTGCCCTCTCTCTACTTCAAGATCCTCAAAATAAAAACATCACAGTAAAAACTTGCCACTTGTAAACTGGTGTGGCCAGCTTTGCATATTCTTTGGATGCACCTGGTTGCGCCCAGCAAGTATATATCAAACATATGATGACTGCAATTTTAAAAAAAAAATAAAAAATCTTTTCTCTATTCCTTATATAATGAACGTCTGTACCAAATATCTTTGTTTTGTTATCTTTATAACTTTTTGGGTATCAGGATTGTGGAATTAGGAAAAAGCTAGAACAGAAAAGGGAGTTTACATGACAGAGGGTCAAGCTGGAAATAGAAGTGTTGGGTTATTTAAATTAATTTTTAAATGGATTTTTAAAAAAGTCAGTTTTTCAGATTCAGTTACAGGAATGCCGGGCAATCCAATTATATCCATATATATCAAAAGTGTTCATGTAACTCCATGATAACAAAACTAGTTGTATAGATTCCTATTAACAGACATTTTTTATAGGTTGTTTGACTAGACTAGATATTTACAATCAGAGGACTAGGGTCTCATTCTCTGATTGGGGTAGTTAAGCATGCTTATTATGGTTTATCTAACAAGGCTATGTAGCAATCAGTAGTTGGGAGTCCTTTCATTTAAACTATGTTCTGAGGAAAGGACATAGCATGTTGTTTTTAGAATTTCGAATGTACGACCTTTTTCGATAATTTTCGAAAAAAGCCTTGAACATTGATCTTCGAAATACAGTTGGAGAACTAGAAAGTGGTTTGCCGATCGTATTTTGAGGATTTCGAGCGTTCAAAGATATTTTGAAAATTACCGAAAAAGGTCCGTACATTCGAAAATCTTCGAAAATCCAGATCGGACGATCTTATCAGTTTGGATAAAAATTTTCACCACAATTTTCAGTTTTGCAAATCTTGGCAGTGAAAGTTTTGTCTATCTAGATAATATTTACTATTTATCTGCAATCTTCAATAGTCCCAATCGCTCTATAGCGTTCACATTGGGTTGCCACCCAGCTTAACTGGTAGTGCATATAATTAAAATACCATGCCACGCACCAAATTTTCAGTCAATATAGCAACTACAGCCCCAATAAATCTTTATGAATGACTAATAATAAATAAAGTTTAAGATGTGCCTTACCGGTGTAAATGGACCCTATCTACTACATATGTACCAAAGTAGAAAAGGATCCTGCATACTCCATGTAGCATCACAGTATTCGGTGCTGGGTACCACAGCGTAGCGGCAAACTCATATACAAGAAAAGAGAATGCTGAGCACACCAGTCTTATTAGCAATGGGTGTGTTATTACTACAATCAGTATACAAACTGATGTAGTAATAAACACTTACTACATAAGTATAACACCATTAACATTTCGGTGCTGTTACTCGCACCTTCATCAGACACATATCTATACATAAGTTAATTTTAAAATGCTAACAACTCCTCAATCCATTCCAATATGTCAATGCTCCTTTTCTTCCTGTTTCCCATGGTTCTTTGCTGGTGGTAATGCAAACCACATTCATTCTATGGAGATAGTGCCAATTAAGGATTTGTGATGTCTTACAGAGAGGTGCAATGAGAAGCAGAAGAGGTTGGGAGGAAGAGGAGATGCTGCACCAAACAATAAAATAATGTTTAGGCATTTAATAACTTTTTGATGGATAAAAATATAGCAGTTTAATTACATTACACAGAGATAATTATGTACCTACTTTAAGCAGCACCCTAAAACTCTTTTTTTCTTACTTACTCCAGAAACTCCTGAAAGTCCTTCTTCACCAACCCAACCCCTCCCCGGTGCTAACCCTTCTGCGCTTCTTCTTCCGAGTAAAGCATGACAATTACTCATGATCAATAGATGACAGCCCTTTTTTTTAAAAACTTATTTATTGAAATCAAAATAAATTACCAACAACATCTGCATATCAGTGGGTCATCATATTTAATACAAATAATACACTTATTACTGTTCGATTGTTAAATACAAAAACTTAAACAGATGGTATAAACGGATAACTTGGGAAATAATGTTATACTGGTTGCAGTTAAACAGTGTGGTTGAAGGGTATGTACTCTCGATACTGTTGTGTGTAGATGTGAGTCAACAGGTGGGCGGTTGGTGGTGCTCAGGGCTATAACTTCATGCTAAGATTTAGCAATCCATCCAATGTTGTTTGTGGGCATGCGTGAGGCCTATATTTTGAGCATTATATGTTAGGGGGGAAGAGGGGTGGAATGGGGGGGTTCTCCTGGTGCGCTTGACATTGCATTGATCTTTAGTATTGGCCAATTCATCTCCTGTCAGATTCCTCTAATCATTCCATATTGACCAGATAGATTCAAACTTTTCACAGTGCCTCTTATCAACATAATCAATCCAAGCATGGGCAGTATTTTGTCTATCATTGTTTTCCATACCTTAAGTTTTGGGGGATTGGACCATCCATGTGATTATTATGGTTCGGCATAGAAAAGAGTTCCCCTAAGGAGGTGTTGTTGGTGTCAATTCCAGACATCATCCTCAGTGATTCCCAGAAACATAGCTTGGGATCCGTTGGGACTGTAATTCCAAGTATTTAGTATAGGTGTATCAGTTACTTTATTCCAGAATCTGTGTACCTTGTTCCATGACCAGATTAGGTGCCAAAAGTCTGGTTTTGGCATTGTGGCATTTGGGCAGTCTGAGCTGAAAGTGGGAGACATGCGTGACTTCCGTAGGTGGGTCACGAAATTATAAAATTGCATCAATTTATTAGGGGCAGATGGTGATGCTTTAATATGGGATTCGGCCAGATCTTCCCAGTCGGCATCTGTTAGTGTGGAATAAATCTGGTCCATTTACCGTATATAATTGAGTATAAACCAAGATTTCAGGCTAAAAAATTGCCTGAAAATTAAGTCTCGGTTTATACTGAAGTCAAAAAGCCGCACGCTCTGCATCCTCTGCTGGCTGAAGTCACTACTCGGTGCCAGGAAGTGAGGCCGGCACCGAGTAGTGATGTCACCCGCACCAACGGCCGCCGAGAGAAGAGGATCCAGAGCACCTGCAGGGGAACCGGAGCAGGTAGAGAAGGCAACTGTGGGGATTCTCGGAAGGGGGGGGTGGGGGGGGAATTACAGTAATTTCTGCAGTGGCAATTCCTTGCTACTGCAGATGTTTTGGAAACTACAACTCCCAGCAACTAAAGCATGCTGGGAGTTGTAGTTTCCAAAAATCTGGAGTGCCAAGGAATGTGGATTTAGTTGCCTTTTAAATGGACAGAAGAATTCTCATACAGTAATAGCCAAATACAGTATGGCTATTACTGTATGGGACTTCTGCTGTCTATTTAAGGGCAACTAAAGCCTAACAATAATACAGAATCAGAAGGAGGATGTTATCTATTGTTGCCTTCAGATTCTGTATTGTTTTGAGGCTTTAGTTGCCCTTTAAATGGACAGCAGAATTCCCATACAGTAGTCCCACACAGTGATAACCATACTGAATTTGGTTATTACTGTATGGACTACTGTATGGGAATTCTGCTGTCCTTTTAAAGGGCAACTAAAGCCTCAAAACAATACAGAATCAGAAGGCAGTAGTGGTCATATTTTCTATCCTCGTTTTTACACTCGAGTCAATCACTTTTACTCTCTTTTTAAAGGTAAAAGTAGGTGCCTCAGTTTAAACTCGGTCGGTTTATACTCCAGTATATACGTACTAATAATGGTGTTAGTGCCTTCTGTAAGTTTGCGCGTGTAGTAGGGATGTATAAGAGTTATACAGGGCGATGCACCAACGGCCCATCGCTCCTGATTTGGAGTTAAAGTTGCGCTAACCGATGTTATATCGGTTAGCGTGACTTTAACTCCTTCCTTGCGGCAGCTGCGTGGCTAACGCAAAGTTAACACGCAGCCGCCGCAAGTGATGTTATATGCGGATGTTATATGCCACTGATAGCTGGCGTTGAAAGTGCCGGATAGAACAGCGCCAAGTAGCGATGTTCCGAGCGCCGCTATCGGCATAAACATCGCCGGGCTGTTTGCACCGGTTGCCGATAGCAGCGCTCGTGCATCGCCCTGTTAGACTAAGCGTCTTTCTCCATGGGATTTTATCAGTCTGATAATTGGATTGTCGTTGTACTGGAATCGTTGAAGATTGAACTCTGCTATAAGACAGTATCTAAAAAGGAAATTGTCCGGGGTTAAAGGTTTTTTTGAAATTGGTTATTAGGGATTAGTTGTTTGATCTTGTATATGTGTTCAAATGTGATAACTTTTTGTCTGTCTATATATGAGCATCTGGGAAGGAAGCGAGGTTGGCGAATTAGGTTGTTGTGCCAAAGTGGCATTTCTGTTCAGGGATGCAATTGAATGCAAGAAATTGTTCACTAGTTTCCATACCTTAAATTGTACATGGAAGGGTTGCCTCCTCCTGGGATATCGATAGTGTGGATGACAGCCCTTACCAAATTAGCCTCTTTGTGCAATCAAATCCAGCTTGCAACAGCAGCAGAGAAGGCTGAATGTGCCAGCGAGGGATCAGGTTCCAAGTCCTTTCAGGAGTTTCAAAACCAGCACTCATCTCTATAAGCATGTGTGTATACATTGTGTGTACATAGTTTTTTTTTTTGGGGGGGGGGGGTGGTGTGGAAATTAACTTTCAGTCATGGTGACAAGCAATTTATATTCTCCTTATATTCTACCAAGAATGTGCAGCTATAGTAAATGTTTAATATAACAGCAACATTTGGAAAGTAAAATATCATAATGTTTTGCTGACACCAGCAGCTAATTTCAGCCATAATCTAATTGAAAATGTCCCACTTCTTTAACTTGTCAAAGAGAAAGACACATATTCTAATGATTACAGCAGTTTTATATTATATCACACATCATAAAATGACAAAAAGCAATGCTGTTAGAAGAATGACAAGGACTTCATCTTTTTTTTTAGTAAAACTCATTATAAATGAATCAGTCAAGGTCGTCGGCTAAAACATCTTATGTACAAGGTAATTTATTTCAAATGAAACTTGAATCATATGGCAGACAGCTTTAAAGGCCAGCAATATGTAAAGGCAATCTCAGTTAATGGCTAACTAACACTGGTAAGGATAATAACATATTATACAATTTCGAAAGCTTTGTCATACATACTGTACTTATATAAATATACTTACAATTCCAAAATTTTTGCCTGATGCTCACCATCAGATTTACTTATATTCAAATACAAATGAAATCAATGGTGCACTCTTACGACTTCCTTTAAACATCTTTATTAAAGGGCATCTCCACCCTCCATAGAAAGGTTCATCTATTTTGCAGGGCATACCCTCCCACCCCAACCACTAGTTAGAAGTTTAAAATAGATTCCAAACTCAACTTACAGCTCCTGGTTCCAGCATCTTTCTGGTCCAGCTCCTCTGCCTGTCGAACTACAAGTAGGGGGCTGGACCGGCAACTGCGGCTGTGATTGGCGGCCAATCACAGCAGCTGTTTCCAGCAATAGAGAAGACATTGAACGAGGAGCTGTACATACAGTTTGGAATCTATTTTTAAACTTCTAACATTTGTGGTGGGAGGGTATGCCCTGCAATATAGATGAACATTTTTATGCAAGGTGAAGGATTCAAAGTGAAGGATGGGGAGGAGGGAGAGAGAGAGGCGGGGGCGGGGGAAGGGCTCCTCTGCACATGTCACCATCCCTCCCGGTCAAGAGAGGAGGCAGAGACATTTGGACAGGAAGACAGCCACAACCTTCAGTTTCAAGGATTTTTTTAAACTGTACTGTTGAGCAAGTCGTGTTTTAAATTTAAGTTTTTGGAAGTGGATATGCCCTTTAAGGTGTACCAAACATCTTTCTTCTAAGATCCTTTTTAGGCCAAACAAGTACATCATGTGACCTTAATAAGGTAAGCAAGCTCCTAAAGCAGATAAAGATGGGGCCACATTAATTATGGATGCTGAATATTACATGCAGAGGCAAACAGGCTGTTGGGTACTTGTGACCATTATACCAAACTACAAGGAAACCCGCCATAAAAATGAAAAGGGAAGTTGATAAACTTATTAAGGAGGCCTTCAGTATGGGAATTTTTGATAAAAACACAAGCAGCAAAGCAGTGATTCTCCATAAGCTCCAGTATTATATATTTTGCCCAAAATCCATAAGAATCTAGCTTGTTCCTCGGACGACCAACAGTATCAGGGGTGGACCGATTATTGCAACCATTGGGGATATTGATTGAATCCTATCTGCAAATGATGGTTGCAATGAATACAATTGTCCTTAAAGACAAATAGAGTTCTTGAAACACATGAGGATTTTATAAGGAAAAAATATTATGCAATAAGGAAACTGAATCCTTATACATGGGGCGTAACTATCAGGGAGCAGGGAGAGCAACTGTAAGGGGGCCTGGGAGCCAAGAGGGCCCAATCTTCTTATTTTTTCCTATGACAGATATAGCCTTCTCCTAGAAACCACTGTGGCTGAAGCCAGAGAGGGACCCATAATCATTTTGCAGGAGGGCCAGTGATTCATAGTTAAGCCACTGCTTGATTATGGACTAGATTAAAAAAAGTGTTTTTTTCTGATGGGTTTACTAATCATTTTGTCTCATAAAGATCTTTTCACATTTAATAACAATGGTTAATACAGTCAATCGTTTAGGGTGATTTTGAAAATAAGTACAAATTAAAGGAGAACTAAACTCATTTTTATACTCCAGAATTCTAAAACAACCCCCTAAAAACACCAATAACTATAAAATGCCACTTTAGTAAACTCTGTTAAAGTAAATCAAAGCCTGTTAAGAACTGTATGAAGTATCTGTATGTATGTGCAGAGTCAGACCACACCTCCTCACCTCAGTCACATGCTTCCTTGCTTTATCTGTCCTATAAAAGGATTGGCTAGATATTATTAATGGGTGTGACCAACTGTAACAAGTTTGTGCCATAGCTAATAACTGAGCATGTGCAGAACATAATGGTCGTTGACCAAACTATCTTGACCATATCAAATGAGACGTAAGACACAGATTACTGGTTTTATATCAAGTTGTTCTGCCTTCTGGTTCAGTTTTGTTCTGTGGCTTTAGTTGCCCTTTAAACAATAAAATGTTTAAAGGTAATATCCAGTATTATGTTTGATATGTAGGTGATTTTTTTCTGGAAAGAGACATAGCCATCCTGCAAAACATTTAAACAATTTACACCCTCACTCTAAGGTTCACACTAAATTTGAATTTGAGGGTAAGAAGTATAGTACATGATAATGTAGATAATGTATGGTGTAAAGTAAGAATGGATGAAATGATTCATAAATTCATGGCCTGGGATTTCAATGTAACTACTTTACATGGATGCAGAAAAACTTTTGTACTTGACTTCAACAAACTCCTTGATAAAAAGAGAATCCAACAGAGAGAAAGACTCCCCTATGTATCAACCTACCATACATTGTCTACAAAAATTCAGCAAATTGTTAGGAAGAATTTAAACATCCTACCATCAGACCCTCCTCTGAATTCTTACAAGAAATCTAAGAATCTTGGAGGTGAACTTATAAGGGCAGATATTCTGACTACTAAAGTAATACAGTTATTACTGGGAGAAACACAACAGCCACTTTCCCATATAGAGATTGTCAAGCCTGTAATGCCATTATTCCAGGAAAGACCATTTGCCATTCTCTTAAAGGCAATGAGATAAAATTAAATTTCACCACCTGTAAAAGATATGGGGTAGGGATTGACTAGAACTGGAACTCGAACGTGAGTGTGAGACGAACTTTATTAGTTTGGACGAACTCAAACTGTTCGAACTAGTTCGAGATTGAACTAGTTTGTTTTTTTGGACTAGCGGCTGTATTTTTGATAATTATCGTAATTAGAATGTACACTAACCCTACACTTTCACTAACCCTCGAATGTATCATTCTCTACTAACCCTCTAAAATATTGTTTGTTATCAGTAACCCTCAAATTTACAGATCGTTTTCAGTAACCGTCAAATGTATCGTTCGCTAACCCTTAAAGTATCATTCCTTTTCGGTAACCCTCGAAAGTAGGGGCCAATTTCGGTAACCCTCAAAAGCATCGTTCGGTAACCCTTGAATTGGCCGCAACCCTCGAATGTAGCTTGTGCAAATCCGACAATTGCCCGCTCATGTTCCACAAGTGTTTCAAAACGTTTTGGTGATAGTGACATGTTGCCCAGACCATTTCCCAGGTGCCACAGCCAGTTACCATTGTTAGTTTAGCTGTAAAACCCCCCTCGGACTCGGACTCCTCAAACTATCCCGGATCCAAATTTTCGATTTTTCCAGACTTTTGATAATTTTCAAATGTTTGAACGTTCGAGGCATGCGAATATGTGACTAAAATGTCTATTATACCAATACGCGACTAAATATCGAATTATCGAATTCACAATTAAAATGTCTATTATAACCTTTACACGAGTAAATATCGAATTATCGAATCCGTGAGTAAAATGTCTATTATACATAACGCGAGTAAATATCGAATCCACGAGTAAAAATCATTATACCTATTCTTAAGTAAATATCGACTTATCGAATCCACAAGTAAAATTTCTATTATACCTTTACACGAGTAAATATCGAATTATCGAATCCACAAGTAAAATGTCTATTATGCCTATATGCGAGTAAATATCGAATTATCCAATCCGCGAGTAGAATGTCTATTATACCTATACGCGAGTAAATATCAAATTATCGAATGTTTGAACGTTCGAGGCATGCGAATATGCGAGTAAAATATCTATTATACCAATACGTGAGTAAATATTGAATTATCGAATCCACGAGTAAAATGTCTATTATACCTATACGCGAGTAAATATCGAATTATTGAATCCGCGAGTCGTTCATGAGATATTATCGAGTGTTCAAATGAAAGTCGTTCATGGGATAATTATCGGGTGTTTTACTCTTGAGTAGCGTGTCTGAGAGTAAAAAAAGATTTTTCCAAAATCCTGGATATTCGAACATGTTCCCCAGACCATTTCCCAGGTCCCACAGCTATTTACATTAAGTTACCATTGATATTTTAATTGTATTTCATTCAACTTTTCAAACTATTTGACTCCCATTGACTTTAATAGTCATTTTTCGAACTTACGAACTTTCCATATAGTTCGAAAGTTGTGAAAACGGACCGAACTTTCTAAAGTTTGGCCATCTCTAGGTACAACCTCTTGAGCAGCAGTGAACCCTTCAGGCCAAACCTTATAAGTTCGGGCAAACTCAAACTATCCAACTAGTTTGGTTTTCCGAACTCAGACTTATTTCCAATAATTATCGAAAATTTGGAATATAAAATGATAACTTTTGAATTTGGTAACCCTCGAATGTAGATTTCAATTTCGGTAACCCTCGAATGAAGCCTTCAATTTCTGTAATGCTTGAATGTATTGTTCGGTAACCCTCGAATGTAGCGGTTGATTTCGAATTCGGTAACTTACGAAATGTAATGTTTGATTTTTGATAACCCTCGAATGTAGTCTCCCGAATTCATTTTCAATAACCCTCGAATGTAGCCTTCAAATTCGATTTTCGATAACCCTCGAATGTAGCCTTCAAATTCGGTAACCCTCAAATGTAAAGTTACATTTTTTATACACCCTCGAATGTATCATTCCGTAGCCCTCGATTGTAGTATGCAGAAACCGGACAATTGCCCAGTTGTCAAGTTTTGGTGATAGTGACATGTTCCACGGCCCATTTCTCAGGTGCCACAGCCATTTACAGTATGTTACCATTGTTGTTTTATCTGTTATTTACTGAAGTTTTTGAACTATTATCTCCCCTTTGACTTCAATGGATTCGTTTCCGAACTTCCAAACTTTTACAGAAGTTCAGAATGAACTGAACTTCAGTAAATTCGGCAATCTCTATTAAGCAGTTGATTTTGTAGCTTTTATTTCATGAAGTAGTGTGCAATGTGTACATAGTTGCAAGCCATGAATGCAGAAATGTAACATTATTGAGTTGTATCACTTTATTTTAACAGTTTCTTTTTTCATTTTTTAGATTACGTGAAGAAATGACTGATATGATGTGCATTAAGATGGATCATTACCTGAGGAAGGGGGCATTTTGTTCCCACTGAAATGTTGTGAACTTTATTGCTGTGTGACAGTGCTACCCCTATTTGATATATTTGTGTATTCTGATATTTCCCAGTGTTATAGGAATAATTTATAGGAGTCTGCACCCACATTGGAAAGGGTGCATTGTCGCATTGGATTGACAGAAGCCTCACCCTCTCTTACATTAATAGTGGTATCACACCAAACAGTAGAGCTAGAATATATACCCCATAATCTGTACAGAGATGGACTAGAACTCGAACTTGAACCCAGTTCGAGCCGAACTATTCAAGTTTGAATGAACTCGGACTTCTCGAACTATCCTGGACCCGGATTTTCGATATTTTCCGGAGTTCGGCCATCTCTTAATATCTGTATAAATTCGCAGGGAGATTCAATAAAAGTTTTTTTTTTTAATTTTGCCACAACCAATCAGATTTTATTTAACATTTGAAAGCTAACATCTGATTGGTTGGGGCAAAATTAGCACCATTTTAAACCATAAGAACTTTTATTGAATAATCCTGAAAGTGTGATTCATAACATTAAACGTGCTTAATAGTGGAAAGAGTACTGAAGAGCATTACCGTGCATGGCAATGTGCTAAGTCATGTACTAATATATATATATATATATATATATATATATATATTAATATTAATTACCACCCGGAACAAGCACTTCCAAAAGCATTTAAAAAAAATACAAGAGACACATTTGTTAACAAATACATTTATTTGCACTGACCTGTCAGTCTACTGATGGGAGGGACTTCTGGCTTCCTTGTTTAGCCTGCTTTCGGCTGCACTGCGCATGTGCTAACTGCAGATTAGAAAGCGGAAATATGTTTTCAGACCCCAGATACATTACAACCTATGGCATGAACACTGTGGAGTTCTGTAGCTCATAGAAGGACATTTAGGGTTCATTTTAAAGGTAAGGACATGGCAGATTAAATGATTACAGGTTGTTTTGGGGCCACAGTTCCCCTTTAACAGACCCTCTCTATCTCGTCATTCTCTGTAACAAAGGGGACATGTCCAAGTAGAGAATAATATTCTTTCAACAAGACTTTCATTGCTACACCGTCCCGCTCCTTACTCTTAACCACTCCCCAAACACATTGACTAGATTACCCACTCCTATTCCTCCAGTAAATCAATAGGGCTAAATATACTACTAGCTTAGAAAAGGGACAATAATCTACACCTGTGCCCTGCTGTTTACTAATTCAAGTTCAGAGTTTAACATATTTTTTAAATGGGAAAAATTTTAGGTAAAAAGCATACCACACTTTTCCCCCTCACTGGTGTATAAATGCCTGGCTAAATGTCAGCATGTCTGGTATTTCTAATGAGTAAATTAACACAAAAAGTCTAAATGAGTTAAAGAATTTGGTAGGAGTCTTTTCTGATAAGTACTTTTTGTTCACAGAATTATCAATGGAAATTAGCCATAGGTTGTTAACCTATTAATATATAGTTTAAAATTTTTGCCCTGGTATGTTACCCTATTTACACAAGAAAATGTATCTGGGTGTCACCTTTACACTAGTATAGTATTTGAGGTTGAATAAAGACATACGTCCATCCAGTTCAACCCATCTAGAAATTCCTCATTTCCTGCTAACTGTTGATCCAGAGAAGGCAAAAAAAAACCACCAAATTATGAAGGGGTAAAAAATTCCTTCCTGACTCCAAGTGGCAATTGGAAATTTCCCTGGATCAACTCTACTTTATGTATCAATACCAGTAACTTGCAACATTCCTTGTTTGCAGAAACTCATCCAGCTTTTTTTTGAAAATGACCAATGAACCGGCCATTACACACGTCCACTGGAAGACAGTTCCATAGCTTTAACGTTCTCACAGTGAAAAACCCTTTCCGAGCTTGAAGCCTAAACCTTTTTTCTTCAAGTCTTAAGGGATGTCCTTGTGTCCTCTGACAAGCTCTATTGGTGAACAATGCCCCAGATAGTTTATTGTATTTATTGTATTGGCCCGTTAATGTATTTATACACAGTAATCATATCCCCACGCAAGTGCCTTTTCTCCCAGCGTACATAATTGTAACTTTTCCAGTCTCTCTTCATGTTTAAGACTCACTATTGTTGAAAAACATTTTAAAACTATTTAATATACAACAAATATAAATGTTCTCTGTGTGTTGACGTTTTCTCTACTTACTCAAAGTTTACTTATTTACCATCAGTTGGCCCTTATCTGTTTTGATATTATTAGTGCTACATTTGAATAATTTATGCCTCTGCTGAAAATTTGTCTCTAAAAATATGGTGAATAAACAAAATTTTTTGTCAAAGTTTATACATTTTCCCCTTATTGATCTAAAGGAGAACTTAACATTATTTTATTTACCTTCAATATTAAAGCTTTCCTCCCCTGAATACCCATGCATTGTACGATAATATTCCTGCTGAATTAACATACATTTAAGAATTGGATTCTGATGAAGAAGGTTTTCATGTTCATAAGAACAAACACAGAAAAAGATGATGAATGCACATTCCTGGGCCCCATATAATCATAATATGTGTGCTTGTGCAAACAGTAAAAACCTTTTTAGTTCAAATTGTAAGCTTAAAAGAGAAAATCCTTCCAAACAACATCAAGGTAACCCCAGTATAGAAGGTCCTAACAAGTTACCATATCTGGGCTGACACCTCTTGCTAACACAGATGTGCATACATCATCTTTTTCTTTGTTGGTTATAATGGTTTGGTCGATCATTAGCACTTCCACTATATGTTTTTGGTCATTTTGGCTCCCACAGCCCCCCTTTTGTAGTTTCCATGCTGTTTTCAGCATATACTGTCCATGTAGTCTTTAACAGCCTTGTGAGCTATTGACCACTCTCCCTGAGCATAGTATTCACTATCACTATGCACAGAGTGTTTTACTATACAAATGTCTCCATGCCAATATGGAAGCCCTATTGAGACTTTGAAAGCTAATGTTATTCTGCAGTATATTTTCCAGCCAATACAAGCAGCACAAAGAACAGCATACCAGGAACATAAAAAAATAGTCAGCTACTTTTTTTTTTTTTTTGCTTCCATTCTGTCCTAAATAAGATATAGTTTCTAAATGTACGATGTTTGAGAAGATTCTCATTCATCCATGCCATGGTATATCTGGCATTCTTGAAGGTTCTTGAAGACATTTCACTTGTCATCCAACTGGCTTTCTCAATTCAGAATAACTTGTACAAGAATCTGTTGCCAATTAAGTACCCTGGAAAGTCCCAATTAGCAGATGGCAGCCAGGTGTTAGGGACCTTCTGAATGCAAAGCGTTGATTACATTGAGACTAAGAGGTGTTATTGAAACTGCACAGGTAAGATGTCAAACAGCACTGTACATGGCAGACAGTTGGTGTCGAACCCCACCCACCTCTATTCAGGCTTGGTTTCTTTATTTTCACATAAATGGCCTCCTTGACACCTCTCTCTCTCCAGTCCCGTTCCTTTGCCAATATGTTAACATTACAATCTTCAAATATCTGTTTATTCAATTAGATCAACTGGACTTGAAATGTAGTTCTTGAAGACGTTTCGCTAGTCATCCGACTGGCTTTCTCAATTCAGAATGACTTGTACAAGAATCTGTGGCAATTATGTACCCTGGAAAATCCCAATTAGCATATCCAAGCCAGGTGTTAAGGGTGTGATTAGATAGTGGCTAAGAGGTGTTATAGGAACGCCCAGAGTAAGGTGTTAAAACAGCATTGTACATGGCAGACAGTTGGTGTCGAACATACCTTTGAAGGACATACCTTTGAAGATTGTAATGTTAACATACTGGCGAAGGAACGTGACTGGTTCAAGAGAGGTGTTAAGGAGGCCATTTATGTGAAAATAAAGAACCAAGCCTAAATAGAGGTGGGGGGGGTTCGACACCAACTGTCTGCCATGTACAATGCTGTTTAAATAACACCTTACTCTGGGCGTTCCTATAACACCTCTTAGCCACTATCTAATCACACCCTTAACACCTGGCTGTGATATGCTAATTGGGATTTTCCAGGGTACATAATTGCCACAGATTCTTGTACAAGTCATTCTGAATTGAGAAAGCCAGTCGGATGACTAGCGAAACGAAACACAGGAGAGAAGCTTTTGTTCTCTCAAGAGGATAAAATGACTTGTTCAGAGTATCTCATAACTCTGGGTTTAATGGTCCTTGACGAGGATAACCTAGGAGTTAATTTTATTATGTGTCCCAAAAGCTATCACTGTCATCCTCATCTTTCTTTCAGTTGAAATTCCATTTGAGATACAGAGTTCTAGAAGCAAACCGTAAACTAGACCAACAGGGTTATTCAATAAAAGTTTTTAATCGTTTAAATTGGTGCTAATTTTGCCCCAACCAATCATTCTTGAAGACGTTTCGCTAGTCATCCGACTGGCTTTCTCAATTCAGAATGACTGTACAAGAATCTGTGGCAATTATGTACCCTGGAAATCCCAATTACATATCACAGCAAGGTGTTAAGGGTGTGATTAGATATGTGGCTAAGATGTTTTATAGGAACCCCAGAGTAAGGTGTTAAAAACACATTGTACATGGCAGACAGTTGGTGTCGAACATACCTTTGAAGAGACATACCTTTGAAGATTGTAATGTTAACATACTGGCGAAGGAACGTGACTGGTTCAAGAGAGGTGTTAAGGAGGCCATTTATGTGAAAATAAGAAACCAAGCCTAATAGCGAGGTGGTAGAACTACATTTCAAGTCCAGTTGATCTAATTGAATACAACAGATATACCATGACCTGGATGAATGAGAACCTTCACAAGCATACAATCTTCAAAGTTACGTCCATTTCATTAAGATGCAGTTACACGGCTAAGTCCTGACCCAAGGTATTGGCTCTTCTGTGCTGGGACATACATTGGTGCAGTTGCTGTTTGGTCTCCCCCACATACAAATCAGAGCACACTGCACTGCACTGGATTTATGATGTTGCTTTCTTATGTTTCGGTATTGGGTCTATCGCATGTACCAATTGCTGCCTCATTGTGTTTTTTGGTTTAAAGCAAACGGATACAGTGTTTTTTTTTTTAAAAAAATGTAATTTCTTGGAGACCCCTGCTACATGGTATGACCATGTTCTTTCTCCTGTCCTTTCTCCCGTCACTGCAGCCCCTTTGCAAGAATGGAGACTGGGCCCCTGACCCCCCCTCCACGATCAGCTAGAGAAGGTTTCCTCCATGGCCCCAGAGTTTTATATAGCCAGGAATAGCAGTATGGTGCATGATGACCTCAGTTAAGAAGATACGCATGTACGCCAACCAAAAACCATGGTTAAATGGCGAAGTCAGAGGTTTACTGAAAGCATGTAACCATGCCTTTAAATCTGGTAGCTCACAGGCTTATAGCCTGGCCAGAAGTGCTCTCAGATTGGGTATCAGGAAGGCTAAGTGGGAATATAAAGGGAAACTAGAATCTAATGTTCCCAAACTCCAACCCATGAGGATGCTGACAGGAGTGAGATCTCTTATTAATCAGGAACGGTGTAGTTATGGGGCCAGTGCTGATAGCTCCCCCTCTTGTGAGGAATTGATTGAATTCTATTCTGGTTCGAGCTATCTGACTGTGGGAATACAGATGATTTTTGACTTTTGGAAGTTGCTTAAAATCGCATCATATCGACCATTGGACATTAACAATATGGAGGTTGAGAGGATGGAAGGGATTAAATTTCTGGGTACGCATCTTAGTTCTGATCTATCATGGGGGTAATACTAAGGAGTGTGTTAAGAAGGCCCAACAGAGACTTTTCTTCCTTAGGATGCTTAAAAGGGAGCATTTGCCCCAGGCTCTGTTATTTAACTTTTATAAATGTACTATTGAAAGTATTTTAACGTATAATATTCTTGTTTGGCATGGAAATTCCACTAAAGCAGAGCTACAGCACCACCAGCGAATTGTTAAATATGCACAGTACGTTGTGGGTACTGAACTCCCTTCAGTTGAGGCTATAGTCCTTAAACGCAGATCAACAAGACTTAATAAGATTATTACAGACTCTTCTCAACCAAATCATGAACTTTTTGTCTTATTACCCTCTGGAAGACGATTTTGAAAATCTTTTTAGTAAAACGTAGATTCAGAAAGTTTTTATCCATCATCTGTTGCCTTTTAAAACTCTTAGCAAAACAAGTATATTACATTGTTATTGTTGTGTAACACTGTATCTTTTACACTGTTAGTATTTATACTGTAACTTTCTATATTTTTGTACATGGCTATTGGCTACTGTATGTTGCTGCACTTAAACTGTTCAACCTGTACTTATTGCGAAGTAAATTCCATGGACTCTGTGAGTACTGTGACAATAAATAGAATCAAATCAAAACATTGATATGCAGAAGGCTTCTTATTGAAGAAATGTACTACATAATGCGTGATAACTATTTAATCACCTCAGTTCTAGAATGCACAGAAAAATGAAATGATTTCTAAAATGTTTAAAAAATGGTTACACTTTATTACAAAAGTCATTAGGGAAACACATTTAATTGAATGCATTTTGGGCTAGTCATCCACCTCCTGAGCATATCGCACATAACTGAATAATGTTAATGTGAAGGCCCAGCATCTTAATTATCATTATGCTCACAAGGACATTTGTAAGGGCGAATGATTATGTTACTTATCTATACTTAAAAAAAAGAAAGAAAGCAGAACAATAGAAAAATCTATCGTTTAATTTTTCAGTAATAGCACAAGGAAGGTGTCCTAAGTTATTAATTTTGAAATAATAGTAGTTAAAAGGAGATGCATCATAGCTGCCTGACAATAACAAGGTCTTTTTTACCCTTTAATTTTCTTATAAATTTAAGTGAAGGTCAGATTTTCCTTACTACAAAAAAAGAGAGAAGCTTTTGTTCTCTCAAGAGGATAAAATATGACTTGTTCAGAGTATCTCATAACTCTGGGTTTAATGGTCCTTGACGAGGATAACCTAGGAGTTAATTTTATTATGTGTCCCAAAAGCTATCACTGTCATCCTCATCTTTCTTTCAGTTGAAATTCCATTTGAGATACAGAGTTCTAGAAGCAAACCGTAAACTAGACCAACAGGGTTATTCAATAAAAGTTTTTATCGTTTAAATTGGTGCTAATTTTGCCCCAACCAATCAAATGTTAGCTGGCGAAGGAACGTGACTGGTTCAAGAGAGGTGTTAAGGAGGCCATTTATGTGAAAATAAAGAAACCAAGCCTAAATAGAGGTGTGGGGGTTCGACACCAACTGACTGCCATGTACAATGCTGTTTTGACACCTTACTCTGGGCGTTCCTATAACACCTCTTAGCCACTATGCAATCACGCCCTTAACACCTGGCTGTGATATGCTAATTGGGATTTTCCAGGGTACATAATTGCCACAGATTCTTGTACAAGTCATTCTGAATTGAGAAAGCCAGTCAGATGACTAGCGAAACGTCTTCAAGAACTACATTTTAAGTCCAGTTGATCTAATTGAATACAACAGATACAATCAGATGTTAGATTTCAAATGTTAAATAAGATCTGATTGGTTGGGGCAAATTTAGCACCATTTAAAAAGTTTAAGAACTTTTATTGAATAACCCCGCAAATTTTTAAAAAGTGAAATTATTTTTCTGGGCTCCACATTTTCATAGGCCACAGAAACGATTTAGGTTCTGCATTTAAAGGGAAGTACAATCCTAAAAAGGTTTCAGAAACTCCAATTAAACTCTTGATTTCCAGCATATTAACAAACTTGGGACCATAATATTAAAAATGGGGTATTGGGCATGTCCATATCTAATTATTCCACCCACATGTGTACCTTGGCCAATTAAGCAGAACCACTATGTTCCAGCCTTTAACCCTCCCTCTTGTTGCAACAAACTCCTCCATTGCAACCAGGCTTGCTTTCTTCCACAAAGTCACTGGCCATCCCTTATCAATCATGGCTGTAATCGCTGATGTCACAGTCAGTGATTGACTGGGATTTCCAGAAGATGCGGCCCTGGGCATGCTTGATTTCTTAAGAAGTTTGTTAAAATACAGCTTTTTGTAAAATGTGTTCCTTATCTCTAAAGATTAGTATTTTTATTTAGGTATAGGATAAATCACTATTTAGGTATAGGATAGGTCACTATTTAGGTATAGGATATGTAATATTATTTAAGGAGTCATATTCTTATTTAAGTGTCCATGTGGCAAATTTATAAACCCATCTTCATTTTGTGCTGCATTCTGTATTTTAATCTATCCTAAAATAGAAGTAGCAGGAGGTTGAAAAACAGGGGTGAAGGGATGGTATGGGATTTCTAGATTTATCTAGTGCATGTTTCTCCCTCCAGCCCAACTACTGCTATGCTTATCCATGCTCTCATCTTATCATGCCTAGACTATTGTAACCTTCTGCTTTCTGGTCTTCCTACTTCCCATCTTTCTCCTCTTCAGTCCATACTTAACTCTGCCACGTGCATTCTCTTGCTTTCTAACAATCGAGAAATTAAATATCCTCTGTGCCACACATTTACCAGGCTCCCCATTAAACAACGCATTATCTACAATGTTCTCTTGACATTTAAATCCTTTCATTCTGCTGCTCCTTCTTATATTTCTTCTCTAGTGTCTCCATATGTCCCTTCCTGTACCCTCCTCTCATGACAGAACCTTGTCTTATATAGACCCCCCACTCACAATGCCTCCTCTCTCCTTTTTCTCTCCTGGCTCCCGTCCTCTGGAATGCTTTTCCTCTCTCTCAACGTCAAGAAACCTCAATAAACAAGTTTAAATCTAACCTCTCATCCTATCTCTCTGAGCACAGCACAGCATAGGACTGTTGAGACTACACCAGTTATTACTTTAGGACTTCCACTCTTTCCTATGTATCTGTATGCTACCCACCTAAGTAGATTGTAAGCTCGACGGGCCAGGGACCTCTTTCCTCATGTTAGGGCTAGGTCCCACTACTGCGTTTCGGAGCGCAATTTGCGCTCCGTTCACGTTTTCGGGTCGCATTGGCATTGCAATGCTACTGGGTAGTTCCCACTGTGTTCACTGTGGTCCAGTCTGTTATTGGTTTGACTTTTCGTGTGGATCGCATGCATGCCAATAACATGATATGGCCCGGAACACATTGCACACAGAAGAGGTTATTCAATAAAAGGTCTTATTATTTAAAATGGTGCTAATTTTGCCTCAACCAATCAGATGTTAGCTTTCAAATGTTACATAAGTTCTGATTAGTTGGGGCAAATATAGCACCATTTTAAACGATAAGAACTTTTATTGAATCTCCCTGAGAGTATTGCACACATCCTGCATGCGCCGAGTGGGACCTAGCCGTTACATGTTTCAAGCACAGTATATTTTATGATGCTCATACTTATTTATATATTTATGTATTTATTTACTGTCCCCCTTGTAAATAAACATATACTTACATACATACACAAATAAATCATCTATAAGCTTCCTAGTTAAGTGAATGCGATGATGATCAGATAAAGAACCTTTGATAATTACAAATGTCTGTGAAAAACTTTATGGGCTTGCTCTTCAGAGACTGCAGTTGTCTACATTGCCCCTGGACCCCCAGTGGATTTTGCCCATGTCTTCTAGTTCAGTGCATTTGCATAGTGTGCAATCCAAACGAGTCTCCACAACAAAAGCAGATTGAGATTTTGATCAACAGCCTAAGGCAGGAGATAAGTCAAGGGTTAGTGGTGAGAGTGGGCATCATATCTGGGTGTTTGTAATGAAACAGATGTAACTAAGAAATTAAATAATATTGGGAGAGTATAAGGCATTACTGCTCCCCTTCACGCATATTCAAGTAAGGAATGCAGACTTCTGGGTAATTTTCATGGTAGCCCTTTAGGAAATGCTTTCTAAGATACACTTTCTAAGAGGATTTTAAAGCATTCCATAAGCTAAATGCAAAACCAGAGGGCCAGTCACAGACCAGTTTTGTCTTTACTTAACCATCTTTAGTGTAGCGTAGGCCTCTGGTTTTGCAATGTTACCAGCCCTTCCCATCTTCTTAATTTACCTTTGACAGATAGAGACTCCCCCAGAAAACCAATGTAGATGACGCAGTAAATTGCCCCCATTTTGCTGGAGGGGTCAGTGACTAGTTGGGCCACTGATGTTTTCCATCTCAATAGTAAACAAACTATATCTCCATAGTAAAGAAGCTAATGTAATATAAAAGTACATTAGATTGGTCCTAATACTGCTGTTTTAATTGGTCTTATATGGTTTGGTGCAGTTATTGCCCCATTTTTTTTAGAGAAAATCGGAAACATAGGGGGAGATTCAATATGGCCTAGATCCGTCTAAAACCCATGTTAATCCAGCTAAATTTTGAGTTAACGTGGGTTTTAGATGGATTTTAGAGCACAGCGGCATTTCCAAATGTTTTTGGAAATAGCACTGTGCTAGAGTTCCAAAACCCCTTCTGGGGACTTTGAATGGGGCTTTAAAGTGGTGCTACTTACTTTAGCCGGATCCCGCGATGTTGTAGCCCGATCTTGTTTCCGTCAGGTATTGTATCGTGGGATCGGGCTAAGGTAAAATAACGTGGCATGACCACGCTACCAGATATTGTGATTACCCCCCCAAAAAAAACCAAAACATTATGGTCCACCCCCATACATCATGGCCACACCCCTAAACATCCTAGGTCTGTTCCCGAATTACACCCACATACACAAACATCCTGTTCATGTCCCGAAACATCACAGGCACACCCCCAAACACCACACCCCTAAATGGCACGGCCACGCCCATGCTTTGAAACAGGATGGCCGTGCCCCCAAATTTCACGACCACCAAATGTCACGTCCAAGCCTCCTGGACACCACAACATCAAAGATACAACCCAGACTGTCCACAACCTAGAATGCTGTGCCCCCACCTACCACAACATCGCAGACATGCCCCATCCACTTATTCAAACCAGGAAGGTTGTGGGGTATGGACTACACAGGAATAACCTGCATTACCTGGACTTAAGCATCAGACACACACTGCCCACATGTCACACACTTCACAGATAATTACAACTAAAAGAACAATGACATCATGGCACTTTCAATTTGGACCAGAAAGTAACTTTATCGATTGGGATCTAATAGTCAATATAAAATGTGGTCCTTGTGCAAGGATAAAGTGTTGAAGTGCAAACAAGGTGACATACTGCTAAAAAATAGAGCACGCTTAATAAAAACATACAACAGACAACGCAACAGAATGAAGCCCGGCTTTAACAACACAAAGAGCCCGCACATCACATGATCAGAGACACTGACGCCTGTCAGTCACTCAAGTGCTAAGATATTCAGTTGCAATCAACATGTTTTCCCAACGGCAAATTGCATGTAGCATGTTCACGATTAGGTTCACCACAACATTTGTATATTTACGCTCCAAGTGGAAAAACTGATAACGTAATGTATATAAGGTTTTGCAATAAACATATGTGCTATACCTCCCTCAAGTAATGTCACCTCTTCAACTCATAACTATTAAATACATGACGTACATTACCAACTGTGCACTTCTTCTTCCCCCGTCTCTTCCATCTAAGCAAAACACACAACTGCACGTAAAAAATACTTTACCCACCCAGTGTGCATGGGCAACGCCAGGTACAACTGCTAGTAATTAAATAGAAATGGCTAAAGGTTCATACACACGTGCAAAAAACTGATAGCGTTGTATATAAGGTTTTGCAATAAACATATGTGCTATACCTCCCTCAAGTAATGTCACCTCCTCAACTCATAACTATTAAATACATGACGTACATTAACAACGGTGCAATTCTTTTTCTACCTGTCTCTTCCATCTAAGCCAAACACACACCTGCATGTAAAAAATACTTTACCCACCCAGTGTGCATGGGCAATGCCGGGTACAACTGCTAGTAATTAAATAGAAATGGCTAAAGGTTCGTACACACGTGCGATCGCAGGTCACGACGCACGTTGTGTACGAAAATGTTTGTTTCGGCCGATAATCGGCCTGTGTATGGGCCCTTTATTGGCTGAATCGGATGTTCGGTCGGGGATCGTCGAACGACCGACTTGGCAGATCTCCAAACAAATGCCCATTTTGGCCGATAAAGGGTCTATACATGGGCCGATTATCAGATGAATCGAACGTTCGTATACATTGTGCGTCGTGAGTTGGGACCCGCGATCGCACGTGTGTATGAACCTTATATGTGCAAGAGAAACTGTGCTATTTAACAAATTGTTTAAGATTAGAGCTAAAAAAAAAGGGTTGTGCCAAAATTTGCACACTGTACATCATATTATTTATCCTCCCCTATACAAAATTGTACTCATCTAGAATGGCTTCTCTCAGCCAGGCATCCAGTTACCCTTAGGGTTTCCTGAGAAATTGCTATGGGTTCCTCAAGGCATAGTGACAGAAATTTCACAGATTCACCTTTGTGATGAATTTAAGTGCATTTTAATATACATTTATTACTCTGCCTACCTATTATGTATTGTGAGAAATCAAGGGATAAATTAAAATACAAGATAATGTTTTTATGTAGGGTTTCCACGAGATATAAAAATTAGTTTTAAGGGCTCCACAAGGATAAAATGAAACTAGAAACTAGAACTAGATCTAGAACATGTTGCACGCACATAACCACTGTGTCCCTTAAGGCCTGCTGGTGTGCAAAACTACCATTCTTTCTAACCTGTATTGCTGGTCTCTTAGACATGCCTAGGGCAGGCTGTGCCATACCAATTTTCACTTATTGAGTTTCTAAGTCATTTGTGCATAGTAGGCAGCTGAACCAAACTGAAATATTCACCTGGGTAAATTTCACCCAACGTAAAATTTATTACCACACAGCTGCATATGAATAGCTTAGGATACTCGCTCAGCCGATAGTGAATCGTTTAGTGTGACCCATCTTGTGAGCGCTGCTGCTCACGGAGAATATTCACAAATGTTTGTTTTTTTTTTAAAGTAAATTTATTTTTTGGCCGAATGAACCTGCATCAAGACAATAAGAGTCCAATCTCATGAATGTGACACCTATAATGCTTACTTATTCATTACGGTGGTCCGGGTGTAAGAAACCCCAGACCCTTCGCTCCTCCAAATAGCAAGATAGAACACTTCAAATTTGGGATTCAACAATATATATATATATTTGGGATTCAACTTACCCGTGCCTCTTGGTGACCCAGGTGCAAAGTGCCCCAGGTCCGTCGCTTCAGACCAAATTCCACGGACACAACAAAAGAAAAAGCGACACTGCATCGACCGGGAAAAGTACAAGAGAAATCCGGACACGTAAATGAATGAATGAAATCACAGCTTTATTATCAATACGCCTGACGCGTTTCAGACCTCCCGGTCCTTAATCATAGGCCTATGCATATGCAGTGTCACTTTTTCTTTTGTTGTGTCCGTGAATGAACCTGCATGTGTTAAATGACTGGTATTATTGCTATTTTCTAAAACAGACCCTGAACTATATTCAACTTAGAAGACATTCTCTATGATCCCAGACACCACAGTCTGGAAAACCAACTAACTGGGTGGGTTATTATGCAAAATCATACTAATTAGTTGTTGTGTCCTGTTAAACACTTTAATGTGTTCAAAGTCTTAAACTCCCCCCACTTACTAGAATTTAAGATTTTGTCTAGTTCTAAAGAAATAGTCAATCATTTAACATTCATGTAAAAAGCAAAACAACTTTGTTTTTGATTATACTTCTCCTTTAGTAATTTTATTTTTTTGTTATTCGATACTCTGTCTGTGTAGAGTGAAGGATTTTAGATTATTTCCGTTAATTTACAGTATCCTGAGCTATCAAATTTGTGTCATTATAAATAAAAATGTAATGTTGCACCACTTGCTACCTTAACAAAGAGAAATGGTGTACAATTCATTTTGTATTCACTACGTGTATCTCTTTACAATGTCTGACCTTGTAAATCTAGTGTTGTTAGTCCTTGAGTCTGGATTTCAGATGAAGAAAACACAATACAATCAGCGCTTCATTTTCAAAGACAGAAGGTGTAAAGGCTGAAAAAAGTTTAGAATATTTTAGTATTGAAATCCATGTACACTTACAATTTTATTTAGCCTGAATATTCCTTCTAAATCAACAGGGCCCACTTGCAAGGTTATTAGCATTAAGCTATTCTTATAGATTTCAAATGATAGGTCATCCTCTATGAATGGAAAACATGTAGTCATTACAGAGCATGTGTTTAAGCTTTGCTGACAGAAACTAAAGTAAAGAACGGCTGGTGATGGATCAACCCTTTTTTTCAAGGTGCGTTGGATTGAATTGGAGGATGATAAACTTATCAGAAATTTCATAATTAATCATTGCAGCTGCAAGGCTGTATACAGACTCTGTATTATTAAAGAAGTATAGTCTTAAATAAGTTTTACATTTTTTTTAGAAAATGCTGACTGGGGATTCAATAAAAGTTCTACAGGAAGATTCAATAAAATTTCTCATCATTAAAAATGGTGCTAATTTTGCCCCAACCAATCAGATGTTATCTTTCACATGTTAAATAAGATCTCATTCGTTGGGGCAAAATTAGCACCATTTTTTATGATACGAACTTTCATTGAATATGTATTTCAATGTATATATTAATATATACAGTATTTATTATGTAAACAGCTTCTTCAAAAAGTCATCTTCTGCATAATTACGCAGTTAGCCACGTTACTGATTTTCCACATCTGGATGATGGAGAAAGTGTTTACCTGCCTAACATAGCTTTTTTTTCTGTTCAGAAGATATCCCAAAACTAAAACAGCACTTAGAAGAATAGTAGAATTTTTTTTACTGCATATTGAAAAGTATAAGACCTTTTGACAGTTAACGTACAG
Organism: Hymenochirus boettgeri; assembly: GCA_019447015.1. Lineage (NCBI taxonomy): Eukaryota > Metazoa > Chordata > Amphibia > Anura > Pipidae > Hymenochirus > Hymenochirus boettgeri. Next base: position 71,950,791 of record CM033470.1, on the reverse strand, counting down.
TACTGTAGAATAACTACCAAAATAACTAAAATTTAAAAAGTGAGATATTTTAGAAACTACTTCCCCTCATGTTTTATCAGTGGTTCGATAAGAACACAGATACCAGACGTTGCTGATCATGAAAAAGATTTTTTCCCCTTTAATATAAAATCAGAGAAAGCACAATTCAATGTAAGAAAAATAGTATGCCACACACAAGGGGGATCATAGACACATAGTACTGCCTATACCCTTTGGTGATTCTACACAACATTAGCATAATAGCAACGTTCTGTCATACAGTATATACTTGTATATACTTGCAGAAATGTTGCCCAACCCCATGACAAGTATAAAAAAATATCAATCTTCCAAATGCCTTAAATCAAAATATAGACATGATTTGTAAAAACCACATGATAAGTTAACTCTCCTACATGTCCTGAATCAAAGATTATGTCACATGCATGGATGCACACGGAAGTACCAAGCACTAAATGGGAACAATAAAGGCCAAAAAACTATAACATCTCTGTATTTAAAAAGTTTTTTTTCAAACTAAATGCGCCTCAATCATAGAATTACCCCCCAAAAAACTATCAGGGTTATTCAATAAAAGATCTTATCGTTTAAAATGGTGCTAATTTTGCCCCAACCAATCAGATGTTAGCTTTCAAATGTTAAATAAGATCTGATTGGTTGGGGCAAAATTAGCACCATTTTAAACGATAAGAACTTTTATTGAATCTCCCTGTATATATTTTGTACTTTTGTCCTGATTGACAGATGCAATAATTCATAGAAGTTCTCACATTTAGTGGATTTTTTTTTTTTTAAATCTTGAAAAAAAAACTGTCAAATACCTACTAATCTTCGTCATGTCCTGAAGTAAACCACATGCATGGGAAGTGGCAAGAAAAAAGCCCCCAAAAGCCCCAAAGCATAACTGAGGAACTGCTGGCATATTAAAGAGAGCCAACAAACAACTTCTTTTCTTTTTTTAAAAATATTTTGTCTGTGAAACACCCTGAATAAAAGAGTTAAAAAAACATTAGCTATTTAGTGCTACTATCCCTGGATTCATACATGCAGAGTTCCTTGTGCATTAACAGTATCATGCAAATCATTGAAAAGTCAAAACATTAATTAAAGAACAATAGAGTGTAAGGGTAAGCATTTTTGTAATGTTAACTATGCAAAAATGCTTCCATTGATACTAACCGTGTTTACTTCCCAGATTTCCAAAAACATGCACACAGCTTGGGAAATACCATTTATCTCAATGCTCACATTTGTATAGTAAAAAAATAGTGTGTATGCATTTCACTTTTGTTTAATCATCATTTTTTGATAGAATTACCCTACTTGGAGAAAAAAAAGACATACATGTTATTTTTTTGTGTTTGAATTCACATGGGAGAATTTCCAGCGAGTAATTACAAACCTCCAGGAACAGACAAATATTTAGGTGATTGTTTCTGATTCCCTAATATTGATTGGTGGCTGCATTTCTTTTTCTTTCAAGCCAAAACTTAGAAAAAAGACCTAATGGATATGGCTCAGTTCAATATTGTAAACCTGGTAGTCTTGACAATTACATCAATTTTACATTTTTAAAAAAATAAAAAAGGTTTTTATGGTATGAGTAAGATTTTTTTTATGGCATACAAAGAGCATATTTACTTTTTGCTGCAAGAAAGTGATAGCATTTACACTAAATACAGGCCATCTGACTTTACTAGCCCTTTAAATTCTACTTATTAGTATTAAATTAAGTACAGGCAGTAGATTGTTCCTGAGCCCTCTCTATAGAACACTTGGCAACCTACACACGCTAATGTAATAAATAATACTTGTCTCTACTTTCGGTATCTAAAAGGTCTACAACTTTTCCTACTCACTAAAGCATACAAGGACATGTGCTATTAGTTACTAAGGTAACATGAAACAACCAACATGTTTGCATCCTTTGCAAGGCCAAGGGGCTTTATAAAATGTAATGTAGAATGTCACATTAACCTGCTTGGCCTCTGCTTTCAAGAACAATATGAGCTTGAATAACATTTTCTGATGACTTAACCCTTGCAGAGTCAGTAAATATTTTGACCCCGCAAAGTACCATATAATTATTTGTCCTCTGATCATTTTTTTTATTGTCATTAATTTATATTTAAACAGATCAGTAAAATAGTGACTTAATAAGTAAGATACTGTGACTATACTTTGTAATTTATAAAATGAGTACAAGCTTGTATCTTCATTACGTGAATTCCATCCTCAGATTGATTGTTGCTTATGGGCAGGAAGATTATCACTCTTACTCACTATTCTTGTAGCATCTTTAGTTTCATTTGAATATTTTAAACATTTAAAGTGCAAATCCACAATAAAAATTACGTTTTTAAAAATGAGAAATACACAGGGTAGCGAGGGAACAATTGAAGATTCCTACTTCCCAATTTTATTTTGTTAAGGACCACCAACAAGTACAGTTTTTATCTGCCAGGTTAGTCTTGGACACTAAAGAATGTTGAAGCACTGAGGGAGCCTGGCAGGCTGGCAGAAGCTGATTTCCTTGTGCTGGTGCTCCTCACAGAAACTATATTGCTAGGTAGGAATTATCAATCCTACTTTCCTGCCCCAACTTTACTGTTTTTATTTTCTTTGCTTGTTTGTTTGTTTTTTAAACTTTTTTAAAAAAGTAGACATTATATTGTATGTAGTCGTGTCTGCTACATACAGTTGAAGAATTGAGATTAAAGAATTGAGATCCAGTACTAAGTTTGATTTTAATCCTGGTTCATTTAACATTTCTCTTGCCTGCCTACCTGATTTGGTCAGATCTAAATCCACTTTTCAAGGATTAAATAAACATACAAGTCACTTGCTCTAATCTAATTTCTGTTAAATATTATCCTGCTGTTTAATATTATCTTATTCTATAATGCTTCTTTGAAATAATTTTCAAGGGGATGCAATATTTTTAAAATGTTATGCTTATCTTCTATGACCCCACAATTTACTTATCTGAAAGAAACAAAAAAGGTCATAATTTAAAGGGAAGAAATTTAGAGAAATTTAGTGCTATTGTAGGTTCAATTGCACCGCATGAAAAATGTGTTTGTGTTTGCATTTATGTGTGCTTTTTGTGTGTTTGTCTGTGCCTTTTTTTGCATTCCCATAGACCAATTGGAATGCATAAAGGACAGGAATGGACACAAACGGACCAACAGTTGTGCACAAAGTCAATCAGAAAAAAGTCAGAATGCAACACACATAGTGGGAATTGGTTCTCCACTAAAACTAAAGGTTAGAAGGTGAGCTGGGAAGTATTGAAACAACCAACAGATCTGGGAGGGCTGGTGATGGCGACAACAATTTATACTTCATAGCTTTGCAGCTCTCTCATATATACCTTGGTATTGGACCCAATCAGGATACTGGAGATGCTGGGAATACCAGATACAACCTGCTACCCAGCCTAATTTATCTTATAACTAGAGGACAAAGGGGTACAACCCTGTCTTCACAACTACACCCACTTCTTACCCTAGTACTAGTAAAATATGGGATCTGGCTCCTAAAAAATGGAAAATTCCCACTCTACATAAAAACTACAAAAATCTCACTGAATTCCTTACAATACTATCTCATTTAGTATATGAGAATTCCCTAAAAATCATTTGAAGAATTTTCCCAACCATAATGTACAGTTTGTTCTTCTGATACCCGCAGATCAGATATACCTTCCAGACTCAATTCAGAGAATTAATTAACAACCGCTTCATGAGATGCAGAACATCCTCCTCCAAACTAATCTCTGTAATATACTGGGCCTTATAGATGCCTCTTGCTCAGCAAGGAACACAAACCAAAAAAATGCCATGGTAGTGAAACAGTAGTAAAGATTAATGCTGTTTAGATGCAATCCTGATTTGAAACAAACCTGGTTTCTATTCGGAATGGCCGGTTTCGAAAATCCGCAGATCCAACAGATTTTTAGAAAATTTCTAAACTTTTTATTGAAAAATGGAAAACTCTAATTACCATTCGAAACTTTGACAAATTCCATTTGAAAATCAAAAATTTCTATTGAGAAATCGAAAACGCTATTGAAAATTGAAAATTTCAATTCAATCTGATTTTCGGATCTTTCATTGGTTCCGCAGTACCGCAATCGAAACGAAACTCTAGTGATGATGTTCATATGACCTCAGGTGACCATAATCTTCCAGAATGGGCTAGATTCTCCTCAGACTGATGCAGCCACTAATGAAACCATGTCTTTGTATGATTCTTTTTTTTATTAATTTTCATACCAAATGGTTTCTGATTTAATTTTAACATCTTTGCTTAGGCAGCAATTAAAGGAGAACTAAACCCAAAAAATCAAAGTTGAAGTTAGAAAGTACTTGCCTCAACATCCTTCTCAGCATGGAAGATTCCACTCAAGGGCCTTTTCTTTACCTCTATAAGCTCATTTTAGGTTCTGTTTGTTCCCCAACTCTGAAGCTGACATTTTCTCTTGCCTGCCAGTATATCTTTTGTATTCAATTAGATCAACTGGACTTGAAATTTAGTTCTTGAAGACGTTTTGCTAGTCATACGACTGGCTTTCTCAATTCAGAATTCTGAATTCTGAATTGAGAAAGCCAGTCGGATGACTAGAGAAAAGTCTTCAAGAACTAAACTTCAAGTCCAGTTGTTGATCTAATTGAATACAAAAGATATACCATGACCTGGATGAATGAGAACCTTCACATTGCCTTGTTATGGCAGTAGTATACCATAACATGTGGTAATAAACTACTGTAATGATATTCTACGGGCTGTCATAGATTTACGTTGACTATCATACATTTACAAGATTTACAATAGTGATCATAATTTGATGATCACCATAACGATCACTAAAGAAGGAGATACCACACCTTTATAAATATGACCCGTAGTGTGAAGGTCTCTAGCTCTCACTGTCAGCTGTAGCAATATTAGTGGAAAGTTTAGCTTCTTAAAAGGGAATGTTGGAGGGTAGGAAGAGTGTGTTTTTATAGGAACCACATGGTGCAGAACTGTAGGGGGAGGATAGAGAAGTGAACCTGCTCTGTGCACCAGCTCTGTGCAATGCATTTATCATCAGTGTATCTTATTAAAGGGAATGTTGTAGGGTAGGAAAAGTGTGTTTTTATAGAAACAATATAGTGCAGAACTGTAAGGGGAGGATAGAGAAGTGAACCTGCTCTGTGCACCAGCTCTGTGCAATGCCTTTCTCATCAGTGTACCCTATTAAAGGGAATGTTGTAGGGTAGGAAGAGTGTGTTTTTATAGAAACCACATGGTGCAGAACTGTAGGGGGAGGATAGTGAAGTGAACCTGATCTTAGAACAGCTCTGTGCAATGCATTTCTCATCAGTGTACCTTATTAAAGGGAATGTTGGAGGGCAGGAAGAGTATGTTTTTATAGAAACAACATAGTGCAGAACTGCAGGGGGAGAATAGTGAAGTGAACCTGATCTTAGCACAGCTCTGTGCCATGCATTTCTCATCAGTATACCTTATTAAAGGGAATGTTGGAGGGTAGGAAGATTGTGTTTTTGATTCAGCTGTCTGTATAAAAACAACAAACTGTAGTACAGAGCTAAGCTAAGAAATGCATTACACAGAGAAATGCATTGCATAGAGCTGTGCTAAGATCATGGTCATTATATTATCCTCCACCTGCAGAACTGCACCATGCTCTATAAGTGTACGTATTAAAGTACATATTATATAATGTACATATTAATAGGAATTATTGGAGGGAATGCCAATTAAAGGGGCACTGTTAGAGGGAACGCAAACATGTTCTATGCAGGAGAGCTGCCTGTGGGAAGTTTGTTTAGCATAAAGAAAATCCCTCTTCAAACTAGGGTTCCCACCTTTTCCTTTAAGACCCGAACACATATACAGGCCTATGTATTAAAAGTTCTTAACGTTAAAAATGGTGCAAATTTTTCCACAACCAATCAGATTTTAGCATAAGAACTTTTATTATATAGGCCTGATAATATCTACACAACAAAAGGTTGTTAGTATTTTAGCACTGCAACATGTATATTTAATACGTGTTTGGGTCTTAAAGGCAAAGGTGGCTTTTGCCTTTACACTACTTCCAAAACTACTTCCAGGCTCCAACATTCCCCTGTAAAATGCATTGCACAGAGCTGTGCTAAGACCAAGTTCATGTCAATATGCTGCACCTGCAGCTCTGAGCTGTTTTGTTTTTATAAGTGTACCTTGTAAAGTGGTCAGTTCAATTCTGCTGGGGTTGCCACTTTTCCCTTTAAGGCTGAAACACTTAGGGCTAGGCCACACTAGTGCGTTTTTCGCGTGTTTGCGTTTTCCGTTAACATGAAAATTTCCGATGCGCATGCGATTGCGTGCCCGTTCGCGGCGAGCATTTTTTCTGCGCAAACACGCAAATAACGTGCGCTAATGCACAGAAAGCGCACGCAATCGTATGCGATAACACACGTGAAATCGTGCGCGCTTGATGCATTGTAGTGTGGCCTCAGCCTTAGGGCTAACTTCCACTAGCGTGTTTTGGATTTCGGTTTGCGATCTGATTGTGCTAGTGGGAGTGCAGGCATGTAATAACCTATGGGACCGGCCCCACTACATGCAATGCATTTCCATATGCTATTGGAGTGCATGCGATTACCATTTTTTTGTCTGTATTGAATGCTCTCTGGTAGGGTCCAATTGTGGAAGAGCAACGCCCATGCACGGAAGCGAGCACAATCACGCATTATTGCGATCGTGCATCCTCCCTTGCACTTAAGTGGGGCCACAGCCTCAGGAAATTGCATTAAATACATGCTGTATGGCTATACTGAAATCAATGCAGCTTGCATTACACTTCTATGGGCTAGGCCACACAAGCGCGTTTTTCAGGCGATTGCAATTAATTTTCCAATTGTATTAAAATAACAGCAACGTATCAAAATCTTGTGATTTCGGGTGTGTTGCAATTCACGCATGTCAGCAATTTGGTAACGCATGCGGTTTTTGTGCAATCGCATGCGTTTTCAAAATGACAATGGACAAATTGCGAGCGCAAACGTGTGCGATTCAAGTGCGTTGGAGTGTGGCCATGCCCTAAATGTACATTTCAGCAATACACACACTAATATAAATGGTAGAGTGCAGAAATAAACACATACAAAGACACAGTCTTGCAGAAATGCTCACAAATATAAAGGGTTAACAAGTTGCTTGATAAATACATATGAAAAGGGTTAACGCCTTCCCCCACTCTGTTTGAGCAGGAAAATCTGCTAATAATATTTACTGCTATCTCTGATCATTGGCTGGGAGACACTGGCAGGTGGGGACTCTGAGTTCAACTGTTACATGCAGCTTTGCATAAGGGGAGTGAGAAACAAATACAAGGTAGCTAGTTAGCATGTGCAGAAGGAATTTTGGTGCCTGGACCACCAGGAAGAGGCAACACTAGATGCCAGCCATGACATCATAGATGTCAGTACTCAGAAATGTTCTATAAATGTTTTCTACAGTAAGAAGCTGAATTCAGAGGTGAGAGATGAATAGTTTTACAAAGTGACAGTTATAGAGTCTGTGGAGCTGCCTTTGTATTTTGGGTTTAGTTCTCCTTTAAGCAAGAAAAGTGGAATACATTTTAAAAAAGATTTTTTTTTTTTTAAAACAAAACCTTATCATTTTGCAAGAATAACCACAATATTAGCAAGATAAAAGCTTCTTCAGAGAGCCCCAAAAGAGGGCCACAGAACTCCCTTCTATTAGAGGCAAACTGCCTTCCTGCATACACACTCCAAAGCACATCCCACTTTATCTGTTGTATTCAATTAGATCAACTGGACTTGAAGTTTAGTTCTTGAAGACATTTCGCTAGTCATAAGACTGGCTTTCTCAATTTAGAATGACTTGTACAAGAATCTGTGGCAATTATGTACCCTGGAAAATCCCAATTAGCATATCACAGCCAAGTGTTCTGTCTGCCATGTACAATGCTGTTTTGACACTTTACCCTGTGTGTTCCTATAACACCTCTTAGCCACTATGCAATCCCGCCCTTAACACTTGGCTGTGATATGCTAATTGGGATTTTCCAGAGTACATAATTGCCACAGATTCTTGTACAAGTCATTCTGAATTGAGAAAGCCAGTCGGATGACTAGCGAAACGTTTCAAGAACTAAACTTCAAGTCCAGTTAATCTAATTGAATACAACAGATATACCATGACCTGGATGAATGAGAACCTTCACAAGCACACATCCCACTTTGTAAAAAATTCCACTCCAAACAAACCACCCTTCTTTCTTATACCCCCCACCTATACACATACAGTAAACACACACACACACACACACACACATTTATATAACTATCTGGCACCTCACTCCCTCCTCCCTAGGTTTCAGAAAGGTTCCATGACAAATTAGCATCAGATGTACACACAAACCAAAACACATCTGTCCTCTCCTGACATGAGTACATTAAACGAGACCAAAACCAGCAAAAGCGCCACCCACCCCCTTGAACCCCAGGTCCACAGTCGACATAGCTTTTAATGATTGATTGAAGACTTTTTGGGTGTAAGTTTGGATGTGCTGTAAACAAGCATCTGATACTCTTAAATATTCTGCAAAATTGATCTGTTCCAGTTCTTTTTGGAAGTCTTCATCATGGTAGGATACAAATATAGCATAATCCAGGGTGTCTGGTTGACTTGTCTGGCTCCTCTTCTTATATCCACGCTTTCTACCAAGGATGAGGACCAAGAGGAGTGGGAAGGAGGTAAGTATAATTGTCCTTTAATAAAAAATTTGCTATATACATTTCTCTGCCTTTTCTGTACACAGTGGTGTAACTACCACCCCTACCACCCCCGCAAAAGCAGGCGTCCCAGACAGTAAGAGGGCCCACTACAACCTGAAGGAAACATATGCGTGATCAGCTGTTAAAAAGACTGGAACCAAACCAGAAGTTTGGGTCCGGTCTTTACAGCTGATCACACGTATGTTTCCTTCATACGCACAATCAGCTGTTTAAAAACAGCTGATCGTGGAGGGGGATGGGTCGGGGGCCTGGACTCCAATCTCGCAGTCCCTGTCTATACATCATATTTAGGTTGTATTTCTGCAGTTCTACATCATGTAAACGTTTAGGGGCTCCAAGAAGTGTTTTTTTTTTGCATTTTATTGGCTTGTGATCAGTCTCAATTTTGATAATTTTTCTTTGTAGATACTGATCAAATCTCTGACAGCCATATAGAAAATCCAGGCATTCTTTTTCTATCTGAGCATATCTCTGCTTTGTTTGAGATAGCATGCGTGATGCAAATGTAACAGGATGGCCCCTTTGTATAAGAGTTGCCACAAGGCCCTTTTCACTCGCATCACATTGATGCCCTCATTGATATCATAATATCTCAGGACTGGCTGTGCTGTGTTTTTATATGTTCCAGAGCTTCACCATGACAAAAGTGCCCCACTAAAAACAGTCTTCATCAGTCAGCAACGGTTCGGTCAGCAATGGTTCACAAACATTAGACAAGCGTGGTAGAAATTTTGCTAAGTTGTTTTGACTGATTGAACATTATCAGGTTTGGGCATTTCTGAAATGGCTTTTATATTTTCCAGTTCTGGCAGCAAACCCTCAGCAAGCCCTATGTATGGTACAGAGTATAGTCTTAGCCTCAGCTTCTTTTTATTGAATTTTAAGTTCAGCTTTCTAGATTTTTTCAGTCTAATTAAATTGCTTTCATGATTTATTGTGGCTTCATCTAGAGTATCCCCACAGCCATACACAAGAATGTCACCGGCATTAACTTCCACACGTGGTAGACCCTCAACTGCTTCATGTTGTCTTTGTTGGTATCCTTTCGGAGGAGTAGCAATACCAAAATACACACAAAGCCACTGGTATCTTCCAAAAGGGGTACAGAATGTGTTGAGATAACTACTGCTTGTGTCTAATGTGCACTATTAAGGAGTTAAACCCGCTTAGCTTGACTTTAACTCCAAATACCTGCAGAGCGCCTCTGGGTAAATCGCCCTGAGAATCGTTAAAAATGCTAATTTTGCCCCAACCAATCAGATGTTAGCTTTCAAATGTTAAATAATATCTGATTGGTTGGGGCAAAATAACAATAAGAATTTTACAGATCAAGGGAGCTGCGGCCTTGTCCCCTAAACATATTAAAGATGAAAAAAAACTTCCTCTCAAAGGGTGCTCTACACAACATATGGCTAATAATTACAACATTAGGAACACAGGTGTGCCCTGACAAAAGATTTATATTGCAAGTGTACCACGGTCTGAAAAAGTTTGAGAACCACTGCTCTATATCTCATAACACTACACAGCACATTATCTTATGCTGAATCAGCAATTGCACGCATACCCCACTGGGTTTTCACAGCCTTTAGGCATACAAATGTACCTAATACTATGCGGCGAGGGAGCCGCAAAGCTGATCTAGATCCATTACTTGTTACAAGCCAGACTTAAGGTTCGTACACACGTGCGATCGTGGGCCCCGACCCGCCGCGCACAATGTGTACGAATGTTCGTTTCGGGCGATAATCGCCCCGTGTATGGGCCCTTTATCATCCGAAACCCTTTAGGGCCCATACACATTTGTGCGTTGCGGGTCGGGACCCGCGATCGCACGTGTGTATAAACCTTTAGTGTGACTGCAAGAGGCTGTTAGGGGTCATATATAGACAAACGAGTGGGGGCAGAAGAATCAAGAATTAAACATTATAGGCACAAGGAGAGGTGCAGGTAAAACACGCCAGCCACCAGAAACAGTTTACCAAACTTCCTTAGCAGTCAGGGCAGTATATTGCAATATATAAAATGAAGGAAGGGGACTCCAAAGCAGTACTACTGCTAACTGCAAGCCAGTCCTTGAGAAAGGACTTGTGTAGTCCGCAACATGTTGCAATAAACTTTTTATTTTATATATTGAAGTATTTCTGATCTGCCTGGTCGGAGCAGTGGGAAGGCGTGAGCTTGACTAAGATACCAGGTGAGGGGTGTGCACAAAAGGGGGGCTGTGAAAGCACTCCTGTGGCAAAATTACTTTATAACAATAGTGGAAG
>CM033470.1:71823834-71939659 GCA_019447015.1 Hymenochirus boettgeri | reverse complement strand
GGCTACTGATCGACCCAAACATTAGAACAAACAAGAAAAGAGTTGACAATGCACATTCCTGGACCCCATATATTAATATCCATGCTAGTGCAAACAGTAAAAACATGGGGGGGTTTTAGTAACAATTTTATGCATAAAAGTGAAAAGTTCCAACACAGTCAAGGTAACCCCAGAATGGAAGGTCCTAACAGGTGAGGGGGTTCAACACAATTTTGTTAGGGGCAGTTTATTGCATATGGTGCCTTTATATTTATGGGGGGATGTCTAAAGGGGGAGGCTCAAAATGAACACGCATAGCACTTCAATGGACGAAGTGTAAAAAAAAACGGTACCATAGTGACAATAAAACCCAACTCTCACACAGTAAAGGGAATTGTTTTACATGTTCCTTTTGCAACCCTTTGGAAAGACTGCTATATACATTCACCCAGTACACTCCAGATCTCACAGGTTTTCCCCAGCCAATAATGTAATCTTTTCTCTACCAATCACTTGCATTTGAAATGTTGAATTCAATGCTCATTACCGACTTATATGACATGCCTTTTCTCAGCCTATGCAAAATTTTTGATGACATTGAAAGTAGTCTGCATGGAGTTCTTCAGTTTTTGTTAGTGGGAAAGGCTCAGGTAGCCCATTTGTATGTACCATCCAAAAAGGGGGATCTTTAGACAAACCTGCCTTTTTTTCTAAACTTCATTACTGGGGCAGCACAGGTGGCTCAGTGGTTAGCACTGATGCTTGCAGTGCTGAAGTCCTGAGTTCTAATCCCCTTGGACACATCTGCAAGGAGTTTCTACTCCTTGATAGGTTGAATTTGTAAATAAATGTGCTTAGATTGTAAGCTCTTTGGGACAGGGTGATGTGAATGTATAAATGTAATTGTAAAGCGCTACGGGAGATGTTGGCGCTATAATACTGGCATGCTTCCCTTCCAATTAACATATTTAAAGGGGAGTTTCTTACCTTTAAAATGAGCCATCAAACCACCTCTCTACGTGCTCCACAGCCCAAGATATAAAGAAATTATGGCTTAGGCGTTCACGAGTGGACGGGCCACATGGGGCTGTAAGAGAATGGGCCAAGGGGGGCCTGCAACTGGAGTGACCATGGGGTCCATGAGTGGGAGGGACCAGGGGGGCGCGCAAAGGGAGGAGGAGACAAAGGGCAGATTGACTGACATGGTTTCAGAGCAGGAAGCAGGAAGTGTAGGGGACCTGGTGATGCTGCTACCATATCACACACAAAAATGTAAATATCTTCAAAACTATGCAAAATAAACACACAAACCAAAACACATCTGTCCTCTCCTGACATGAGTACATTAAACGAGACCAAAACCAGCAAAGCGCCACCCACCCCTTGAACCCAGGTCCACAGTCGACATAGCTTTAATGATATGATTGAAGACTTTTTGGGTTGTAAGTTGGATGTGCTGTAAACAAGCATCTGATACTCTTAAATATTCTGCAAAATTGATCTGTTCCAGTTCTTTGGAGTCTTCATCATGGTAGGATACAATTAAATTGCTTTCATGATTTATTGTGGCTTCATCTAGAGTATCCCCACAGCCATCACAAGAATGTCACCGGCATTAACTTCCACACGTGGTAGACCCTCAACTGCTTCATGTTGTCTTTGTTGGTATCCTTTCGAGGAGTAGCAATACCAAAATACACACAAAGCCACTGGTATCTTCAAAAGGGGTACAGAATGTGTTGAGATAACTACTGCTTGTGTCTAATGTGCACTATTAAGGAGTTAAACGCTTAGCTTGACTTTAACTCCAAATACCTGCAGAGCGCCTCTGGGTAAATCGCCCTGAGAATCGTTAAAAATGCTAATTTTGCCCCAACCAATCAGATGTTAGCTTTCAAATGAAATAATATACTGATTGGTTGGGGCAAAATAACTAAGAATTTTACAGATCAAGGGAGCTGCGGCCTTGTCCCCTAAACATATTAAAGATGAAAAAAAACTTCCTCTCAAAGGGTGCTCTACACAACAACATATGGCTAATAAATTACAACATTAGGAACACAGGTGTGCCCTGACAAAAGATTTATATTGCAAGTGTACCACGGTCTGAAAAAGTTTGAGAACCACTGCTCTATATCTCATAACACTACACAGCACATTATCTTATGCTGAATCAGCAATTGCACGCATACCCCACTGGGTTTTCACAGCCTTTAGGCATACAAATGTACCTAATACTATGCGGCGAGGGAGCCGCAAAGCTGATCTAGATCCATTACTTGTTACAAGCCAGACTTAAGGTTCGTACACACGTGCGATCGTGGGCCCCGACCCGCGCGCACAATGTGTACGAATGTTTTTCGGGCGATAACGCCCCGTTATGGGCCCTTTATCATCCGAAACCTTTAGGGCCCATAACATTTGTGCGTGCGGGTCGGGACCCGCGATCGCACGTTGTGTATAAACCTTTAGTGTGACTGCAAGAGGCTGTTAGGGGTCTATATAGACAAACGAGTGGGGGCAGAGAATCAAGAATTAAACATTATAGGCACAAGAGAGGTGCAGGTAAACACGCCAGCCACCAGAAACAGTTTACCAACTTCCTTAGCAGTCAGGGCAGTATATTGCAATATATAAAATGAAGGAAGGGGACTCCAAAGCAGTACTACTGCTAACTGCAAGCCAGTCCTTGAGAAAGGACTTGTGTAGTCCGCAACATGTTGCAATAAACTTTTTATTTTATATATTGAAGTATTTTGATCTGCCTGGTCGGAGCAGTGGGAAGGCGTGAGCTTGACTAAGATACCAGGTGAGGGGTGTGCACAAAAGGGGGGCTGTGAAAGCACTCCTGTGGCAAAATTACTTTATAACAATAGTGGAAGGGCTACTGATCTGACCAAAACATTAGAACAAACAGAAAAGAGTTGACCAATGCACATTCCTGGACCCATATATCATAATATCCATGCTAGTGCAACAGTAAAAACATGGGGGTTTTAGTAACAATTTTATGCATAAAAGTGAAAAGCCTTCAACCACGTCAAGGTAACCCCAGAATGAAGGTCCTAACAGGTGAGGGGTGTTCAACACAATTTTGTTAGGGCAGTTTATTGCTATGGTGCCTTTATATTTATGGGGGATGTCTAAAGGGGGAGGCTCAAAATGAACACGCATAGCACTTCAATGGACAGAAGTGTAAAAAAAAACGGTACCATAGTGACAATAAAACCCCAACTCTCCCAGTAAAGGATCTGTTTTACATGTTCCTTTTGCAACCCTTTGGAAAGACTGCTATATACATTCACCCAGTACACTCCAGATCTCACAGTTTTCCCCAGCCAATAATGTAATCTTTTCTCTACCAATCACTTGCATTTGAAATGTTGAATTCAATGCTCATTACCGACTTATATGCATGCCTTTTCTCAGCCTATGCAAATTTTTGATGACATTGAAAGTGAGTCTGCATGGAGTTCTTCAGTTTTTGTTAGTGGGAAAGGCTCAGGTAGCCCATTTTGTATGTACCATCCAAAAAAGGGGGATCTTTAGACAAAACCTGCTTTTTTCTAAACTTCATTACTGGGGCAGCACAGTGGCTCAGTGGTTAGCACTGATGCCTTGCAGTGCTGAAGTCTGAGTTCTAATCCACCCTTGGACACATCTGCAAGGAGTTTCTACTCCTTGATAGGTTGAATTTGTAAATAAATGGTGCTTAGATTGTAAGCTCTTGGGACAGGGCCTGATGTGAATGTATACATGTAATTGTAAAGCGCTACGGAAGATGTTGGCGTCTATAATACTGGCATGCTTCCCTTCCAATTATACAATATTTAAAGGGGAGTTTCTTACCTTTAAAATGAGCCATCAACCACCTCTCTACGTGCTCCAAGCCCAAGATATAAAGAAATTATTGGCTTAGGCGTTCACGAGTGGACGGGCCACATGGGGCTGTAAGAGAATGGGCCAAGGGGGGCCTGCAACTGGAGTGACCATGGGGTCCATGAGTGGGAGGGACCAGGGGGGGCTGCAAAAGGGAGGAGGAGACACAGGGCAGATTGACTGACATGGTTTCAGAGCAGGAAGCAGGAAGTGTAGGGGACCTGGTGATGCTGCTACCATATACACACAAAAATGTAAATATCTTCAAAACTATGCAAAATAAACAATGAAAATAACTTTCCCCTTTAAAGAGTATGCAATTACTGTATTTCTTGTCTTCTAATGTTTGCATATTGGGCTATGAACCACATAAACTCTAAAATGGTATCAATGTATAAACTTTCCACTTTGAAATGTACAACCTAAAGGACAATTATAGTCCTAAAATCATCCCCCCCCCCTTACAAGTACCCAGGTGGGGACCTGAATCACTAAGTCCTCACCACTGGGTACACCTTATAAGTCAAGTAATACTTACCCAAAGTTCCCATCATTCCCCTGTGTAGCTCCGCTTTCCAGACTGTCAGTGACAGGACCAATAGAAAGACACAATATGCAACAGGTGTCTTCCATTGGCAGGATCGCGGGGGGCGATTTCGGTCCTCACCCGGGTACATAAGGTTGTGAGAAGAGGAAAGGATCTGGAAAGGTCCTTAGAAAAAACGAAACCAAAATGTTGTCTAGAAACTATAAGGGAGATTCATAAAAGTTTGTTAAAATAGTTAAAATGGTGTTAATTTTGCCCCAACCAATCAGATATTATTTAACATTTGAAAGCTAACATCTGATTGGTTGGGGCAATATTAGCACCCTTTTTAACAATAAGAATTTTATGAATTCCATGTACATAAAGCATAGTTCAGCTATTGATTTCAGATGTTAACCTTGGAGTTTCCATCTGTTTCTGACAACCTTGTTCTTATCGTTAGTGACTATTAGAGATGGCCGAAACTCGTAAGTTTCGTTCCGTTTTCAGATTTACCGACTCTCTGGAAAACCCGAACATCCGAAAATCAAAACAGAACATAGTTTTGAGGGTTGGACAGCATTTTTGAGGGTTACCGAATGTACGAGGTTATTTTCGGTAACCCTTTAAAAGTAATCTAGAGCATTCGATAACCCACGAAAAATACGATCGGAAACTGCTTTTGAGTTTCCGATCGTATTTTTGAGGGTTATCGAATGTTCAAGGTAATTTTTAAGAGTTAACGAAAATAACCTCGTACATTCGTAACCCTCGAAAATGTGGTCCGAGTCCCAAAATCCAAATTATCTGCCAGGTTTCAGAAGGAATGCTTGGATTTGGAACTGAGGAGTCCCGTGTCAGATCTGGGTCCAAGTTGGACCTGGATCCCATCTCTAGTGACTATACACATGCTCCACAACACACAAATCAAAATGGAGAAAAATCGGCATGTAGGTACACTATTAATTAAAAAAATACATTTTTCATTTAGATTGTGCTAGAGATGTCCGAACTTCGCAAAATCCGGTCCGCTCGAGGATCCACGAATTTTCTAAAAAATTTAAAAATTCGAAAATCCGCGAGCGGACCCATTAAAATGAAAAATACCCTTGAAATTAAGAGATTTTCGTATTTCCGAAAATTTTCAAAATTACGGGTTTTCGCGTATTTTAGAAAATTTTCGAAAATACGATACAAACTAGTATTTTCGAAAAATTTTTAAAATATGTTTTTCGAAAAAATAGTAATCCTCGGATTTAGAAAATTTTCGAAAATACGTATTTAGGAAATAAGAGAAAACTCGGAATTTCGAAAATTTCCGAAAATCTGAAAAATCCGCGAATCGGAAGTTCGGAAGGCGGAAAATCCAGAAAAAATCCGCCGTTCGCGAACGGGATAAATCCGCGGCGGATCCGGGTTCGGATCGCCGAACCGGCCATCCCTAACTGTGCTTTCACAAAAACTGTTGCAAATAAAAAGCCTTATTGAACTCAGTGATTCATTCATTTCTAAATCCCCTCCTATTATCAGAATATTTTTAAAGTATTTTTAATGTAATCTCATGATTGCAAAAGCTTCACAAACACATTCTGAAACTAAGTTATTGTTGTTGTTGATATACAATGTTCTCTCAGCTTCTTTGAATAAAACAGTTTAATGTTCATTATTTTCAAAGATTAAGGGCTTTCTTTCAGTACTTTACCTGCGTACCTAGAGATTTCTGTGAATATTTGTTCTTTTTTCTTCTAGAAAAAGGTTCAGTAGTTTGGTACAATACTCTTTCAGTACTAAATTCTCTAATGGGATTTGAATTCAACCTTCTTCCTGTCTGCAGTTGTACACAACAACACTCATATGTTTTATTTGTTAATAATGGTTATGTGGCCTTGATTACAACAAATAACAGGAACACATTTTTGCTGAAAAGTCCATAGAACAATTTTTTGATTGCAAATAGTTGTGGGGTTTTATTTTTTACCTAAACCACTTGAATGGCATTATACCGTGCTGCATGAACACAAACAAAAATACGCAAATATCACTAAAATAAAACGTAAAGGTTAACTTATGAGTAAATGTACAAGAAATGCTGCCCTTATCAATTGAATTTATTTGTTACATTTTCATGTGCTGTTTGTGGCTGGAATTGTAGGATATAAACTGTATTAAGGGCATGCTCACAACCGTCTGTCAAGTGTCCCCATAACCACTAATCACAATACTTACTTGTCTTACCTTGTTCTGAAGCTCTTTATACAGTGTGAGCTTTGTAAGAGCTCACACAACCTAGACTCCTGCATCCAGTCTGGTACCTGCAGGTTACCTGCTTTGCGAATGGGTTTGGATAAACAGCATTGAGTTTGAATGGGTTGCAGTCGGGTCAGGTAGAAAGAACTGCATGTGTGAATCAGAGTAGCAGCATTACAGTCTGTACATTTTTTAAAAAAAAGCTTTTGTTCCTGTCTATAAAGAGAGTCAGTCTGTTAAAATCAACACTTTTAACTAAAACTGAGAATACATTATCAAGCCAGACAATAAGCCCATTGCACATACTCAAACTATGGCAGATAAAAGGGCACTCCTATCAGAAGCATAACTCCCAACCATTTGGTGGGCAGTCAATTTTCATGTGTTTTCCCACTGTCCCAGCACCCCCTCGTTTTTCCGCTACGTCCCAGTTTGTCCAAGTGTTCTGATAATAACTTACAGCTAAAAAGGCCCTGCAGCAAGATGTCAGTAAGACTAATTCCTGCCCAGCTGGGGGCAGGGCTATTTCAGAACGGAGCTGCTGGGGACACCTGCTTACTGTGCTATAAGTTTTGGTCAGTAGGTTTGGGAGACACTGAATTCCTGCCCTGTTTTAAAGTTATATGCTGCCTGGGGAAGGGGGCACAATCCAGCCCCCCCAGTCACTGTAAAGTCAGCCTTCTGTTCAAAATCCAGTGTCTGCCGTTCTTCTTCTGTCAAAATCCAGTGTCTGTCAGTCCTCCTTTCAAACCCAATGTCTGTCAGCCCTCCTGTTAAAAAACAGTTTCGGTCCGTTTCTGTTAAAAACAGTGTGTCAGTCCTCCTTTTCAAAACCCAATGTCTGTCAGCCCCTCTGTCATAATCCAGTGTCGTCAGACCTCCTGTTAAAAAAACAGTGTCTGTAATCCTTGCTCAAAAACCTGTGTCTGGCATCCTCCTGTTCAAAACCAGTGTCTGTCAGCCCCTCCTATTAAAAAAACAGTGTCTGTCAATCCTCCTGCCTAAAAAACCAGTGTCTGTCAGTTCTCCTGTTCAAAACGAATGTCTGCCAGCCCACCTGTTCAAAAAACCAGTGTCTGTCAGCCCTCCTGTTCAAAAACAGTGTATGTCAGTCTCCTGTTCTTAACCACTGTCTGCCAGTCATCCGTTCAAAACCAGTGTCTGTCAGCCCTCCTGTTAAAATCCAGTGTCTGTCAGTCTCCTGTTCAAAAACCAATGTCGTCAGCCCTCCTGTAACAAACCAGTGTCTGTCAGCCCTCCTGTAAAAAAACAGTGTCTGCAATCCTCTGTTCGAATCCTGTTTCTGTCAGTCCTCCTTTCAAACCCAATGTCTGTCAGCCCACCTGTTCAAAACCAGTGTCGTCAGCCCTCTGTTAAAAAAACAGTGTATGTCAGTCTCCTGTCTTAAACCACTGTCTGCCAGTCATTCTGTTCAAAACAGGTGTCTGTCAGCCCTCCTGTTAAAAATCCAGTGTCTGTCAGTCCTCCTGTTCAAAACCAATGTCTGTCAGCCCTCCTGTTCAAAAAACCAGTGCTGTCAGCCCTCCTGTTAAAAAAACGTGTCTGTCAATCCTCCTGTTCAAAATCTGGTCTGTCAGTCCTCTGTCAAAACCCAATGTCTGTCAGCCCACCGTTCAAAAACCAGTGTCTGTCAGCCTCCTGTTCAAAAACAGTGTATGTCAGTCCTCCTGTTTTAACCACTGTTGCGTCATCTGTTCAAAACCAGTGCTGTCAGCCCTCCGTACAAAATACTGTCTCTGTCAGTCCTTCTGTTCAAAAAAACAGTGTCTTTCAGTCCTCTGTTCAAAAAAAAGTGTCTTTCAGTCCTCCAGTTCAAAAACCACTGTTGTTCAGACCTCCAGTTCATTAGAAAGTGTTGTTAGCCCTTCAGTTAATTAGCCCAGTGTCTTCAGTTCATTAGCCAGAGCCTTCAGTATATTAGTCTGTTTCTGCTATCTTAATCCATCATACACTTGTAAACAATGTAAAATGGGAAAAGTGGTCTTTAAAATAGGTGTCACCCGAACAAGTGGGAGTGGCCTTAGAAAGTGGGTTTGGTTTTATAAAGGTAGGCGTGGCCAAAAATCCCCCCCCCCCCCCCCGCGCTTACATGCGCGCGGCAACTTGTCCTTGGGTAAATAACACACCTGTTTGTTTTGCTTACACATGCACTGATATTTTGCACTGTGCATGGCAGGCATGTCTACATGGAAACGAGTCACATGGAATTTCATTGGTAAGACCAGAAAAAATCCTTCAGACCATATGATCTGTGGAAGATTCTAGTGATGATAATAACAATTTACCACTTGATGGGGTTCAGTATGCCAACAGGTATGAGGACTTCCAGATACCTAAAAAATAAACAGGGAGATTCAATAAAAGTTTTTATCGGTAAAAATGGTGCCAACCAATCAGATATTATTTAACATTTGAAAGCTAACATCTGATTGGTTGGGGCAAAATTAGAACTTTTTTTAGAACTTTTTTGAATAACCGTGAAAATTCCAAGCATTGTACAACCAGAAGTATTTGAATATGTTATATGTGTTTACTACAATTAGCATGCATGGGTTATCAGTCCCTGTAACTATCAGTGAATGGGATTTCTTCACTAAAATGGAAATCAAGGGAACGCGAAAATTAACGCGATTTCCGTATGCGCATGCGATTGCGCGTCCGTTCACGTTTTGGTAACGCATGCATTCACCATTTTTGGTGCGTTAAAGCAGCATTTCCATAACGCGAAAAAGGCGGAAAACGCACGCGCAAAACGCGAACGCACAAGAAAAGCGCACACAATCGCGGTGTGTGATAACGCTCGCGATTTTGTGCGCGGTTCTGTGGTTGCAGTGTGGCCTCAGCCTATAAGGACGTTAACCCATTAGTGTAAATCTCTTCATAAAGCATTAACATATCCCTAATAATATCTCATAATAATAGAAATAATACATAACCCCAACAATATAAAGTTACAAAAAAGTGCTGTCACCATTCCAACTATGCCCTACCCATAATCTCATCACTGGTACCAGCTCATTGTAATTTTCATAGCAGCTCATTCTTACTGATCTGATCTCCAAAGGTGGAGATTGAAATGTTTAAAGGGTATCTCCACTGTTAAAAGTCACCTGGGTTGTAAGATGGATTTGGTAAGTAACACGCACACCCGCACGCACAACACACACACTGATTAATGGAGGAAAATCAGACCATCACAGCAGTACTGAGTTCACTACTTAATGGAGAAGAATCAGTACTACCTTTTTCTGTCTCCCAATACACCCTCTCACATCTGCTTGTGTTTCTCTTCCACCCCCTCCCATACCAGATTGCCTCATATTCCCAGCTCCCCTAAAATGAATCTTAGATCCACTTTTCAACACTCCTTCAGAGTTACAGTATTGTGGAAGAGGGTTTAACTTTTTCCTCCCCTGTCTCTCTGCATGTTCAGAGTGTGAACATAGAACTTAGAGAGTCAGGAGGAAAGGATTTCCTTACTGCAGTAAAGTGGGTGTGTTGCTACCATGATAATGCACATTGAGTGACAGCACCCCCAGCACAGGGGAGACAACCCCCAGGAAGCACAGTTTCCCAGCGTCCTGCAAGCAAACAAAAGGGGGGATTCTGGGGAAAAAAATAAACCAAAAAAAACCCACTGTTTTTTCCTTAGTGGACATACCCTTTAATCTGTATGTGGACATAGTTATAGACCGACAGGAATGGAGCTGCACATAAAAGTAGTTCATTCTACTAGTTTATCAAGAGTAGTATTCTACTAAGATTAATTTACAAATGTATTTATATTTTTGTTTTGAATAAAACATTTCATTAACTTTTATTTAAACTCATTGTACAAATGTAGAAAGAAGAATAAAGTAGGTTGTGACCAGAATTGCCAGGCATCCATATTTGGACAAATGTTCCCGACTGCAGGATAAACCCCCAGGTCCCCGCCATCAGGGCTTAAATTCCAGTCAAAGGCAGACTGGCAACCTTACCTTTGGAATGACCCCTAGCCCTGACCTCTGTCCCCCCTATTCTAAACCCTGCTTCTGGATCCGCCCTGTCATAACCCCTCCGCTTGGGGCGTGGGGAATATCTATTTTGACTAAAGATATGCTTCAATGCTTCAATTAGTCCTTCATAATCTGTTAATTCCATGGAACTGCTTGCAGAATAAAATTGCCGGGTTCACAAATCTATATTGGGAGGGAGACTGGATTCAGGACATTATACAGAAAGGTAGGTATTGCAAATTTAATGCACTTTAAACTTCTTGAATCAGAGAAACCTCTTGCACACTATGCTCAAGTTTTGATTTGCCTGCTATGTTATTATGTTTTTAGGGGGGACACAAACTCTCTACCCCTTCCTCCATTCCACTCATTAATTGTATCAGTGGTGAGTACCTAAACTGCTAGGTCCACTCCTCCCTCCCTGGGTACTTTGCAGATCAGCTTAAAGGGCATCATAGTGAAAAAACACATTGCCCCTTTGCAAGTTAAATTCATGTACTTGTGCTGCCTTAATCCTATCTCTGTCAGTGTGACTCTGTTAACCATTGTGTCAGATCTCTTTGCAGCACTCCTCCCTTCCCCCTCCTCTCTGTTACCTCCTCCATGTCTCAACTCTGGCTAAACGACAAGCTTATCGTGTGCAGTAGGAGTTAAAAGTTCCACATCCTGAAAACACACCACCACAGTGGCCAATAGAAGCAATCTGTCCTGGAGACACGGGAAGAAGAAGGAGAACAGTACAGTTTAACGATCTCTCTTTGTGACCATCATCAATCAGTGAAAGCTATAGAAGGGGGGTCAAGTGCAGCCTTATATCTACACCAAAGCTTCCTCTCTCCCCCTGCTAATGCTCTTAACTCTATGTTTATACAGAACAGGGGGGGGGGATCACGTCATAGGGATTTGATTGACAGTACAAGTAGGAGTTGAGGGAATGCAATCAAGTATTCTTCTAACTGGTGTATCTCAGGACAGAGAGGGAATCTGAAAAAAGTGAAGACACTCTGTGGGTTGTGGGGAATTATAGAGCACATGGAAAGAAAGAAAAAAAGTTCATTTTCCCACTAAAGATGCCCTTTAAATACTTACATGATATTTTCTCTTGCTTTTCTGCCCTTGTACTGTCAGTAAATTGTTCGGGGTGAAATGAGGATGGTTGGGGGGCATTCCATTAACAAATATGCAGGGTTCTGAGGGCATTAACAATTTACTTTAATGGACCACTAAACTAGACTTGTTTAAAACTAAAAGTGCCGTAATTTGCTATAAGGTGGAGGAAAGCATAGCTCCCAACCCTTTTCCGGCACTCCAGCATCTCCTCTATATTCCCGCAATGTTCAGTGCTGTACCGGCCAAGTTCTGAGTAAAGTTTTTTTTAAAAAAAACCCAGAAGTTTTGTTGTTTAGCAACTCTTTCTACTATTTCTGTTTACTCGACATTAAGTGCTGCAAGTCATCAGCACAAATCTCTGAGCCATTAATTTGATGTACCCGTTATAATTAAATGAGCGCTGAAGTTATTATACCTCTCTAATTGCTTAACATTAGCAAAAATGAGTTTCCTATTGGCTTTGTTTTTGCATTCTGACTGTTGAGCCCCCACTGCATATGCAAAGAATATACGGTTCTCACCCAGTGTTTTCCCTATCATCTTTTAGCTGGGGGCCCACCCGGCTACTTTTTCATGCCACTCAGCTGGAAAAAAAATTCTGGAGAGAGCATTGTTGTGATTTACTACAATGTAGTGTAGGGCTAATAGATGTGTGCCCGGCACCAAGGCCGGACAAAACTACCCGATCAAGACCTTCTAACATTGCAAGAAGATAATGTATTGACGGGTTAACAACTTTTGCAAGATTGCCAGTCCGCAAAAGGGTGGCATGCAAACCTGCGTGCTTGTATCGGGTCACATTTCCCTGCCCTGTCACCTGGCTACTTTTTATGCCACCTGTTGAAAAAAATTCTTGGGAGATTACTGACACTGTCTGTAAACCCTTCACATTTTGTTAAATATTTTATTATATCTTTTTATGCGGGAAATACTAAAGATATGAAATTTTGATCCAATGTAAAGTAGTCAGTGTACAGCTTGGATAACAGTGTCCATTTGCTATCCCCTCAAAATAACTCAACACAGTAATTATGACTAAACTTACTGGCAACAAAAGTGAGTACACCAATAAGTGAAAAATGGGCAGGTTGTGTTTAATAAGATTTAGGCCTGGAGACATGCTTGGTCAGTCCAGCAGCTTTACCCTCAGTTTCTTTAGCAAGGCAATGGTCATCTTGGAGGTATATTTTAAAGGGCCACTATACTCACTGAAACAACTTTGTATAATCTGAAAGTACAATGTTAGGGTAGTACATGTACTTACATGTGTGTCTGTGCCTGCTTTATTAGGGAATTTTGAATGTTAGTGACTGCTCCTAACTGCCCCCCACCTCCCTTAGTCACTGCCCACTTGTAATGCAGCCGACCACTGGATAAATTAATTTACATAATAATGAGCCTATTCAGCCCAACACTATACAGCTCATTAACATATCTTCCTGACATTGCTGAGGAGTGTGGGGCTGCTCCCTTTCTTGTACATGCTGTGAAAGTGGGTGGGGGAAGGGCTGCTGGTGCTGCGTTGAGACAGACAGACAGATAGATAGATAGATAGATAGATAGATAGATAGATAGATAGATAGATAGATAGATAGATAGATAGATAGATACAGATTGAGACAGATGGAAAAATACACAGACACAGATAGGTAGATAGATAGGCAGAAAGACAGGTAGATAGATAGCTAGACAGATAGATAGATATCCAACCATAGTAACAGACAGACAGATAGACAGACACAGACAAGCAGACAGATAGGCAGAGAGAGACAGACAGACAGACAGACAGACAGACAGACAGATAGATAGATAGATAGATAGATAGATAGATAGATAGATAGATGATGGATATACAGTAGATGGATATAGATAGATAGATCAGGGGCACTTCTAGGGTTTTGCTGCCTGAGCCAAACTTTATTGTGCCTTTTGTGCGCCGCCGCCATATAGATGGGTGTAGCTTTGTGGATGGGCATGGCTAAAGTTTATGATTTTTTATCCTCCTATCACATAGGTATTTAAACAGTTCCTCAACAGTATAATCATAATATAAATTATTACAACAAGATATTACATCCCTTTCTCAAACAGCTTGTGTTGCCCATTACTATATTGCTCCTTTCAGTTTTTGTTGCTAAAATCAGATTAATTTATTTTATAGCCTGTGCTTTACATGTGGTTCAACTGTTACAATACATTAGAAATGCCATACTTTCTGTAGTCTAAAATATATTAGCCAAAAGATTTGTAAGCCTGTCACCATGTCAAGGTAGAATCTTTCAGCAGGGCCTAACTAACACCTAACCAGTCTAACAAATTATCAAAGCAACCTAACCATATTAATGGATTTTAACATCATATCTTTACTAGGGAAAATTCTTTTTTCTTTTTTTTTGACTGGTCAATGAACTGCCTGTGTGCCGCCTTTCTTCTTCAGTGCCGGGGTGCTGCCTGAGACAAATGCCTCACTCTGCCTAATGGTAGATGTGGCCCTGAGATAGATATATAGATAGATAGAGACAGACAGACAGACAGACAGATTGAGACAGATAGACAGACAGACAGACACGGACAAGCAGATAGGCAGACAGATAGATATATAGATTGATATAGATAGATGATAGATAGATATCCAACCATAGTAACATGTAGAGCACTCTCCAGGACTTGTTCAAACAATCTTTAACTTTTATCATAAGCAGCAAACAGATAGCTGCGTTTCGTCTTTGCCTCAGCCTTCTCAAGCAAGATAGATAGATAGATAGATAGATAGATAGAGAGAGACAAACAGACAGACAGACAGAAAGATAGATAGATACAGATTGAGACAGATAGACAGAGACAGAGGATAGACAGTAGCGAGAGACAGGTAGGTAGATAGATAGATAGAGACAGATAGACAGACAGATAGATAGATAGATAGATAGATAGATAGATAGATAGATAGATAGATAGATAGATAGATTGATTGATAGATAGATAGATAGATACAGAAAGATAGATAGAGAGATAGATAGATAGACAGACAGACACAGACAAGCAGATAGATAGGCAGAGAGACAGACAGATAGATAGATAGATGATAGATAGATAGATGGATTTATAGATAGAGATAGATAGATAGATAGATAGATAGATAGATAGATAGATAGATACAGATAGATAGACAGACAGACAGACAGAGAAGATAGATACAGATTGCGAACAGATAGACAGACAGACAGACCAAGGTAGAACAGATAGGCAGAGAGACAGGTAGATGATAGAGACAATAGACGACAGACAGACAGACAGACAGACAGACAGATAGATAGATAGATAGATAGATAGATACAGACAGATAGATTAGATAGACAGACAGACAGACAACAGATAGATAGGCAGAGAGACAGAAGATAGATAGATAGATAGAGTAGATAGATAGATAGATAGATAGATAGATAGATAGAGAGAGATGAGAGATGATAGATAGATAGATAGATGGATTTATGAGATAGATAGATAGATAGATAGATAGATAGAAGATACAGACAGATAGATACGATTGAGACAGATAGCGATAGCAGACAGACACAGTTGAGAGATAGGCAGAGAGACAGGTAAATAGAGATAGATAGATAGATAGATAGATAGATAGATCTAGATAGATACAGATAGATAGACATCCAGACAGCAGAGACAAGCAGACAGACAGCAGACAGACAGACAGCAGACAGATAGATAGATAGATAGATAGATAGATAGATAGACATAGAAAGCAGATAGAGATGGCAGAGAGACAGACAGATAGATAGATAGATAATACAGACAGATAGATAGATAGATAGATACAGATTGAGACAGATAGACAGACACACAGACACAGTTAGATAGATAGCAGAGAGACAGGTAAATAGATAGATAGATAGAATAGATAGCAGAATAGATAGATAGTAGATAGATAGATAGATAAGATAGGTAGATAGATACAGATAGATAGACAGAGAGACAGATAGATAGATAGAAGATAGATAGATAGATAGATAGATAGAGATAGATAGATAGATAGATAGATAGATAGATAGATAGATAGATAGTAGATAGACAGACGACAGACAGACAGACAGACAGACAGACAGACAGACAGACAGATAGATAGATAGATAGATACAGACAGAGTAATAGATGGACAGATATATAGATAGATCAGACAGAGAGATAGATTAGACAGATAGATGGACAGGAGACCAATACGATTAATCAGCTCATTATATTTGGGGTTGTATTAACAAATGTTTTGGGAGATCCTAGTAAGAGGTCACTGGAAGGACACAAATTAGCATACCTGGTTTGAGTGACAGGTCTTTCCCTGTACATGCTGTTATTTAAATCTGAAAAAATGTGTTGGAGGGTGGGACCATTACACTATCTAAAGGCATGATTTTTGAAAATGCGATTTTTGGAAGTAAGATACCCTTTAAATAATGCCCTGCAGTTAGTTTTGAAGGAAGGGGATCATACTCTGCTTCAGTATGCCACAGTACATATTAGCATTCATAGTTCCCTCAATAAACTGCGATCCCCAGTTTCTGGCAGTACTCATGCAGTCCCAAAACTTTCCACTCCAACCACCATGCTTTACTGTAGGCACACACATGTTGACATTATTTAACCAAATATGTTTATCTTGGTATTTGGTCCAGTAATACATGTCTTTAGTCTGCTTTTCTTCAGCAAACTCTCTGCAGGCTATTGTGCACCATCTTCCATCTGAGGCTTTCATCTGTGATAACAGCCATGCAGACCAGACCAATTTGCTGCAGGGTGCGCCATGTGGTCTGAGCATTGACAGGCCGACTCCCCAACCACTTTAACTTCTCAGCAATGGTGGAAGCACTTATATGTCTATATATGTCTAAGACAGAGTCATCCCAAGTCTAGATCATCCAAAGTATAGAATCCTAAGTATATTGGAGTTTAACAAGGGAGTTCAACAAGGAGATCAACCCACAGAAACTACAGAAGAGCGAGGATCCAATATCAGCTATAAACATTATGTATATAATGGGGCTCGGCTCTTTCTGTACCATGTTCCCAAACTGTATTTGTATACACCCCACTTACCATCTCCCAACATGTTTATATTTCTCCATTAGAAAAGGTTGCATGATGACAAGAGTGTGCACACTGAAACGATTCAATCCTTCAAATACATAAAAGCAGATAATTTTATTGGAACATATTTAATGCAGAGTATTGACCAAAAGGGTCCCCTGACGAGTTTTCATGTCATACAAAACATTAAAGGGCAGTCACCCCCAAACTAGAATTTAAACCAATACTGGCCCCACTGTGTTGTGTAATAAATACTACCCAGCTCTAAATGGTTCTCCTGTATATCCCTGTTAAATCCCAGAACTGACCACCAGGAGGGAAATTATTTTCGCCTTAGGCTCCTCTTAGAGGTTTTTGGCTTGCTCAGAGCGCCCTCCTTCCCTCCCTCTCCTTCCCATTTCCTCCCCTTCCCTTGTGTAAAATCCCTTTGGGATATGTAGGGCTTTCTCCCCCAGCCCCAACCGCTATATATTAGGTCCCAGAAAACTCGGTCCTCGGGATGAGTCTCAGTTATGTGTTGCCCTCTCCTTCCTCAGTTATCTTGGATCTTTTGCTCCTGTGACCCATTCAACAGTCTCTACACCGCTTCTATCATGTCCACTCAAACCTAAACCTCTTGATCCTATGCCCTCTGTATTACTGAAACACTGTTATAATGTGCTTACCCCTATACTCCCCCACTTTTTCCCTTCCATCTTTAAGCATGCCCATGTTAAGCCACCACTAAAAAAGCCTTGCTAGACCCTCTTGTTTAGCCAATACCGCCCTGTATCTCTTACGATAGGCCTCTAAACTGCTAGAATATAGTCTTCATATTGCCTAACTACCTTTATGACTCATATTATTGGATCCTTTATAATTGATTCCGTCCTGTACATTCCACCAAGACAGCTCTTCTGTGAAGGTTGTGAATGATCTGCAGGTTGCAAAGGCACAATGGTCACTTTCTATCCAATCTCTCTTGACCAAACTTACTTCATATTCTTATCTAGCAAACCTCTTCTATGGTTCTCTTGGTGTGGGGTACGCACGGGGTCGTTCTTAGACCTTATTGTTCTCCCTCTACACTATTCCCTTGGGAGATGTTATTATCTCTTTGGCTTCAAGTATATTTAATGCAAACGTACACAAATCTACGCAAACTTCTGACATCCAATATGTGTCTCCGACTGCCCCTAGCCACTACTTCTGGATATCTCATGCTACCTCAAATTAAATCTTTCTAAAGCTGAACTGATCATTTTTCCATCCTAAACCTGGTCCTGCCCATCTTTTTCATCTCTGTTGATAATACCCCCATTTTCCAGTATCCAATTGTACGCTGCCTGTGGTTAATTATTAACTCCTTTCTCTCCTTTTCTAACAACATTAACTATGTTGTGAAAACATGCCGCTTTTTTCCTTCGCAATATAGCCAAATCTGCAGGATCCTTTCTCTCCCGACCAAGCTATGCATGGTACTCTCATCTATCGCACCTGGACGTATTGAACCTACTATTTCTGGTTTCCTGCTTCCATCTCTCTCCCTTCAGTCTATACTTAACTCTGCTACACGTATGTTTGCTATCTAATAAAACGGATCCCAAATCTCCTTGTACTGGACAACAACCTGGCTCCCATTTAAACAGCACATTGCATACAAAATCCTTCTCCAAATTTAAACTCTCTTCACTCAACTTCCTCTTATATTCCTCTATAGTGTCCTCTAGATATTCCTGCCCCTACCCTCCACCACCACAACACCATCTCCGTTACAGACCCCCCCATTTGTACTGTTTTCCTCCGTCTTAAAACTTTTTTCTTGTAGCTATTCTATCCCCTCTCTCTACATCAAGAAACCTCAATTAGCAGGTTTAAATCTAGCCTTAATCTTACCTATCCGGTAAACCAGCACATTATAGGATAATTATTATTATTAGATTATTAAATTGTGGATTTATATAGTGCCAATCTTCTGTAATGCTTACAAATACATGTATACATTCACATCAGTGGCATCAGGCACTCAGTGTAACCATTGATTGTTTTATTTGCAATGCATTTGTCTCAAGCCAGCAACTATACCATCCATTGTATCTGTGTGTTTCCACCTAGCTAGAATGTAAGCTCTACGGGGCAGGGAACCTTCCTACCTCCTTGTGGCAAAGCTAGCACTTCTATTTATATAAGTTATGATATTATGTACTGAAACTATCTATGTATTTTTTCCCCATTGTATGACTTTCTTGTTTTTGTATTGCACACGATGCGTCCCCACAGTGGCGCTTTATATAAGGGAGAATAACGCAACTCTTGCGAGTGTTATATATTAATGGCAGATTACGCTCCACAGAAGGTGTCTACCTGAGGGGCTGTATAAAAATGGCCGAAGGGCGTTAGGCCGAGTGTTTTTATAGAGGTTAGGGTACCCGCCGTAGGTGAAGTAATATCCTTATATTATTCTGAGTTAGTGTATTATTCCTTATATAATACGATAAGGGTCAAAGAAAGAAAAATCCAGCTTACAGACACTCCACCTCATCGCACCCCTGTATTAGTAAGTAGATAACAAACCGTGTTTTTGTAGCATGTACCAATATGGTTACAGAACTGCCGTTTCTATCTAAAACTAAAAGAGACTAAATGACACATCCGCTCTCACCCTGAGTACTGTTACTGGTTGTTTTCAATGCGACGACTGGAATTACTGTGCTGATAAAGGATGAGGGTGAGCACATTCCTGGATCTTATTTACCGTGACCATATGTCACTCTCCTCCTTATCAGCACAGTAATTCAGTCAGTAATTTCAGTCAGGTGTGTACCTTGTTATTCTATGTCAACTAATACTAAAAAACGGTGCAAAGGCCCTCATCCTCACTCACAATCCACTCACTTCTATCAGCTTATTCTTCGCACACTTGCGCGTGAGTGGCGTAGGGACGGCTTAAATTTGGTCAGGCTCATTCATTGCACCTTGACTTACAAAAGTGTAAGTCAGGTGTCTTTTATCGATAATATGCAAGCCCTCACTCACTTACTCATCATCATCACTAAACTGCATGCACTAATTCTTCAAACTTGCGTGGAGGGGCAGACGGTTAACTTTGCAGGCTTCAGTGCATGGCAGCATACTTTCAACGATAGGCTAAGTTAGCATAGGTTTGTTTGCGAAAAAAAGGACAAGGCCCGCAGTTCTTCAGCCTTAGCTAACTCACTCAGTCTCATCACTGAGAAATTGTCTTGCCAGACGTGCCGTGGAGGCAAATGACGGGCTCGAAATTGGGCAGCTGATTGTCATTGGGGAAGGCCTTACATAAGAAAAGTTAAGCATGTTTCGTTTCGAAAAGGGCAAAGGCCTCACTGCACTCAGTCGTCATTACCACTAATTCTGCAACTTGCTTGCGCACTCACTCACTCACCTGCATCATAAGTCTCCAACTTGGCCCTACTTCGATCACAATATTCTCGCAACTTGGCCGTGGAGCAGACGGCTTATATTGGGAGGCTCATTCATGTGCCAAGCCTTACTTACAGAAAGTTAAGCAGGTTTCGTTCTGAAAAGGCAAAAGCCCTCACGTCTCAGCTCCCTGATATCACGTCAGCCTCTCATTGCTCCCAATTGCCCACTTGCGTGAGGGCAGAAGTGTACGCTTTAAATTTGTGCAGGCTCATTTCATTGCGGGCGACCTTACTTAGCCAAAGTTATTAAGTCAGGTTTCGTTTGAAAGGCAAAGCCTCTCACTGCATCACTCAATCAGCTCATCAACTAATTCTGGCAACTTGCCTGCACTTCATCACTAATTCTTCATAAGCTTGCGGGTGAGAGGGCAGACGGCTCTTAAACTTTGGGCGGTCTCATTCAGTTGACCTTATTATACAGAAAGTTAAGGCAGGTTTGTTTCGAAAAGGGCAAACGGCCTCAGCTGCACTCAGCGCACTCACTTTCATCATCAACTACTCATCACTTAATCTGCGCAAACTTGGCCGTGGAGGAGGCAGGATAGGCTTAAATTTGGGCAGGTCGCAAGCATTGCAGTTGCGACCTATACTTACAAAAGTTATAGCAGGGTTTCGTTTTCAATATAAGGACAAAGGCCTCCACTCACTCATGCTCATCCACGCACTCATCATGCAACTCATCACTTATTCTCCAACTTGTCCGTTGGAGGCAGATGCCTAAATTGGGCAGGCTTCATTCATTGGTCACCATTATCTTACAAAGTTAGCAGGTTTCGTTTCGAAAAGCTAAAGTCCCTCACTCCTCACTCACACGAAACTCATCACTAATTCTTCTAGAAGCTTTGCCATGGAGGCAGTGAGAACGGCTAATTGGCAGGGCTCATTCATTGCACCTTACTTACAACATGATATGGCAGGTTTTGTTTCTATCAGAAAAGGGCAAAGCCCTCACTCCTACATCACCCTTCACTCAATGTCAATTCTCGTTCACTCTGGCCTCACTCATGCACACTAATTCTCCAACGTGCCTGGGGCAGGAGGCAGACGGCTTTAGATTTGGGCATGGCTCATTCATGGCACCAATTACTAATACCAAAAGTAAGGCATGTTTGTGTTTCGAAAAAGGCAAAGCCCTCCTCATCTCACTCACTCACACTAATTCGTGCAATCTTTGGCCGGGAGTGCAGACGGCATAAATTTGGCAGTGGCTCATTCATTGCACTTATTACAAAGTTACAGCAAGGTATTCGTTTCGGAAAAAGTGCAAGGCCCTCACGTCACCTTCACTCATGCACTAATTCTGCCGAACTTGCCATGGAGGCAGTACGGGCTTAAATTTGGCGAGGTCATTCGCGATTGCAGCCTTACTAGCAAAGTTAAGCATGTTTTGTTTTCAGAAAGGCAAAGCCCCTCCCTCACTCACCACTAATTCTGCAACTTGTATCAACTGCTGTGAGCAGCAACGGCTTTAAATTTGGCAGGCTCATCATTGCACCTTTACTTACAAAAGTTAAAGCAGGTGTTCCGTTTCGAAGTAAGGCTAATACAAGGGGCAATCCGCCTCACGCACTCACTCCTGATCACTATCTCCAACTTGCATGTAAAAAGAGGCATACGGCGTATAAATGGGGGGGGGGCAGCTTCAATTCATGGTGGGCACCTTACTTATGTCGAAAGTTACAGCATGTTTGTTTGTCGAGAAAAGCAAAGCCCGTGCTCACTCAGCCTCACACTTAGCTCACGGCACTATAATTTCTGGGCAACTTGGCCGCTGGAGGCAGACCGGGCTTCATAACTTGGGGCAGGCTCATATCATTGACACTCTTACTTGTACAAAAGTTAAGGCAGTTCCGTTTTGATACTAATACAAGGCAAAGCCCATCACTCATCATCACTAATTCTCAACTTGGCCTCGTGGAGCAGGCGGCTTACATTTGGGCAGGCTCATTCATTGCACCCTTACTTACAAAGGAGTTACAGGGCAGGTTTGCGTTTCGAAGGGCAAAAGCCACTCAATCAACTCACTTTCACCATCACTAATTCTCCAAACTGGGAGGTTGCCGTGGATGGCAGCACGGCTTAAATTTAGGGCAGGCTGCATATCATTGCACCTTACTTATCTAATAAGTTGATAGCAGGTTTTGTTCTGAAAAGGGCTTAAAGCCCTAACTCGCTCACTTGCAATCATCATCATACATTCTCGCAAATTGCTCGTGGATAGGCAACCGGCTCTAAATTGGCAATTTAGGCTCATGTCATTGGCACGACCTTACGTTACAATAGTTACAGCAGTTTCGTTTCGAATTCCACCTGTAAAACGGTGGTATCTTACATTTGGACACCTGTAACGGTGAGTATCCTGAGCATTTAGCACAGACTGGTGGTCCGATTCACAACGCAAATGGTATGCATATACTCCTTAGCCATAAAAGGGTAAACGAAATATATTTTTTAGGGTGGGGTGAATGGGGGGGGGGAATATAGTAATTTTGAAAACTCCTGGCACATAACGGCTGGACCGATTTTTACGCAAATAATTTCAGGTGATGTGAGGCGGGACGCGGTCTGAGGTGTAATGGGGAAGTGTTTGGAGGGTGCGACAGAGAGTGAATAGTGGGGGGATGTAGGTAGAGGACTGGGAGGGGTTTAGTGGGGGTTATTTTTTCACCAAAATTTCATAGTTGAATAAAAAATACTAGAATATTAAATATAGTTAATTATGTGTGCATATCGTATAGGCTTCATTGAATTGTCTTCGTTTAATTTTATCAGAGTGGCAGAGTGTATTGACAGCAATCGTGGGATAGGGGGCATATTAGCTTTCTACTAAAACGTTATTTCAGATAGCATCTCCGGCTCGAAGCCGCGGTTATTTTGCTAAGTTACTAATACGGCAGGGAGAGAGAAGTGGGTTAGGGGCGAGTGAAACATGGGAAGTCAGTCAGTGACATCAACTGGATGACTTGTATATAGTAGTACTCGGGGCCACTGCAGGCGACAAATAAACCACCAAACAACACCAACCCCTACGCTGGCTTGAAATGCACGAGAGTCCTTAATGTATTATAAATGAACTTCAGCATACATTAGCAAACGGACAACCTCTGCGATTGAACGTTGATCCACAGGCATTAAACTTCTTTGCGTGGCATACCCATGGGCGAGGCCTGTTCTGAGTGGAATTTGTCCACGTAAACTACTGTATGGTCTTTGCTATCATGCTGCAGTGCAGCAGTTTCCGGTTGTTGGCAACCTTTTATAGCCTAGGCCATCCTTTAATGAGAGCAACAATTTTTCCCCTCAATATTCTTATTACCATTCAGCCGCATTGAGTGCCATGTTTAATGCTAGCGGTGACCAGTATGAGACTGTTAGAGTGATAACACTCACAATGTTAAGTCTAGCTATGACACAGGGAGTAAAAAATGGTTTAATTGGGGCACAATGTGGACATTATTTTCGACTTGGGGTTAGTTGCTGGTTACACGGTTACACATTTAAAGGTCGTGTGTTGAGTTATTTGATATGATATGGGCTATACAGATATACAACTTTATCACAAGCTGTACAGTGATTATTAAGGCATTGTACGACCCCCACAAAACTATAATGCCAGCGCCCACTATGCCCATGTTGTAGTGTAGTTTAATCGCTTAGCCCAGTTCACATCCCAGCTAGCATAGTGGGTTTCTCTGTAGCTCGGCATCACCCGCAAGTCCCCAAAAAACTGTCCCACCAGGAGGTATAGACATGCAGTCCATTATAGGAGTTCTCTCTGCCAGCCTACCTGGGGGCCTCGCGGGAGGAACTTTGGCATGCGTAGCGCAGCGCCTCAGATGCGACTGTACAGTCCATGGGCCTGTGCAGTCGGCGGCGAGGTAAAGAGGGACAGGGGTGGACTATACGCCTTTAATTTACATTGTAACAGAGTCACGTATTGTCGTCCAGAAAAAACATATAATCAAAAGTAGTTTACATAAATGTGTGTAGGTGTACTCAGCTTACTGACATACGTGTATGCACATTTAGAAAGCTTTAATTATACTAGAAAGTACGATTTTTTTTAAAAGCTCAGTAAAAACAGGCTGACTATTTTATGCTGCCCTAGGACGAGACTGTAGTAGAAACTGCGGCGGTGCAACAGCACTCTTCAAAGACCTTAATCAGGGACTAAATTATTTAGGTTCTCTTTTAAGATGTTAAGGACTTTAAAAATACAGTATAAAAGTACTCTTTGTCACATGGCTATCTGTGGTGGCGTCTGTATTTCGTCTTGTTATATTGTAGCTATAGTCCCATGAGCTCATTCTTAGCTCAGATGAATACAAGCTAACCTTATTTTATGATGATCAGCATGAAATTAAGTTACTCAAGGTTTTAGTGCACAATGAACAAAAGATACAAGCGAAGGTCATGTCTTAGCTGACCGCGCTTATTACCAGGGCTAAGACAGCTAGATGTTTGCTCATGATTTGATGCTATTTGCATCCAACATATTATGGTCACTTTCATTGTTTTAACATAATCCATGTCCAATAACATGTCACTGTTCTTATTAAGGGAGCAGTCCTTGCCCAACTAGTTATGTATATTGATGTGGCAGATCAAAGTGAAGGTCATAGTGATTAAGCAATGGAGGGAATTGCAGTAAGGTTTAGCTTTTTACTAACTATCAAATAGAGGACCTGAGATTTAAATAAATCTAGTCTTTATAGCAGTCATGGTATAGAAAGTGACTCTGCTCAGTTTAAAGGGCATGTTCATCTAAAAACCTAGAAAAACTTAACTGGTAATATTGGGTCAGTTGTAGCATAACTCCTAACTGAGTCTATTATCTATAGCGTACCTGTATTACTAACTTAACATATTTATGATTATTATATTATCCTCCTATTCTGCGGACTAGCGGTCCCCTGTGCCCTGGGCTAATCATTCAGCTGGCTGCTCCTTGCGGGCTTTAGACACATGTTCTATAATATTATTGAGTAGAGGGGATTAAGGCAGATAAGCTTGGCAGAAAGGAATAGAATATCATCAAAAATATGTGGTTACAAATGTATGTATAAAGGGCTGGGTAAAATAGCAGTTGGTCCATTGAGGGCAGAATACTGAAAAGTCAGGTGTTTTGCTTTAAAGGGTGACATGGCCCTTTAAGTACGCTAGATGCAGTAAACTTAGTTTCTCAGCAACGGAGTAGTGGCAAAAAGCTATAATGTGATTAAATTCGCTCACTAATCAGGTCATATCAGACGGACTTGTGGATACATCGCTTTATAGGTGAGAAGAAAAGAAGAAAAGAATTTCATGCTCAAAGTTAGGAGAGGTTTCTTTAACAGTGAGGAACGGTGAAACTGTGGAACTTGCTCTTTTCCCACGCAGAAGGTGGTAAATGGAGCAAGTTTCATTGAAACTTTAAAAAAGGCGGCTGGATAAGTTTCTAAATACTAAAAAAAATATTGAGAATTATCTGGTATTAATGTAACATATAGATTGGTGATCCAGGGATACACTTTCCGATGCCGTTTGAGTAAGGTAGAATTTTTACCGCCCTTGTTTAGATGGGGTTTTTTGCCTTCCTTCTGTAAACTAAAAAGAAGAGTAGGCTGTTGGGTAGAAAAAATAAAAAAAAAAGGAATAGGTTGGACTTGAGGACGAGATGTCTTATTCCACGCTTAATACTATGTTAGGCTATGTTACTGCTTGATTTACTAGTATATGTAAACCCCTACATCTAACTAACGCCAGGCACATGGGGGATGTATCATATTAGGGGTGTCACATTGATTTTAACAACAGCTACTTCTATGTTTGAAATTCTTTTTGAAAGAGGATTTAAAATTGTAATGATTATTATAAGGATATTAGTTTTGGAGGTTAAGATTGATAATTCCTACCTCGCTGCTTGTGCAGCACAGCTTAAGTCAACCAGTCTGATAGAAGTCTGGCCTTAATGCCATTTCTGCACTTGTGCATGACCTTGTAGGAGGGGGCAGATGGTTATCGCAGAAATTATATATTTTTTTTTGATGCAAACATGTAATAGTGATAAGACATATATATTGTGGCTCCTCTAGACTTTCTTGCTGATTGGACTTTAATTAAGTCCATATGCGGTCAGGGTTCCTGCTCTTGCATACACTTATAGAAAAGATTAAATGGAACGTGGCAACGACATGCTGACTGGGCATATCTGTCATGGGAACCACATCGTTCATAACACCAATGACGAACCAAATAGTTGCACAAAGTTGGAGGACAAAGGAATCTTTACTCGACAAATAATTAAAGGTGAGTTAGTTTTTGTATGGTGTAGTTCAGCAGTAAACTGTAGTATAGCAGCTGTAAAAATATTTACTTCTTTAAAAATGAAAAGATCGCTTGCAGGGTGGTAGCATTGATTATAGATCTACGCAACACATATAGTATTCTTTTTTTTTTTAGTTTTGTTGAGGAGCTGAAGCTACTACGTTTTTATCAGTAAGGTTAGTGTCCTGGGCTTTATTCTATTAAAGTATAAGGCTTGAAGCACTATAGAAGCCTGGGCAGAAATGAACAGTTTCTTGTGGCTACAGAAATCCTAGAAATTATTATAAAAGGTATTGGAAATTACTCAATCCTACCAACTGTCGGCCCTCCCAAGTGAATATTGTGTAATGGGTACTATATATCATCCTATAGGATACCTCCCCAGAGCACATTTGGGGCATACACACCTTTCTTTTTACGCTCTACATTGGTTTGGGCTGGCTTTAACGCCGCACCCCTGTAAGGCTGTCAAGAAAGTAGCTTGTGACAGCTAGCTGAGCAGGCTCAACTGTTCTCCCGCTGTGGCGGGCAGCATTGTGATGCTTTCCAGGGCTATCTCTAATAGAGTCAACTTAGAAGATGAAGTGCAAGCCAAGCAGACGCAGTAAGCTGTCAAGTTGTTTTTGACATCTCAACGGGGAGCTTATTGGCCACACAAGAGGAGTAGGAATACAGGTCTTAATATAAATAGCTCTGTTGTTATAGGTTGCCCATTAAGCTGTCCGCGATCAAGCATATTTTGACAAATTAAGTTGGTCAAACAATGGCAGTAAAGTTGACAGTTTTCTCTTGTGCGAACGAAATCTAGTTAATTATATTAAAAATGGTAGGTGAAATACCATCCTTACGGCATACCCCATCCAAGTAGTGATACTTGTGTAAAGGGTAGCTATAATCACATATAGGATGCTCCCAGCAGACACCAATTTGCATAGCACAACCGTTCTTTTAGGCCATCACTTTTTGGGGCTTTACCTCACTCTGCCTAGTTCCTGTCAAAGTAAAGTATGCTTGTGCAGCAGGGGTTGACAGCTGCAGCCTAGGTTCTCGCCACTGCCAGATTGTTTGTACTTTCTCCGTCTATGTCTTAATGAGCTCAACTTAGAAAGAGTAAGCCAGCCAAAATGCGAAGGCCAGTAGAGCGGTCAATGTTTTTTGACATCTCAAGGGGAGCTTATTGGCCAAAGCCAAAGGTATAGCGAAGAGATTAAGGTCTCAATAACAGATAGGTCTGTTGTTAAACAGTTGGCATTCAAGGCTGTTACAATAAGGCATAATTTTGATCAAATTTACAATTTATCTATCTTTATGGGGGGGGCTTTCCTTTAAAAGATTTCTTGTAACATCTTTCTGCTATTATTATTGGGTGTGAATGTAATGTTCACATATTCACAATTGTTCACAGAAATTATTTGTAAAGAAATAAACATTTTTGCTAAAATGAAATTTAAAAAAATTCATCAGTGTGTGGGTTATTGTCCAGGCTGATCTTGATTAACTGTATTGCTGGCTTTGTCATAGGTTCTATTATGTATTTTTATGAATATTTACTGTAGGCTCTTTAAAAGCCTAAGGCTCAGCAGGCAGGCTGAGTTCACACATAAGTCCTTGAGAATGTCATTGACCTAGGAAATGTGATGACTAGCGGTATGTAAGGCTACTGTGCTAGATGTGATTCTCTGTTCCTGCTTGTTACATATATCCTAAATACATTCTAGGTGATAAAGAATAAACCAGAACATATGCATAATGAAAAAATGGGAAATTATTGAAATCGAAGAAATATGGCTAGTTAAGAATGATAACATTTTCAGCACAAAGCATTGTGGGAGAGTTAGAAACACTCTTTAGGCATGAAATCAAAAGCTGGGATGTTCCAACTTTTTGAAATCCGCGCCAAAGATTGGCTTGAATAAGCGTGCAAACTTCGTCTTTCTCTGGAACATCTGGAGGCACTCACAGTTTGACTTATCCCTGAAATAAATGGGCAAAAAATAAATTGATTTGCGCTCCCTTGGTATTAACATTGCAATAGCTAGTTTTATGATGGCATTCAAACAATGCCGGGTTTCTTCTGTTTTTGGGTTTTTGGTTGCTGTCGGGAAAGTCTAGTAAGAAGAGTCTATATAGCCATTATATAATATATTGAAGGGCTGCTCTCTAATTAGTTGCCGGCGACTTGTGAACCGTGCTCGGCATTCTCAAGGGTGATGTGTTTTTATAGGCACCAGGATTTTACAAGAAGTCCCCTGCACATGCGTATTCGCAAATGAGGCTTTACCCATGCTTTGTGAAGAAGTTGCAGAATAGACATTTTCGCTCCGCTCTGAATCCATCCTGGCTCTTTATACAAAAGACAATATCTGTACTGGCACTGGGGGCTTTCTCGTTTTGTTAGTCAGGGATATCGTATTTTATCCAACACCCAAAAGCTCCAAAGATCCCTTTTAACAGCAGGACATTTATAAGTTTAACGCAGGCAGGGAAAAAAAAAAAAGGATTTGTTAAGTTCAAAATTGCACACTCATTTATGGCAACATTGGGAAAGCTTATCTGCCACTAGCGATATGCCGAATGTGGACCATATCTATGCTAGATCCCCTGCAAACGGATGCACTCGATGAAGTTTTTAATGGTCAACATAACTTTTGTGGGCCTTACTTGCAAACATCTTGAGAGGACTTTGCTGAGGCATACCCTCCTAGTCTGCAAATCGTTAGCTGAAAAGATAAATGAACACAGAACCCATGTGGGCACCCCAATTCCACTTTGTTCCATAATGATAGAAGCCCTTTCCAATCAACTACCTCTCTGCATCGTCTTCTATTCATTAACCAATTTCTATCCATGTAGCTTATGGAGATGTGACTCTCGCCAGAGCCAAAAGCCTGCAGCTTATAGCATTAGCGCGGCTATGGGGACTGTATCAAAGCGCCTTTCAAATCCTAAGTGAAACTGACAGCTACTGCTATAGATGCTATTAATCTAACAGGGGCGATGCGAGGCCGAGAGTTGCTCGGAAAGCTCGGCTACCATGGTGATTTTCTATTCTTGCACAGTCTTCAAATGCCAAGCTGGTTTACTGCAAATCACACACTAAACAAAAATGCGATTTCAGAATATAAGCATCGGCTTGCGCGGCTCTGCGATGTGTCACTTTTTGCATTTAGCCCCAAGGCTAGCCGCCGCGAAGAAGGAGTTTTTAATCATCTTCATAAAAGCCTGCAAGTTGAAGTTGGTTGCCACAAGATCTGTTCCTCCTAAAAAATCTCAGCTGACCACTACATATTATGGTCAGTTCTCAGTGCTACTATAGGGCACGTCAGGTAAATATTCTAAGTATGAGCACTCGATGGGACTTTAATTGTTATTGTTAGGCGTGGTTAACATCTACCATTTCATCACAGGAATCTAGTATAGGGCCATCCGTCGCACAGGATGTGATGTGCACAGTGCAAACATTATTTAAAACCTGCTGATAATCCTCGCCTTACTGATCCTCCTACCTTTTCGCGCGCTTTATTAATCCACTCAATGGCTTTTTAACACAAAACAATACCATTATATATACTGAGGGAAAATGGCTATAAATACCACAGAAAAAATGTGACTCTCAGCGGAAGATTCTAGAAATACCTTCAAATACATAGAAAATCCAAATATATATATTAATTATATATATACGATATATATATATACATTTTTCTATATAAGACTTTAAATACATATTAGCTGTGCTTAGTAACGCATTTTGCAAAGGATTGTAACTCATACTAAACTGCTACCTACCGACAATTAAGGTTCATTGTACTATACAGCTTAAGGTTCGTACAACACGTGCGATTGCGGCGGGCTGCCGGCGACCTGCGACACAACCGTGTGTCCGAACGTTGTTGTCGGAGCGATAATGGTGGGCTCCATGTACAGGTGGCGGGCAGCTTTCATCGCCTAAACGGAGTTTCGTGCCGATAAAGGTGCCGGGGCATTACAACGGGACTGATTATCATACCGAGGCCCGAAGCTTTGCGACACCTCGTGGTTGTCCCGGGTTGGGAGGGCATGCATTCGCTGTGCGTGTTACAAGTCTTAGCAAAGAGTTTTTGATATATTTACGTGCGGTCCCCCACCAAACATACGAAGCAACTGAATTTAATGTCAAATAAGCGTAAACATAATCTAACAAACGCATACTTTAAGACAGTGACTTTCTTAAGAGGGGCATGGGTATATATCAACATAACACAGACTTTTTTTAGGACTATGATATCCTTTACAGTAAAACAGTAGAAAATGAATTGTTCATTTCACCTCTCAGGCGGAAGAAGAGTTGCCGGTTCCTGCAATCTCCGAATACCTCTATGGGGGGCAGAGCCTTCGTCTCTCTTTCTGGGGCATGCTGGACCGCCTACGCGATCTGATCAATTGCGATGCACTTCATGGTGGCGAGAAAGGGATGTTTGCTTGCCTGGATTGTCGGGGATAACTGATGTGTTCACATACTTTTGAGTGGTCATCTACAGTTTTGTTCTCGAGCCGCCTATTTGTCATGGGCTGCGGCCCTAATCGTGAACGTCATGGTTACGGCCATCCTGTCCATTAATGCAAAAGACTGTCATTTCTAGAGCACCACTTGGAAAGTTTAGAGTATCTCTATAAACTGTAGAGGTTACTTCTTCGCTATACAAATATGAGGGTGTTAAATGTCAATATACCTCATTTTCTGAAACTTTTGAGACAAGTAAAAATGGTGGTTACTCCATATTTATCGTGGCTTTGCTTTTTTGCGATTAAATTATTAGTGTTTGTGAGAGACGTCCTATTCCCATTGCCCCAGCTACCCTCCCTTACTCACTGCCTTTCTTTGTGTCTGCGAGCACTTATGGAGCACCCCATGCATGTCATCTCAGGACCATGGATCACTGCTCTGCTTACACATCAATGCGCCAGCTCGCCCCCCCCGTGCCGATCTTTACTGTTGATTCTCTTATAATTTTGGTCAGACAGGGTGCTGCATGGCAGCAAAGGATTCTATGTCTGGGAGGATAACCTGTCATTACTCATCATTTTTGCTTTCACAGAATAGCGCCAGACACAGTAGTCCTGCTGATTCTGGGTAGCTGTGGGATATAAAGGGCTTGTCTCTTGGTATAAGAAGGGCTCTGGCATATAGGAAGAGACCATGGAACGTTTGATTGATAATTAACATGCGATCTGCCTTTTTTGTCTTTTTGCCTTTGGCATTTGTCTTTACATCAGTAATTTCAGGCTCAGCATGGGCACTGACTACATCCCTGATCAGCGCAGTCTACAGTATATGTATTAATACGCATGATAATTCTCATATTTTCTCGTTTTAGAAACTATTACAGGGCCTTTTTAAGCTCATTCAATGTAACCTATGCCATCTAGTCAGCCACAACATCGCTGGAGACAGTTCCACAATTTCGACAGGCTCGTCTATGTAAGAAACCTTTCCTACAGCGCTGAAGATTAAATTCTTTCTTCTTCCAACCTTTAAAGGAATGTGCACGAGTCCTCTGATATCGACGCTATTGTGAACAATGGCACCAGAGGTTTAAGTAACGCGGCCATTCATATATTTGTTAAAAAATATAAGGTGTCATATGCCCTCACGCAAAGCGTTGCTTCTCGAAATGTAAACAGCCCTAAGCTTGTCTAATCTGCCTGCAATATTAAGACGCGCCCCTCCATTCCCGTCTATTAAATTTAGTTGGCTGGCTTCTTAACTGCTTCGCTTTCCAAGGATGTTCCTTTTGTATGGGATCCGAAAACTGCTACGCGGACATTCCAAATGAGGCTCGTAGTGCGTCCTTGTAAAGAGGGAGAATTAATATTCTCTCTCTTGAATACTATTCCTCTCTTTATACAAGACATATATCTTGACTTAGCTCATAGACGTGCTGTCTGGTATTGTTTGGCTGAACACATCTAATTCTACTCAGAAGCCACCATGGTTCACTAACACTAGAGTATTTATGGTGTAGGTGGCATCAGGGATTGATTAAATCGGCCAATGGCACACCTTAGGCAGTTATCAAGCATTTGAACTCTATGTGCTATTCTGCTGCCCTATTTTGAATAAGCTATCTAGTTGCTCCTTCCACACTTGCACATTCAGTTGAAGTTTGCAAAGTCTCTAGCATAGTTTAGTTGTCATCAATGCAAAAACAGTTAGACCCTTGCTTCAATGCCCCCCTTCTACAGTCATTTATAAACAGTATTAAAAAGAAGGGGCGCCGCAGTACGTAATCGCCTGAGGCGCTCGTCCGGCTTGAGAACTTTAGCCCACATAGATGTAGTCTCCCATTTAGGGCCCCATCCTCTAGTTTGCGATCCACATAACGCAAATTCTCCTATCGGCATGAGAAAAGAACAAATGTTTTGTTTTAGGGCCAACATGTCGGCCAGTTTAACTTGAGTTGATTAAGTGTCGACAGTATCAAAAGCTTTCCAAAAGTCAAGTACCACTTCACGCGTGTGCCTGAATCTAAATTCTAGGGCTAACTTCTTCAAAAAAATCTAAATGTAATTTGTCGGGGATGTGCATGATTATTTATCATAAATCAGACATGCTG
This sequence comes from Hymenochirus boettgeri, assembly GCA_019447015.1. NCBI lineage: Eukaryota > Metazoa > Chordata > Amphibia > Anura > Pipidae > Hymenochirus > Hymenochirus boettgeri. Next base: position 71,906,463 of record CM033470.1, on the reverse strand, counting down.
ACTACTACTAAAAATCAGTCTGGAGACAAAGTCGAAGGATATGTGATCTGTATACATTACATTTCCAGCACTGCTTCCCTAGCCACCTGATGTAGCTTATCAGAGTCTATAAGTTACCAGTGATTGTGACACTGCTACCTTTTTTGAATATATTGGTATGACATTGGCTTTTTTTTGCATCCAGCGCACATCCGGCAGACCAAAGTGAATTCTGAAAATAGATGAGTAAAGCAGTGGTTTCTAGATGAAGATGAATCTAAGGCTGCTTTTAAAATCCAGGGATACAATCCACATCTGGTCGGCTGGGGCTTTATTGATATTACTTTGTCAATTGTTTCTGTACCTATAACTCTCCGTCAGTCCAATGTGATACTCCTAATTTACCCTTGACAATCCATGGCTTATAGGACTAGGATTCTTATAGTGAAAACCCCGTATGTTAAAAAAAGTCGTTAGCAATTGGAGCCTTTTAGGCATCCTCTAACGAAGCCACGTCTACCAGCCCCATTGGTTAATGGTCCGCACATTCTTAAGTCATGCTCATCATGCTTTTACCATTTATATACTTAAAAAACCATTTTGGGGTTGGACTTGCTTTGTTGTCGCATATCAGGGCGTAGCTTCATTTGCTATTTAGTGCTTTTCTTGCACTCTTTATTAGCAGTCTTTTATACTTCCCCATGTAAGACGGTTTCTGTTCCCTCTTGTTTCAAAATCTTTTAAAAAAGGTTTTTTTCTTTTTTCCCTTTTTAGCCTGGACATTATAGCCATGCAGGGAGTGGACTGCTATTTTTTTTTGATGAGCACTTGTTGCCAAAGGTCAGCATAATTGTATAAATGTAATACGGTTTAATATCACTTTAAAACGTGGTCGCACATCTGCCTCGTTATCTTGTACTCTAGTAAGTCCCCCCACGCCACCAGTCTACCTGCCCCCAGATCGAGGGGGCAGTGATTCCTTTAACAGGCATATGCAAATAGCTTCGCTAAGTTAAAAGTTTTGTTTAACCCCAGTGCGTTCTATAGTTTTTTGGGGCAAATACCCTATTTTACATGACAGCTATAACTCATGGGCCATGCTATTCACTACAGCATTCGCCATTAATTGCATTTCCGCAATGAGCTCAGGGTTTTATCTATCAGCCTGGGAAGATCGCAACAATGGCATTCTGTCAGTAGGAAAATTATAAGCATCTGTGGAAAGTATAAAGAACTTTGTAGATACCTTTTAAGGTGGCTGTGGCTTAGGTATACCTATCATCTCCAATCTATGTCAGGGTATGTTGAAATATCCCCCATTCAATCAAAGCCTGCCGCATTACGCAGCAGCCTTCCCCAACTGCATTTTGATTCATTTCGCCACTCATCCCGGCACCGTGTGGCGTTGCGCTTATATACATACCTGCCAACAATTAATTTACCCCCTTCTTTGCTTCCTGTTACACAGCTATACCCCATATTGTTTCTGCCATATCGTTTATACACACTTTATTCCATCTTTTAGATTTGGCTTCACTTCCGTTTTAAAAAATCATACTCACTCCTTTTATCAACTCTGTCTTGAGAAATTGAGAGTATCCTTCAATATTTACTGTCCAGTCGTGTGGAATCATTTAGCCATGTTTCTGCATATGATCACCATCATACCTCTTCCTTTAGTAAGCTATTAGGTTCTAGTTCCCCATTTTCCAGCAGGACTTCTTGCATTGTAACACCTACATTTTAGATGATTTCACTTGATGTACTTCCATACTTGATGTACATGCCTACTTCTCTATGCTGTCCCCTCCCCTGTTCTCCTCCGTTGTTGTCCTTAGCCCCCCCCTGATCCTTATCTTCTCATCTTACCCCGCTGTAGTTAAACGTACCCTCCCCCCATACTAGTTTAAAAACTCTCAAAACCCCTAAGCCATACTTCTCCCCCAAAAACAGCGCCCACCATCATAATGAGCGTGTAATCGCTCTACTAAGAGCCTCGTAGCCACAGAAAAAGTTCAGCCCAGTTCTCTCAAAAAACCCAACCCCCATCTCTTTACACACCCTCTTAGCCACGCATTCTACTACTAAGCTAATGTTGCTCCTAGCGTTAGCACGTCGGCTTCTGTAATATTTCTGAAAGTCACTACCCGTGAGGTCCTTACTTTAACTTGGCCCCTAAACTCTCGGGAAATCTTTTTTAAGGACCTCACCTCTACCTCTAACTGTGTCATTGGCAGCAATGTGAACCAAAAGGACCGCGGGTCATCCCCAGGCCTCACCATAATCTGTCTTACTTGATCTACCGCTGCTAACCCAAGCACCCAGGCAGGCAACCACGGTCGCATGTGGGTCGACTACACTATCTACCCTTTAATAATGAATCCCCTAACACTCCACCTGCTATCCTTCCTAGCCTTCAGTTCTTCATCCCGTGTATTGGAGATGCGGTCCACTGGATGCTCGATCCTTGTCCTCCACATCGTACACCTAAAATGGCAAATCTGTTGGGATCAACCAGCTGGACAGAAGAACCTTATCCTTCCGTCCCCTACTTCCCCCTGGTTGACACTTACAAATCGATCTCCTTACCACCCTATCTGCCACATTTCCACCTCCAGTTTACTGGCCCTGCCAGTACTGCAATTTCCCAAAATTTGTCAATCCCTACAATGCTGCAAGTTTCCCCTTTAGCTTCTGGACCTCCAGATTCCAAATGGGCACAAACACACTCACATCTGACACATACATAGGTCCCGCGGTGCGGCGCTCCAGATCAATAATGCGTGTAGGATTCCACATTGCAGGCCCCCCCCCCAACAAAACTGTCCATACTAAAGACAGCAATTCACAGCAACAGAAAATACACAACAGAGAAAACAGCAATACACACAGAGAAATAGCAGTCTGTTCTTTAACCCTTTTTTGTTCTAAACACTTGTGTTTCTTAACGAACCCTTTAAAACAGGAACAAACCCCTCTTTTTTAAAACAGAAATCCTTTTTAAGTAAATTGCTCTAGGCTTTTTTGGTGGTGTGGTTCAAAACCAAGGTTTAACCAATTAGCTACACCCCCATCCAACAGAGACAAAAGAAAAAAAAAACTGCCTTTCCTTTTGTATCTACCTGCCCCACCCACAGTAACCAATGCAGTTAAACACAAGTATTTATTTTAGAAAAACCCAGTGCTTTAAGCTTACTTAAAGGACAATTATACTCACCTTCCCTGTGCTCCTCTTCTTTGGTCAAGGACTTTTCCCAGGGTGAGACATGAACCGCGAGGTCCTCACCCCTGGGTTCACATAACTTGAAGACAGCCTTAAGCACGATGCTCTGTAAGCTCCGCCCATCCTCCCTTGCGATGATGAGGACATAGGAACGTGGCAGAGGTGCCTTCCTATTGGCCTGTGCCGATGTGGAATAGGGGGGGAGCCTACAGCGAAGTGTTTCAGTAAGACTGTGCTTCAAGGTACGCGAACCCAGGGGTGAGGACCTAGCGGTTAGGTCCTCACCTGGGTACAAGGTACTGACCAAAGAAGAGCGAGCAGAGGGAGGTGAGTTAACTTGTACTTTTAAACAATTTCCTACCACCTATTAAAGGCAGTAAGTAGTAAAACAAACAAACAAAAAAAACCCCAAAAACCCCAAAAGTGATTAATACTGTTAGGCACACTCCTAGCGAAATAAAAAGTGCTAGGTTAGTACATTTTACTAGGACTGCAAACACAGTTAAAATAACGTTTGTTTTGATGAATTGACATAGGTCTCTACTTCTGGTTGACCCCCATCTTTTGCAAATTAAGGTTGACATTCTCTGTTGAGACTACATACGCTGGGATCCAAGAGCTCCTGCTTAGAGGATCTGCCCAAAGGTTTGAGTTCCTTTAATGTTAGAAGGATGATGTGAAAGGACTGAAGAGAGTGCTCTGCCCAAACAAAAAATGCTCTAGTCTTTAAGGTTAAAAGGCTTAATCTCTCCCGTTGGTTCCTCCTTGGGGATTGATATAAGGGTCAGCTGAGGTATGTCTGTTTGGATCTGTTACTCTGTTGTTGTTGAATAATTGTTGAAAGTTTTTTAGAGCTAGAAAAATAGCTTTTAATTCTCTTAGTTGAAGAAGCCACCTGTTTTTTCTGACCAGAGGGCCTTGTTTGGCTTGCTACAATGGCCCCCAACTGGCACTGTTATATGATAAAGACTGAGGGAGGAAAAAGGTTGCCTTTTTTTCGATGTTCTGGACACAAACCACCCTTCGAGAGACTTGTTTTTTTCTACATAAAAAGGAATTCTTACTCTCTTCTTTTAAAGAGTTGTTCTTTTGTCCCCATCTGGAAAGAATGAAAAGGAGAGGAAATTGCTTGAAAGTGATCCTTAAGTGTCCAGGGAAACCCTCTAGAGCTATAGAAAAGTAGACCTCCTACCTAAACTCCTCCCTAACTAAGATCCCTACTCCATAAGATTTATAGGATGGATTTTATGATACCTTCTTGGAGGTTTTATCTAGATTAGTTTGGTTAAATCTTCTGAACTTTTACTCGTGAGAGTGAGAGAAGGATAGAGATTCCTGTTGTCTGAGAGTAAGCTGTGGGACTTGGAATAGAATTTTTGTGAACGCTCTGGAAAGGGTTACAATTGATTAATGTTCTATGAGTTGTTATTGCAATTCTTAAATATTTTTGATGACTTCTTAGTTGCAACATGTAAATAAGCATCTTTGAAATCCAAAGTTGCAAGGAAAAAAATCGCAGGGGGGGGTATTAATTACATTTATTGCAGATCTACATGACTCCATTTTGGAAATGTTTTTAGAAAAGAGTTGAGATATCTTAAATCTGATAGGCTGAACAAGAATGTCTGTTTGGGAATAGGAAAAAGGCATTGAATAGAGGTTCTCATTCATCCAGGTCATGGTAGATATGTTGTGAATAGAGTCCTCTTGAATTCTGAGCATTGGGAAACAGGTACAAAACAAGAATTAATTTTTAAAAAATTTTTAAAACTTCTTGTTTGAGTGCTTTTTGATACCATTGATTTCTCCATTGGAGGACAATAGAAATCTTTCCTGTGGAAAATACTATAAGTTCCGGGCTGCCAACAATGTGAGGTATGAATACCATTGTCGGTGGTTATTTTTGCCATTGAAGTAAAAACAAATGTTTTTAATACGGCCCTCCGATGCATCTGGAGTCATGGAGAGAAGAATCTTATGTTCGTCTTTCCTTGTGGTTCTTTCTCTGGAGGAGAACACTTTTCACTATCTGAAGGGATGAGGGAATCTTCAATCACTCTTCTCTAATACAATGGATGACAAGAGGTTCTTCTTATGGATCTTATCCTGAGAGAGAGACGGAAACCTTTCTTCCTCACCTTTGTATTAAGGGAGTGAGTAGAGATGGGCAAAACTGCTAAAATCCAATCTGCATGGGATTGCGGGTTTTCAAAAAGAAAAATTAAAATTATAGGCAAAAAAGCAATGGTAACTATTGTAAATGATCTGGGGACCTGGGGAAATGGTCGGAGAATCACATCCTGGGGAAGAACAGCAAAGAACCGGAAGTAGCAAACATGGTGCGATACTTCCGGTTTTCGCAGGCTGTACCCACTTCTGTGTTTTCAGTGTTCGTCCTAAACACGTGATTTTTTGAAATACACAATTTTTGAAGAAAACCGAAAACCCTTTTCTGCTGCTCAGTGCAGTCTGCTGTTCTACTTATCCTGGTGCCTATAGACTGTTACATAGATCAACGAACATGTTATTTTGCTTTACTGTTGAGTTAGAAGCAGCAGTTTTTGTTTCAAAAAATAGATCCAGTCTGCCCTGTGATTGACAGACGCATGAGATCTGTATCAACATGTTACCCTGCAGCTGCACTGAGGTGATTGCTGAGACCCCCAGCTTGGTTTATATAAAGAACTTACTGTACTGAACTGCACTGTGGATGGAGCTTAGTGAGCAGGAATGGGACATTTAGGATCGCTATATATGCCTATATAATATATTCTTATAAAGAATGATTGTTCAATGTGCCCATTCATGGTCTGAGGTTATGACTCCCGGCTACTGTAGTTAAAAGGGAACTGGTAATGGAAATATTCATCTTGCCGAGGTAGGTCCGAAACCAGCAAATTTCTGTCAGATTCATGTCAGTGGTCACTGCTTTGAAAGACACTAATGATAATGTAGTAAAATTGTATGAGCTTATTAAAAAAGAAAACTTTGCCACATGCCGTTTGCGGATATGTGCATTCGAGCCGTTGGTTGCAGAGAATGTTCTATGGACCGACCAATCGGCAGTTATTGACAGTTCTGTCCCGATTGCACCCCCCTTTTATCTGATACCAAGCGATCCCGCCCAGCCAATGAAATAAGTTTTTTGACCCATAAAATCTGCTACGTGGACCCAGAGCTAATAAATATAATTTATAAAAACAAAGTAAAGGATATATCTCTGTATGGTTTTTAAATGTTCAGGTAATTATGGCACAGTCGCGAATATATAAAAAATATTATAATATGATGTAGGATAATAGAATATATGTTAAATAAAGAAACCATGTTAGATTATAGAAACCATGTTAGATATAGAAACCATGTTTGCAATTCTACACAGCAATAATAGGTACACGTTTGTTTTTGGCCTTCGAAATTCACCCAGTAATGAATGTTTTTATGCTGTTGAATTTTTTATAATTAAATATTAAATATGTCATTGTTAATTATGCTATAATTCTTTGGGTATATAAGCGGCCATTTCACTGTGACACTAAACTGTAAAGCGGTCCTTGCCCCATCCTACATCTTCTCTGTGAGTTGGACACTGCTCGAGTGCTGTCATGTTGGCTGTTCGCGTTTTACAAATAAAGACCAGCCAGCTTGAAGCCCGTTGGTGCAGTTTATAGGTTTCAAGGCTGCGGCACCGTGCCGAAAGACGCTGACGTTGGACCTATGCTATTGGAGGGGTAGGTGGGCGCTCTCTTCTATTCTAGTCATTTTCGTATCGGTTATGGAGTGCTAAAGCAGGAACATAGATTGAATTGATTCTATCAAAAATCTCAACTAATCATTAAATCGTTCGGAAGTCCACAAAAAATCCAGAATAGTTAACGGTCTGTTTGAACTGTAAGCTCGGGTTCAAGGTTAGTTCTTGTCATCTCTCAGTAATGAACTTCCCTTATGTGCTTCTTAGAAATCCCCCCCCCCCCCCCCCCCCTTGAAACAAGCCTATACTACCTATAAAGTAGGTGGTGCCTTCATTGTGCATTCAGGACCATTCTTGGCCTTGACTTTACGAGCAGAGACCTCATTTATGAGATTAAAAGCCCCCTAGAATACCATGCGGTAGTTTACTACGGCATGGTATTCTCACGACTGAATGTTCGTTTAATTAAAGGAAGTTTGACTAAATGTACGGTCTGGCGGTCCACAATCGTACATTATCAGCATTATCATTAAATTGCGATACCACCGTTTTTTAATAGGGCCCAAACCTCTAAGAGCTTAAAGGTACTGGCACCATTAACTATTTTTTTAATATAGCTTTCCCCTGGCCCCAGCCCCAACCGCATTATTTTTATTTTAAAGCCCCCAAAACTCTACGTACCCTCCCCTTATTTCCTCGCCCGCTCCGGCCCTCTGATGCGAGGAAATTGCAAGCGAGGGGACCGGCGGACCGGGCAGCCGGCCGTCCGTTGACGTGGCTCCACAGATCACTTCGCGGAGGAAAGAGAGGAGAGGTAAGTAAGAGTTTGGGTGACGCTTTCAAAATAAAATCAGGCGTTGGGGCTGGGGGACCAGCCCCCCCGGGGATTACTCATATAAAGGGGATACGCTAGGGGGAGGGAATCCGGAGAGGGAGGAGAGCGGGACGGGAGGAGAGAGGGAGGGGGAGAGGGCTGCAGTACGCATGCCAAACTTCTCCGCGGAGGCAGGTAGGAGGCAGAGTCCTATATGGACTACCTGATAGCCTCCGTGGGGCCAGTTTTGGGACTTGGGCGGTGGTGACTACAGGAGGAACCCTATGGAGCGGGATGTTGATGGTAAGGAGTAACTCACTACATGGTGGGGCGTAGTTGGGGGGATTGGGATTATAGTTTTGGGGGTGACATGCCCTTTAACACTACAGGGAGATTAAATAAAGTTTCTTATTGTCTTTAAATGGTGCTAATGGCCCCACCAAGTCAAGATCTTTATTAACATGTAAGATAACCATTCATTGGTTGGGGCAAAATTAGCCACCATTAAAAGATAAGAACTTTCATTGAATTAACCCTGGCCTATTTGCCTATAGGATTATAGGGGTTAGTCATTAAAAGGATTTGGGTCCCCCCAAATAGTGTGAATAAAGGGGTTGGTGGGTTTAACAACACGTGCTAGTCCACCACATGAGGATTCACACACAGGGGGGCCCCAGAAAGAAACTCAAAAAGCAGAAAAACAAACATCTACACTGTCAGTCTCCACTAAACTCTCTTTAACCACCCTAAAACATGGCGCGCTGTCTGCGTGTCTTTTATACCCAGGGAGTTAGCACTGATATAAATAGCTGGCCATGGTGAATTTGGGATGAAAAAATCCTTGAAAATTCTAAAAATTTACAAAAAGTTCTAAATTTTCAAAACGCTCCCCCCCGTGTTCCGTAATACGGAAAGTGGAATCTAATTTGTATCCTCTTAATTGTTATTCTATCAGAATTGGTTAGAAGTCAGGATTCTTTTTGTTCCAGGTCCCAGGAGCAGTTAAAGTAAGTCTACCCATATAATTTTTACAAAATTTCTCGATGTTTTTCGAATTTTTGAAATTTCTCGTTTTTTTTTTTAGCAAAATTCGAACGCTGGTTTGGAAAAAAAAAAATCTGAATTCCCGGAAAATCCGCAAGGTCCAAACGGAAGGTGGTCGGATCCGTTGGGAAACCCCCGTTATTCTCTAACTGCAAACAAACATGGTCAAAGTGTCACAATAAATATTATGGCTGATCTAATGTAAGCAGGCCTACGTAGCTTCGAACGGATCAAAGTTCAAGTCATGGCAGCCGCCCCCCACACCAGCCGATATTTCTTGGCCACGACAATCTGTAAATTAAACCCCCCAAACCTCTAATATTGTATAATAAAAGATCATAGTTATATAAGTACTTACTCTGTTAGCAGAGCGGAGGACTGGCAGAAGTAGCATCCAGGTGTCTCACATACAGTTTTTAGAGCGCGAAAAACAGGTATAACTCAAGGCAAAGAGGAAGCAGGAAATGGCAGCCTCCGCTGCATAATTCAACCAGGGTTGGACCAGGGCCCAGATTTACCATTAGCACAGTAGCCGCCTAGGCGCATCTGAGGTTGAACGGCTTTAAGCTTTCCCACCAATCCAACCCACTTGAGATTTTCTTTCCTAAAAAAAGAAGAACCAAGGTGTGGTTTGGGTTTACGGGTGTGGTCTGTGTTTAAGGGTGTGTGCTAAGGGCGGCCAGTCTCTTGGGCCTACAGGCTCTGGGGTGTAAATCTGGCCTGTCTGGAACGTTGGAGTGATTCTGCATGTCTCTCTGCATGCCGAGTATATATGGAACTGGGGCATGTATACAAAGGAAAAGGGAGCCGCTAGGTCCACCAGTGCAAAGAGAGAATGCTATCCTCTTCCAGGGGGAACAAAGCTGTTATGACACCCTGCGACAAAAAAACAACAGCCCATTGAAACCTGATATAATAATACAATTAAAACACCAAAGGGAGCCCTTACCCCAAAAGGTTAGGCCTGGAAAAACTCAGGAAGGTTTAAAGGGAGGAGTAAATTTATTGAAGGTTCACGCCTCCTATTTGGAGCCAGCCCGGATACCTCTCTCTATGTACTGCTGCACACTCTTGACCGTGAACAGGAACAATGTTTTGGAGTAGAGTAGTCTACCCAAACTGCTAGTTTAACAAGGCTGCAGAAAGCTACTTAATTTAACCTTCATTACTCCGGGGGCTCTGATCTCAGCACTCTGTGCCGACTTCAGCAGGGCGGCAGGATGCAGCACCTCTGTAAGTGGCTGAGAGGAAGCAAATCACAGATGGGATGTTGGCATTGCAGATACGCCGGGCCAATGTAAGTACAGTATATTCTGCAGCTTTTGTACACTAACTAACATAGCAGTTGGGGGGGGCTAGGGTACCCCTATACTACAAAAAATATTTTGATGGTAGAAAGAAGTGAAGGAACAATGAAGGAATCACAGAAGAGAGAGGGAGTCTAACAGTGTATTTTGAAAATGAACATCAATGTGATACAGGTTGAATGAATTGATTGTGAATATGGTTTATACATTTTGAAAGTGATCTATTAAAAACTGTAGAAAACCTACAGTGAAACTGGGCCATATGCAATATTTCTAAAATGTCTACATAGTTCTGAATTTTGTTCTGTGCTGATTGGTGGACTTCTGGCTCAGACCACGCAATCTAGAGCAAGGAAAGCTAACTGGAAAACTTGGTGCAAGAGATGAGTTGCTGAGCGTCTGGTTTGAATGAAACGCTATTAAAACTTTACAATGGATAAGATTTCCTCTGTAACTTAATGTTCCCAAATTGAGGGTATGTAAACTTGTCATATGCTTCTCAACCTTTCTTATGTAAGTGATGTAGTATGTAGGCGAGCAGTTGATAAGTGCATTTGTGAGTGCTTATAGATTAGAAGAAGTCGCAAACACCACTGTTTTTTAGTTGATAAGATTGGTCCTTACTCTGGTAATTCCTCTAGCGCGGTCTAGGAAGAAGGAGGTTTAAGAGCACACCAAAGACTTTATTAACTTCTTTATAACGTAATGGTACAGGAATCTGTTATTGTATTATGTGGGCTCCTATTATTAAAAGATCGGTATCGTTAGCGTAAAATAACGAGAGTTAATCGTAAAATAAAGACCTTGTTTTTACGAGAACGACGTGATTTACGAAACGCCCGTGTGTTAACGATAACGACCGGTTAGTTACGAGATCGGTAAAGAACGGTCGTTTCGTAAATAACGACCGTTATACCGATTAAGACCAGTAGTAATGATATCGGGAAATAACGGTCTATCGGTAAATACCGGTCGGTTACGAAAAAACTGGTCGTTATTTTACGTAACGACGGTATTTTACGATTAAACGATACGATCTTTTATAAATAGGGCCCTTTGTATGTGACATTTAGAGAGGTTGGAGTTGAATTGGATTGGTGGTGGGAATGAGTCAACACATAACAGGTTCACTATATAATCACACTATTTAAACCGTTAAGAGGAATAAAACAATGGATACACGAATATCTTGGCTTGAACTTTCAAAAACTTTATGAAAAAAATTGGGCTATGGGTTTCCTCAACAGGGGCAGTAGGGACGTCAGCTGTGGAGTGGTTACTATATGATGATCTTAAAGGAGATTCTTTTTTGCTCTATACCACAATGCAATACAACAGTATATGACATTCAAAACATAACACTGTCAGCTATCTTGCTTTTACTTAAACTATGAAAATATAAAAACGGATTGAGGTTGTGTTGTTATTATCAATCTGCATATAATAGCAACCTAGGACAGGTCTCGCTGGCCAGTCACTCCAGACAGATAGATAGATAGATAGATAGATAGATAGATAGATAGATAGATAGATAGATAGATAGCTACAGACAGATAAGTAAAGACTGGCAGATAGATAGGATGGATAGATAGATAGATAGATAGATAGATAGATAGATAGATAGATAGATAGATAGATAGATAGATAGATAGATAGACAGACAGACAGACAGACAGACAGATAGATAGATAGATAGATAGAAATGGAAAAACATGTAGTCATTACAGGGCATGTTTTAAAGCTTTGCTGACAGAAAACTAAAGTAAAGAACGGCTGGTGAGGATCAACCCCTTTTTTTTCAAGGTGCGTTGGATTGAATTGGAGGATGATAAACTTATCAGAAATTTCATAATTAATCATTGCAGCTGCAGGCTTTATTACAACTCTGTATTATAAGAGTTAGTCTTTAAATAAGTTTTACATTTTTTTTAGAAAATGCTGACTGGGGATTCAATAAAAGTTCTACAGGAAGATTCAATAAAATTTTCTCATCATTAAAAATGGTGCTAATTTTGCCCCAAACCAATCAGATGTTATCTTTCACATGTTAAATAAGATCTCATTCGTTGGGGCAAAATTAGCACCATTTTTTATGATACGAACTTTCATTGAATATGTTATAATGTATATATTAATATATACAGTATTATTATGTAAACAGCTTTTCAAAAGTCATCTTCTGCAATATACGCAGTTAGCCACGTTACTGATTTTCCCATCTGGATGATGGGAGAAAGTGTTTTACCTCCCTAACAATAGCTTTTTTTTTTTCTGTTCAGGAAAGATATCCCAACACTAAAACCAAGCACTTAGAAGAATAGTAGAATTTTTTTACTGCATATATGAAAAGTATAAGACCTTTTGACAGTTAACGTACAGTATGTAGAATAACTACCAAAATAACTAAAATTTAAAAAGTGAGATATTTTAGAAACTACTTCCCCTCAGTTTATCAGTGGTTCGGTTAAGAACACAGATACCAGATGTTGCTGATCATTGAAAAAGATTTTTTCCCCTACCTTTAAATAAATCAGAGAAAGCACAATTCAAGAAAAAAATAGATGCCACACACAAGGGGGATCATAGACACATAGTACTGCCTATACCCTTGGTGATCACACAAACATTAGCATAATAGCAACGTTCTGTCATACAGTATATACTTGTATATACTTGCAGAAATGTTGCCCAACCCCATGACAAGTATAAAAAAATATCAATCTTCCAATGCCTTAAATCAAAAAATTAGACATGATTGTAAAACACATGAAGTAACTCTCCTACATGTCCTGAATCAAAGATTATGTTCCACATGCATGGATGCACACGGAAGTACCAAGCACTAAATGGGAACAATAAAGGCCAAAAAACTATAACATCTCTGTATTTAAAAAGTTTTTTTTCAAACTAAATGCGCCTCATCAAAGAATTACCCCCCAAAAAACTATCAGGGTTATTCAATAAAAGATCTTATCGTTTAAAATGGTGCTAATTTTGCCCCAACCATTCAGATGTTAGCTTTCAAATGTTAATAAGATCTGATTGGTTGGGGCAAAATTAGCACCATTTAAACGATAAGAACTTTTATTGAATCTCCCTGTATATATTTTGTACTTTTGTCCTGATTGACAGATGCAATAATTCATAGAAGTTCTCACATTAGTGGATTTTTTTTTAAACTTGAATAAAAACAACACATTGACAAGTAAAAAAAAAAAACTGTCAAATACCCTAATATCTCGTCATGTCTGAAGTAAACCACATGCATGGGAAGTGGCAAGAAAAAAGCCCCCAAAAGCCCCAAAGCATAACTGAGGAACTGCTGGCATATAAAGAGAGCCAACAAACAACTTCTTTCTTTTTTTAAAAAATATTTTGTCTGTGAAACACCCCTGAATAAAAGAGTTAAAAAAACATTAGCTATTTAGTGCTACTATCCCTGGATTCATACATGCAGAGTTCCTTGTGCATTAACAGTATCATGCAAATCATTGAAAAGTCAAAACATTAATTAAAGAACAATAGAGTGTAAGGGTAAGCATTTTGTAATGTTAACTATGCAAAAATGCTTCCATTGATACTAACCGGTGTTTACTTCCCAGATTTCAAAACATCACACAGCTTGGGAAATACCATTTATCTCATGCTCACATTTGTATAGTAAAAAAATAGTGTGTATGCATTTCACTTTTGTTTAATCATCATTTTTTGATAAATTACCCTACTTGGAGAAAAAAAAGACATACATGTTATTTTTTTGTGTTTGAATTCACATGGGAGAATTTCCAGCGAGTAATTACAAACCTCCAGGAACAGACAAATATTTAGGTGATTTTTCTGATTCCCTATAATTGATTGGTGGCTGCATTTCTTTTTCTTTCAAGCAAAACTTAGAAAAAAGACCTAATGGATTGGCTCAGTTCCATATTGTTGTAACACTGGTAGTCTTGACAATTACATCAATTTTACATTTTTTTAAAAAAATAAAAAAGGTTTTTTATGGTATTGAGTAAGATTTTTTTTATGGCATACAAAGAGCATATTTATTTTTGCTGCAAGAAAGTGATAGCATTTACACTAATACAGGCCATCTGACTTTACTAGCCTTTAAATTCTACTTATTAGTATTAAATAGTACAGGCAGTAGATTGTTCCTGAGCCCTCTCTATAGAACACTTGGCAACCTACACACGCTAATGTAATAAATAATACTTGTCTTACTTTCGGTATCTAAAAGGTCTACAACTTTTCCTACTCACTAAAGCATACAAGGACATGTGCTATTAGTTACTAAGGTAACATGAAACAACCAACATGTTTGCATCCTTTGCAAGGCCAAGGGGCTTTATAAAATGTAATGTAGAATGTCACATTAACCTGCTTGGCCTCTGCTTTCAAGAACAATATGAGCTTGAATAACATTTTTGATGACTTAACCCTTGCAGAGTCAGTAAATATTTTGACCCCGCAAAGTACCATATAATTATTTGTCTCTGATCATTTTTTTATTGTCTAATTTATATTTAAAAGATCAGTAAATAGTGACCTTAAATAAGTAAGTGACTGGACTATACTTTGTAATTTATAAAATGAGTACAAGCTTGTATCTTCTTACGTGAATTCCATCCTCAGATTGATTGTTGCTTATGGGCAGGAAGATTATCACTCTTACTCACTATTCTTGTAGCATCTTTAGTTTCATTTGAATATTTTAAACATTTAAAGTGCAAATCCACAATAAAATTACGTTTTTAAAAATGAGAAATACACAGGGTAGCGAGGGAACAATTGAAATTCCTACTTCCCAATTTTATTTTGTTAAGGACCACAACAAGTACAGTTTTTATCTGCCAGGTTAGTCTTGGACACTAAAGAATGTTGAAGCACGAGGGAGCCTGGCGGCTGGCAGAAGCTGATTTCCTTGTGCTGGTGCTCCTCACAGAAACTATATTGCTAGGTAGGAATTATCAATCCTACTTTCCTGCCCCAACTTTACTGTTTTTATTTTCTTTGCTTGTTGTTTGTTTTTAAACTTTTTTAAAAGGTAGACATTATATTGTATGTAGTCGTGTCTGCTACATACAGTTGAAGAATTGAGATTAAAGATGAGATCCAGTACTAAGTTTGATTTTAATCCTGGTCATTTAACATTTCTCTTGCTGCCTACCTGATTTGGTCAGATCTAAATCCACTTTTAAGGATTAAATAAACATACAAGTCACTTGCTCTAATCTAATTTCTGTAAATATTATCCTGCTGTTAATATTATCTTATTCTATAATGCTTCTTTGAAATAATTTTCAAGGGGAGCAATTTTTAAAAATGTTATGCTTATTCTTCTATGACCCACAATTTACTTATCTAAGAAGAAACAAAAAGGTCAATTTAAAGGGAAGAAATTTAGAGAAATTTAGTGCTATTGTAGTTCAATTGCACCGCATGAAAAATGTGTTTGTGTTTGCATTATGTGTGCTTTTTTGTGTGTTTGTCTGTGCCTTTTTTTGCATTCCCATAGACCAATTGGAATGCATAAAGGACAGGAATGGACACAAACGGACCAACAGTTGTGCACAAAGTCAATCAGAAAAAAGTCAGAATGCAACACACATAGTGGGAATTGGTTCTCCACTAAAACTAAAGGTTAGAAGGTGAGTGGGAAGTATTGAAACAACCAACAGATCTGGGGGGCTGGTGATGGCGACAACAATTTATACTTCATAGTTTGCAGCTCTCTCATATATACCTTGGTATTGGACCCATATCAGGATATGGAGATGCTGGGAATACCAGATACAACCTGCTACCCAGCCTAATTTATCTTAAACTAGAGGACAAAGGGGTACAACCCTGTCTTCACAAACTACACCCACTTCTTACCCTAGTACTAGTAAAATATGGGATCTGGCTCTAAAAATGGAAAATTCCCACTCTACATAAAAACTACAAAAATTCACTGAATTCCTTCAATACTATCTCATTTAGATATGAGAATTCCCTAAAAATCATTTGAAGAATTTTCCCAACCATAATGTACAGTTGTTCTTCTGATACCCGCAGATCAGATATACCTTCCAGACTCAATTCAGAGAATTAATAACAACCGCTTCATGAGATGCAGAACATCCTCCTCCAAACTAATCTCTGTAATATACTGGGCCTTATAGATGCCTCTTGCTCAGCAAGAACACAAACCAAAAAAATGCCATGGTAGTGAAACAGTAGTAAAGATTAATGCTGTTTAGATGCAATCCTGATTTGAAAAAACCTGGTTTCTATTCGGAATGGCCGGTTTCGAAAATCCGCAGATCCAACAGATTTTTAGAAAATTTCTAAACTTTTATTGAAAAATGGAAAACTCTAATTACCATTCGAAACTTTGACAAATTCCATTTGAAAATCAAAAATTTCTATTGAGAAATCGAAAACGCTATAAAATTGAAAATTTCAATTCAATCTGATTTTCGGATCTTTCATTGGTCCGCAGTACCGCAATCGAAACGAAACTCTAGTGATGATGTTCATATGACCTCAGGTGACCATAATCTTCCAGAATGGGCTAGATTCTCCTCAGACTGATGCAGCCACTAATGAAACCATGTCTTTGTATGATTCTTTTTTTTATTATTTTCATACCAAATGGTTTCTGATTTAATTTTAACATCTTTGTTAGGCAGCAATTAAAGGAGAACTAAACCCAAAAAATCAAAGTTGAAGTTAGAAAGTACTTGCCTCAACATCCTTCCAGCATGGAAGATTCCACTCAAGGGCCTTTTCTTACCTCTATAGCTCATTTTAGGTTCTGTTTGTCCCCAACTCTGAAGCTGACATTTTCTCTTGCCTGCCAGTATATCTTTTGTATTCAATTAGATCAACTGGACTTGAAATTTAGTTCTTGAAGACGTTTTGCTAGTCATAGCGACTGGCTTCTCAATTCAGAATTCTGAATTCTGAATTGAGAAAGCCAGTCGGATGACTAGAGAAAAGTCTTCAAGAACTAAACTTCAAGTCCAGTTGTTGATCTAATTGAATACAAAAGTATACCAGACTGGATGAATGAGAACCTTCACATGCCTTGTTATGGCAGTAGTATACCAAACATGTGGTAATAAACTACTGTAATGATATTCTACGGGCTGTCATAGATTTACGTTGACATCATACATTTACAAGTTTACAATAGTGATCATAATTTGATGATCACCATAACGATCACTAAAGAAGGAGATACCACACCTTTATAAATATGACCCGTAGTGTGAAGGTCTCTAGCTCTCACTGTCAGCTGTAGCAATATTAGTGTGGAAAGTTTAGCTTCTTAAAAGGAATGTTGGAGGGTAGGAAGAGTGTGTTTTTATAGAACCACATGGTGCAGAACTGTAGGGGGAGATAGAGAAGTGAACCTGCTCTGTGCACCAGCTCTGTGCAATGATTTATCATCAGTGTATCTTATTAAAGGGAATGTTGTAGGGTAGGAAAGTGTGTTTTTATAGAAACAACATAGTGCAGAACTGTAAGGGGAGGATAGAGAAGTGAACCTGCTCTGTGCACCAGCTTGTGCAATGCCTTTCTCTCCAGTGTACCCTATTAAGGGAATGTTGTAGGGTAGGAAGAGTGTGTTTTTATAGAAACCACATGGTGCAGAACTGTAGGGGGAGGATAGTGAAGTGAACCTGATCTTAGAACAGCTCTGTGCATGCATTTCTCATCAGTGTACCTTATTAAGGGAATGTTGGAGGGCAGAAGAGATGTTTTTTATAGAAACAACATAGTGCAGAACTGCAGGGGAGATAGTGAAGTGAACCTGATCTTAGCACAGCTCTGTGCCATGCATTTCTCATCAGTATACCTTATTAAAGGGAATGTTGGAGGGTAGGAAGTTGTGTTTTTGATTCAGCTGTCTGTATAAAAACAAAAACTGTAGACAGAGCTAAGCTAAGAAATGCATTACACAGAGAAATGCATGCATAGAGCTGTGCTAAGATCATGGTCATTATATTATCCTCCACCTGCAGAACTGCACCATGCTCTATAATTGTGACGTATTAAAGTAATATTATATAAGTACATATTAATAGGAATTATTGGAGGGAATGCCAATTAAAGGGGCATGTTAGAGGGAACGCAAACATGTTCTATGCAGGAGAGCTGCCTGTGGGAAGTTGTTTAGCAATAAGAAAAATCCCTCTTCAACTAGGGTTCCCACCTTTTCCTTTAGAACCCGAACACATATACAGGGCCTATGTATTAAAAGTTTTAACGTTAAAAATGGTGCAAATTTTTCCACAACCAATCAGATTTTAGCATAAGAACTTTTATTATATAGGCCTGATAATATCTACACAACAAAAGGTTGTTAGTATTTTAGCACTGCAACATGTATATTAATACGTGTTTGGGTCTAAAGGCAAAGGTGGCTTTGCCTTTACACTATTCCAAAACTCATTCCAGGCTCCAACATTCCCCTGTAAAATGCATGCACAAGGCGTGCTAAGACCAAGTTCATGTCAATATGCTGCACCTGCAGCTCTGAGCTGTTTTTTTTATAAGTGTACCTTGTAAAGTGGTCAGTTCAATTCTGCTGGGGTTGCCACTTTTCCCTTTAAGGCTGAAACACTTAGGGCTAGGCCACACTAGTGCGTTTTTCGCGTGTTTGCGTTTTCCGTTAACATGAAAATTTCCGATGCGCATGCGATTGCGAGCATTTTTTCTGCGCAAACACGAAAATAACGTGCGCTAATGCACAGAAAGCGCACGCAATCGTATGCGATAACACACGTGAAATCGTGCGCGCTTGATGCATTGTAGTGTGGCCTCAGCTTAGGGCTAACTTCCACTGGCGTGTTTTGGATTTCGGTTTGCGATCTGATTGTGCTAGTGGGAGTGCAGGCATGTAATAACCTATGGGACGGCCCCACTACATGCATGCATTTCCATATGCTATTGGAGTGCATGCGATTACCATTTTTTTGTCTGTATTGAATGCTCTCTCTGGTAGGGTCCAATTGTGGAAGAGCAACGCCCATGCACGGAAGCGAGCACAATCACGCATTATTGCGATCGTGCATCCTCCCTTGCATTAAGTGGGGCCACAGCCTCAGGAAATTGCATTAAATACATGCTGTATGGCTATACTGAAATCAATGCAGCTTGCATTACACTTCTATGGGCTAGGCCACACAGCGCGTTTTTAGGCGATTGCAATTAATTTTCCAATTGTATTAAAATAACAGCAACGTATCAAAATCTTGTGATTTCGGGTGTGTTGCAATTCACGCATGTCAGCAATTTGGTAACGCATGCGGTTTTTGGCAATCGCATGCGTTTTCAAAATGACAATGGACAAATTGCGAGCGCAAACGTGTGCGATTCAAGTGCGTTGGAGTGTGGCCATGCCCTAAATGTACATTTCAGCAATACACACACTAATATAAATGGTAGAGTGCAGAAATAAACACATACAAAGACACTGTCTTGCAGAAATGCTCACAATATAAAGGGTTAACAAGTTGCTTGATAAATACATATGAAAAGGGTTAACGCCTTCCCCCACTCTGTTTGAGCAGGAAAATCTGCTAATAATATTTACTGCTATCTCTGATCATTGGCTGGGAGACACTGGCAGTGGGGACTCTGAGTTTCAACTGTTACATGCAGCTTTGCATAAGGGGAGTGAGAAAAAAACAGGTAGCTAGTTAGCATGTGCAGAAGGAATTTTGGTGCCTGGACCACCAGAAGAGGCAACACTAGATGCCAGCCATGACATCATAGATGTCAGTACTCAGAAAGTTCTATAAATGTTTTCTACAGTAAGAAGCTGAATTCAGAGGTGAGAGATGAATAGTTTTACAAGTGACAGTTATAGAGTCTGTGGAGCTGCCTTTGTATTTTGGGTGTTAGTTCTCCTTTAAGCAAGAAAAGTGGAATACATTTTAAAAAAGATTTTTTTTTTTTTAAAACAAAACTTATCATTTTGCAAGAATAACCACAATATTAGAAAGATACAGCTTCTTCAGAGAGCCCCAAAAGAGGGCCACAGAACTCCCTTCTATTAGAGGCAAACTGCCTTCCTGCATACACACTCCAAAGCACATCCCACTTTATCTGTTGTATTCAATTAGATCAACTGGACTTGAAGTTTAGTTCTTGAAGACATTTCGCTAGTCAATAAGACTGGCTTTCTCAATTAGAATGACTTGTACAAGAATCTGTGGCAATTATGTACCCTGGAAAATCCCAATTAGCATATCACAGCCAAGTGTTCTGTCTGCCATGTACAATGCTGTTTTGACACTCTTACCTCTGTGGTTCCTATAACACCTCTTAGCCACTATGCAATCCCGCCTTAACACTTGGCTGTGTATAGCTAATTGGGATTTTCCAGAGTACATAATTGCCACAGATTTTTTACAAGTCATTCTGAATTGAGAAAGCCAGTCGGATGACTAGCGAAACGTTCAAGAACTAAACTTCAAGTCCAGTTAATCTAATTGAATACAAAGATATACCATGACCTGGATGAATGAGAACCTTCACAGCACACATCCCACTTTGTAAAAAATTCCACTCCAAACAAACCACCCTTCTTTCTTATACCCCCACACCTATACACATACAGTAAACACACACACACACACACACACACACATTTATATACTATCTGGCACCTCACTCCCTCCTCCCTAGGTTTCATAAAGGTTCCATGACAAATTAGCATCAGATGTACACACAAACCAAAACATCTGTCCTCTCCTGACATGAGTACATTAAACGAGACCAAAACCAGCAAAAGCGCCACCCACCACCCTTGAACCCCAGGTCCACAGTCGACATAGCTTTAATGATTGATTGAAGACTTTTTGGGTGTAAGTTTGGATGTGTGTAAACAAGCATCTGATACTCTTAAATATTCTGCAAAATTGATCTGTTCCAGTTCTTTTGGAAGTCTTCATCATGGTAGGATAAAATATAGCATAATCCAGGGTGTCTGGTTGACTTGTCTGGCTCCTCTTCTTATATCCACGCTTTCTACCAAGGATGAGGACCAAGAGGAGTGGGAAGGAGGTAAGTATAATTGTCCTTTAATAAAAAAATTTGCTATATACATTTCTCTGCCTTTTTCTGTACACAGTGGTGTAACTACCACCCCTACCACCCCGCAAAAGCAGGCGGCCCAGACGTAAGAGGCCCACTACAACCTGAAGGAAACATATGCGTGATCAGCTGTTAAAAAGACTGGAACCAACCGAAGTTTGGGTCCGGTCTTTACAGCTGATCACACGTATGTTTCCTTCATACGCACAATCAGCTGTTTAAAACAGCTGATCGTGGAGGGGGATGGGTCGGGGGCCTGGACTCCAATCTCGCAGTCCCTGTCTATACATCATATTTAGGTTGTATTTCTGCAGTTCTACATCATGAAACGTTTAGGGGCTCCAAGAAGTGTTTTTTTTTTGCATTTTATTGGCTTGTGATCAGTCTCAATTTTGATAATTTTTCTTTGTAGATACTGATCAAATCTCTGACAGCCATATAGAAAATCCAGGCATTCTTTTTCTATCTGAGCATATCTCTGCTTTGTTTGAGATAGCATGCGTGATGCAAATGTAACAGGATGGCCCCTTTGTATAAGAGTTGCCACAGGCCCTTTTCACTCGCATCACATTGATGCCCTCATTGATATCATAATATCTCAGGACTGGCTGTGCTGTGGTTTATATGTTCCAGAGCTTCACCATGACAAAAGTGCCCCACAAAAACAGTCTTCATCAGTCAGCAACGGTTCGGTCAGCAATGGTTCACAACATTAGACAAGTGGTAGAAATTTTGCTAAGTTGTTTTGACTGATTGAACATTATCAGGTTTGGGCATTTCTGAAATGGCTTTTATATTTTCTCAGTTCTGGCAGCAAACCCTCAGCAAGCCCTATGTATGGTACAGAGTATAGTCTTAGCCTCAGCTTCTTTTATTGAATTTTAAGATCAGCTTTCTAGATTTTTTCAGTCTAATTAAATTGCTTTCATGATTTATTGTGGCTTCATCTAGAGTATCCCCACAGCCATACACAAGAATGTCACCGGCATTAACTTCCACACGTGGTAGACCCTCAACTGCTTCATGTTGTCTTTGTTGGTATCCTTTCGGAGGAGTAGTACAATACCAAAATAACACAAAGCCACTGGTATCTTCAAAGGGGTACAGAATGTGTTGAGATAACTACTGCTTGTGTCTAATGTGCACTATTAGGAGTTAAACCGCTTAGCTTGACTTTAACTCCAAATACCTGCAGAGCGCCTCTGGGTAAATCGCCCTGAGAATCGTTAAAAATGCTAATTTTGCCCCAACAATCAGATGTTAGCTTTCAAATGTTAAATAATATCTGATTGGTTGGGGCAAAATAACAATAAGAATTTTACAGATCAAGGGAGCTGCGGCTTGTCCCCTAAACATATTAAAGATGAAAAAAACTTCCTCTCAAGGGTGCTCTACACAACATATGGCTAATAATTACAACATTAGGAACACAGGTGTGCCCTGACAAAGATTTATATTGCAAGTGTACCACGGTCTGAAAAAGTTTGAGAACCACTGCTCTATATCTCATACACTACACACAGACATTATCTATATGCTGATCAGCAATTGCACGCATACCCCACTGGGTTTTCACAGCCTTTAGGCATACAAATGTACCTAATACTATGCGGCGAGGGAGCCGCAAAGCTGATCTAGATCCATTACTTGTTACAAGCCAGACTTAAGGTTCGTACACACGTGCGATCGTGGGCCCCGACCCGCCGCGCACAATGTGTACGAATGTTCGTTTCGGGCGATAATCGCCCCGTGTATGGGCCCTTTATCATCCGAACCCTTTAGGGCCCATACACATTTGTGCGTGCGGGTCGGGACCCGCGATCGCACGTGTGTAGAACCTTTAGTGTGACTGCAAGAGGCTGTTAGGGGTCATATATAGACAAACGAGTGGTGGCAGAAGAATCAAGATTAAACATTATAGGCACAAGGAGAGGTGCAGGTAAAACATCGCCAGCCACCAGAAACAGTTTACCAACTTCCTTAGCAGTCAGGGCAGTATATTGCAATATATAAATGAAGGAGGGGACTCCAAAGCATACTACTGCTAACTGCAAGCCAGTCCTTGAGAAGGACTTGTGTAGTCCGCAACATGTTGCAATAAACTTTTTATTTTATATATTGAAGTATTTCTGATCTGCCTGGTCGGAGCAGTGGGAAGGCGTGAGCTTGACTAAGATACCAGGTGAGGGGTGTGCACAAAAGGGGGGCTGTGAAAGCACTCCTGTGGCAAAATTACTTTATAACAATAGTGGAAGGGCTACTGATCGACCACAAACATTAGAACAAACAAGAAAAGAGTTGAACAATGCACATTCCTGGACCCCATATATTAATATCCATGCTAGTGCAAACAGTAAAAACATGGGGGGTTTTTAGTAACAATTTTATGCATAAAAGTGAAAAGTTCCAACACGTCAAGGTAACCCCAGAATGGAAGGTCCTAACAGGTGAGGGGGTCAACACAATTTTGTTAGGGGAGTTTATGCATATGGTGCCTTATATTTATGGGGGGATGTCTAAAGGGGGAGCTCAAAATGAACACGCATAGCACTTCAAGGACGAAGTGTAAAAAAAAAACGGTACATAGTGACAATAAAACCCAACTTCACACAGTAAGGGATCTGTTTTACATGTTCCTTTTGCAACCCTTTGAAAGACTGCTATAACATTCACCCAGTAACACTCCAGATTCACAGGTTTTCCCCAGCCAATAATGTAATCTTTTCTCTACCAATCAACTTGCATTTGAAATGTTGAATTCAATGCTCATTACCAGACTTATATGACATGCCTTTCTCAGCCTATGCAAAATTTTTGATGACATTGAAAGGTAGTCTGCATGGAGTTCTTCAGTTTTTGTTAGTGGGAAAGGCTCATGGTAGCCCATTTGTATGTACCATCCAAAAAGGGGGATCTTAGACAAACCTGCCTTTTTTTCTAAACTTCATTACTGGGGCAGCACAGGTCCTCAGTGGTTAGCAACTGATGCTTGCAGGCTGAAGTCTGAGTTCTAATCCCCTTGGACACATCTGCAAGGAGTTTCTACTCCTTGATAGGTTGAATTTGTAAATAAATGTGCTTAGATTGTAAGCTCTTTGGGACAGGGTGATGTGAATGTATACATGTAATTGTAAAGCGCTCGGAATGTTGGCGCTATAATACTGGCATGCTTCCCTTCCAATTACACATATTTAAAGGGAGGTTTTCTTACCTTTAAAATGAGCCATCAACCACCTCTCTACGTGCTCCACAGCCCAAGATATAAAGAAATATGGCTTAGGCGTTCACGAGTGGACGGGCCACATGGGGCTGTAAGAGAATGGGCCAAGGGGGGCCGCAACTGGAGTGACCATGGGGGTCCATGAGTGGGAGGGACCAGGGGGGCGCGCAAAAGGGGAGGAGGAGACAAGGGCAGATTGACTGACATGGTTTCAGAGCAGGAAGCAGGAAGTGTTAGGGGACCTGGTGATGCTGCTACCATATCACACACAAAAATGTAAATATCTTCAAAACTATGCAAAATTAAACACACAAACCAAAAACACATCTGCCTCTCCTGACATGAGTACATTAAACGGACCAAAACCAGCAAAAGCGCCACCCACCCCTTGAACCCCAGGTCCACAGTCGACATAGCTTTTAATGATTGATGAAGACTTTTGTGGGTTGTAAGTTGGATGTGCTGTAACAAGCATCTGATACTCTTAAATATTCTGCCAAAATTGATCTGTTCCAGTTCTTTGGAGTCTTCATCATGGTAGGATCAATTAAATTGCTTTCATGATTTATTGTGGCTTCATCTAGAGTATCCCCACAGCCATACACAAGAATGTCACCGGCATTAACTTCACACGTGGTAGACCCTCAACTGCTTCATGTTGTCTTTGTTGGTATCCTTTCGAGGAGTAGAATACCAAAATACACACAAAGCCACTGGTTCTTCCAAAAGGGGTACAGAATGTGTTGAGATAACTACTGCTTGTGTCTAATGTGACTATTAAGGAGTTAAACGCTTAGCTTGACTTTAACTCCAAATACCTGCAGAGCGCCTCTGGGTAATGCCCTGAGAATCGTTAAAAATGCTAATTTTGCCCCAACCAATCAGATGTTAGCTTTCAAATGAAATAATATTGATTGGTTGGGGCAAAATACACTAAGAATTTTACAGATCAAGGGAGCTGCGGCCTTGTCCCTAAACATATTAAAGATGAAAAAAAACCTTCCTCTCAAAGGGTGCTCTACACAACAAATATGGCTAATAATTACAACATTA
Source organism: Hymenochirus boettgeri (assembly GCA_019447015.1). Taxonomy (NCBI): domain Eukaryota; kingdom Metazoa; phylum Chordata; class Amphibia; order Anura; family Pipidae; genus Hymenochirus; species Hymenochirus boettgeri. Next base: position 71,881,041 of record CM033470.1, on the reverse strand, counting down.
GGAAACAGGTGTGCCCTGACAAAAGATTTATATTGCAAGTGTACCACGGTCTGAAAAAGTTTGAGAACCACTGCTCTATATCTCATAACACTACACAGCACATTATCTTATGCTGAATCAGCAATTGCACGCATACCCCACTGGGTTTTCACAGCCTTTAGGCATACAAATGTACCTAATACTATGCGGCAGGGAGCCGCAAAGCTGATCTAGATCCATTACTTGTTACAAGCCAGACTTAAGGTTCGTACACACGTGCGATCGTGGGCCCGACCCGCGCGCACAATGTGTACGAATGTGTTTTCGGGCGATAACGCCCCGTTATGGGCCCTTTATCATCCGAAACCTTTAGGGCCCATACACATTTGTGCGTGCGGGTCGGGCCCGCGATCGCACGTGTGTATAAACCTTTAGTGTGACTGCAAGAGGCTGTTAGGGGTCATATATAGACAAACGAGTGGGGGCAGAGAATCAAGAATTAAACATTATAGGCACAAGAGAGGTGCAGGTAAACACGCCAGCCACCAGAAACAGTTTACCAAACTTCCTTAGCAGTCAGGGCAGTATATTGCAATATATAAAATGAAGGAAGGGGACTCCAAAGCAGTACTACTGCTAACTGCAAGCCAGTCCTTGAGAAAGGACTTGTGTAGTCCGCAACATGTTGCAATAAACTTTTTATTTTATATATTGAAGTATTTCTGATCTGCCTGGTCGGAGCAGTGGGAAGGCGTGAGCTTGACTAAGATACCAGGTGAGGGGTGTGCACAAAAGGGGGGCTGTGAAAGCACTCCTGTGGCAAAATTACTTTATAACAATAGTGGAAGTGCTACTGATCTGACCAAAACATTAGAACAAACAAGAAAAGAGTTGACCAATGCACATTCCTGGTCCCATATATCATAATATCCATGCTAGTGCAAACAGTAAAAACATGGGGGTTTTAGTACAATTTTATGCATAAAAGTGAAAACCTTCACCACGTCAAGGTAACCCCAGAATGGAAGGTCCTAACAGGTGAGGGGTGTTCAACACAATTTTGTTAGGGCAGTTTATTGCTATGGTGCCTTTATATTTATGGGGGATGTCTAAAGGGGGAGGCTCAAAATGAACACCATAGCACTTCAATGGACAGAAGTGTAAAAAAAAACGGTACCATAGTGACAATAAAACCCCAACTCTCCCAGTAAAGGGATCTGTTTTACATGTTCCTTTTGCAACCCTTTGGAAAGACTGCTATATACATTCACCAGTACACTCCAGATCTCACAGGTTTTCCCCAGCCAATAATGTAATCTTTTCTCTACCAATCACTTGCATTTGAAATGTTGAATTCAATGCTCATTACCGACTTATATGCATGCCTTTTCTCAGCCTATGCAAATTTTTGATGACATTGAAAGTGAGTCTGCATGGAGTTCTTCAGTTTTTGTTAGTGGGAAAGGCTCAGGTAGCCCATTTTGTAGTACCATCCAAAAAAGGGGGATCTTTAGACAAAACCTGCTTTTTTCTAAACTTCATACTGGGGCAGCACAGTGGCTCAGTGGTTAGCACTGATGCCTTGCAGTGCTGAAGTCCTGAGTTCTAATCCACCCTTGGACACATCTGCAAGGAGTTTCTACTCCTTGATAGTTGAATTTGTAAATAAATGGGCTTAGATTGTAAGCTCTTGGGACAGGGCCTGATGTGAATGTATACATGTAATTGTAAAGCGCTACGGAAGATGTTGCGTTATAATACTGGCATGCTTCCCTTCCAATTATACAATATTTAAAGGGGAGTTTCTTACCTTTAAAATGAGCCATCAACCACCTCTCTACGTGCTCCAGCCCAAGATATAAAGAAATTATTGGCTTAGGCGTTCACGAGTGGACGGGCCACATGGGGCTGTAAGAGAATGGGCCAAGGGGGGCCTGCAACTGGAGTGACCATGGGGTCCATGAGTGAGGAGGGACCAGGGGGGGGCTGCAAAAGGGAGGAGGAGACACAGGGCAGATTGACTGACATGGTTTCAGAGCAGGAAGCAGGAAGTGTAGGGGACCGGTGATGCTGCTACCATATCACACACAAAAATGTAAATATCTTCAAAACTATGCAAAATAAACAATGAAAATAACTTTCCCCTTTAAAGAGTATGCAATTACGTATTTTTTGTCTTCTAATGTTTGCATATTGGGCTATGAACCACATAAAACTCTAAAATGGTATCAATGTATAAACTTTCCACTTTGAAATGTACAACCTAAAGGACAATTATAGTCCTAAAATCATCCCCCCCCCCTTACAAGTACCCAGGTGGGGACCTGAATCACTAAGTCCTCACCACTGGGTACACTTATAAGTCAAGTAATACTTACCCAAAGTTCCCATCATTCCCCTGTGTAGCTCCGCTTTCCAGACTGTCAGTGACAGGACCAATAGAAAGACACAATATGCAACAGTGTGTCTTCCATTGCAGGATCGCGGGGGGCGATTTCGGTCCTCACCCGGGTACATAAGGTTGTGAGAAGAGGAAAGGATTCTGGAAAGGTCCTTAGAAAAAACGAAACCAAAATGTTGTCTAGAAACTATAAGGGAGATTCATAAAAGTTTGTTAAAATAGTTAAAATGGTGTTAATTTTGCCCCAACCATCAGATATTATTTAACATTTGAAAGCTAACATCTGATTGGTTGGGGCAATATTAGCACCCTTTTTAACAATAAGAATTTTATGAATTCCATGTACATAAAGCATAGTTCAGCTATTGATTTCAGATGTTAACCTTGGAGTTTCATCTGTTTCTGACAACCTTGTTCTTATCGTTAGTGACTATTAGAGATGGCCGAAACTCGTAAGTTTCGTTCCGTTTTCAGATTTACCGATCTCTGGAAAAACCCGAACATCCGAAATCAAAACAGAACATAGTTTTGAGGGTTGGACAGCATTTTTGAGGGTTACCGAATGTACGAGGTTATTTTCGGTAACCCTTTAAAAGTAATCTAGAGCATTCGATAACCCACGAAAATACGATCGGAAACTGCTTTTGAGTTTTCCGATCGTATTTTTGAGGGTTATCGAATGTTCAAGGTAATTTTTAAGAGTTAACGAAAATAACCTCGTACATTCGTAACCCTCGAAAATGTGGTCCGAAGTCCCAAAATCCAAATTATCTGCCAGGTTCAGAAGGAATGCTTTGGATTTGGAACTGAGGAGTCCCGTGTCAGATCTGGGTCCAAGTTGGACCTGGATCCCATCTCTAGTGACTATACACATGCTCCACAACACACAAATCAAAATGGAGAGAAAATCGGATGTAGGTACACTATTAATTAAAAAATACATTTTTCATTTAGATTTGTGCTAGAGATGTCCGAACTTCGCAAAATCCGGTCCGCTCGAGGATCCACAATTTCTAAAAAATTTAAAAATTCGAAAATCCGCGAGCGGACCCATTAAAATGAAAAATACCCTGAAATTAAGAGATTTTTCGTATTTCCGAAAATTTTCAAAATACGGGTTTTCGCGTATTTTAGAAAATTTTCGAAAATACGATAAAACTAGTATTTTCGAAAAATTTTTAAAATATGTTTTTCGAAAAAATAGTAATCCTCGGAATTTAGAAAATTTTCGAAAATACTTATTTAGGAAATAAGAGAAAACTCGGAATTTCGAAAATTTCCGAAAATCTGAGAAAATCCGCGAATCGGAAGTCGGAAGGCGGAAAATCCGAAAAATCCGCCGTTCGCGAACGGGATAAATCCGCGGCGGATCCGGGTTCGGATCCGCGAACGGCCATCCCTAATCTGTGCTTTCACAAAACTGTTGCAAATAAAAAGCCTTATTGAACTCAGTGATTCATTCATTTCTAAATCCCCTCCTATTATCAGAATATTTTTAAAGTATTTTTATGTAATCTCATGATTGCAAAAGCTTCACAAACACTTCTGAAACTAAGTTATTGTTGTTGTTGATATACAATGTTCTCTCAGCTTCTTTGAATAAAACAAAGTTTAAGTTCTTATTTTCAAAGATTAAGGGCTTTCTTCAGTACTATTAACCCTGCGTACCTAGAGATTTCTGTGAATATTTGTTCTTTTTTCTTCTAGAAAAAGGTTCAGTAGTTTGGTACAATATCTTTCAGCTACTAAATTCTCTAATGGATTTGAATTCACCTTCTTCCTGTCTGCAGTTGTACACAACAACACGTCAATGTTTTATTTGTTAAATAATGGTTATGTGGCCTTGATTTACAACAAATAACAGGAACACATTTTTGCTGAAAAAGTCCACTAGTATACAATTTTTTGATTGCAATGTTGTGGGTTTTATTTTTTACCTAAACCACTTGAATGGCATTATACCGTGCTGCATGAACACAAAACCAAATACGCAAATATCACTAAAATAAAACGTAAAGGTTAACTTATGAGTAAATGTACAAGAAATGCTGCCCTTATCAAATTGAATTTATTGTTACATTTCATGTGCTGTTTGTGGCTGGAATTGTAGGATATAAACTGTATTAAGGGCATGCTCACAACCGTCTGTCAAGTGTCCACATAACCACTAATCACAATACTTACCTGTCTTACCTTGTCTGAAGCTCTTTATACAGTGTGAGCTTTGTAAGAGCTCACACAACACTAGACTCCTGCATCCAGTCTGGTACCTGCGGTTACCTGCTTTGCGAATGGGTTTGGATAAACAGCATTGAGTTTGAATGGGTGCAGGTCGGGTCAGGTAGAAAGAACTGCATGTGTGTGAATCAGAGTAGCAGCATTACAGTCTGTACATTTTTTAAAAAAAGCTTTGTTCCTGTCTATAAAGAGAGTCAGTCTGTTAAAATCAACACTTTTAACTAAACTGAGAATACATTATCAAGCCCAGACAATAAGCCCATTGCACATACTCAAACTATGGCAGATAAAAGGGCATCACTATCGAGAAGCATAACTCCCAACCATTTGGTGGGGCAGTCAATTTTCATGTGTTTTCCCACTGTCCCAGCACCCCCTCGTTTTTCCGCTACGTCCCAGTTATGTCCGTGTTCTGATAAAATAACTTACAGCTCAAAACGGCCCTGCAGCAAGATGTCAGTTAAGAACTAATTTCCTGCCCGCTGGGGGCAGAGGGCTATTTCAGAACGGAGCTGCTGGGGACACCTGCTTACTGTGCTAAGTTTTGGTCAGTAGGTTTGGGAGACACTGAATTCCTGCCTGTTTAAATTATTATGCTGCCTGGGGAAGGGGGCACAATCCAGCCCCCCCAGTCACTGTAAAGTCAGCCTCTGTTCAAAATCCAGTGTTGCCAGTTCTTCTTCTGTCAAAATCCCAAAAGGTCTGTCAGTCCTTTCAAACCCAATGTCTGTCAGCCCTCTGTTAAAAAACAGTTCGGTCACGTTTCTGTTAAAACAGTGTGTCAGTCCTCCTTTTCAAAACCCAATGTCTGTCAGCCCCTCTGGTATAATCAGTGTCGTCAGACCTCCTGTTAAAAAAACAGTGTCTGTAACAATCCTTGCTCAAAACCTGGCTGGCATTCCTCCTGTTCAAAACCGTGTCTGTCAGCCCCTCCTATTTAAAAAAACAGTGTCTGTCAATCCTCCTGCCTAAAAACCGTGTCTGTCAGTTCTCCTGTCAAAAACGAATGTCTGCCAGCCCACCTGTTCAAAAAACCAGTGTCGTCAGCCCTCCTGTTCAAAAAACAGTGTATGTCAGTCTCCTGTTCTTAACCACTGTCTGCCAGTCATCCGTTCAAAACCAGTGTCTGTCGCCCTCCTGTTAAAATCCAGTGTCTGTCAGTCTCCTGTTCAAAAACCAATGTCGTCAGCCCTCCTGTTAAAACCAGTGTCTGTCAGCCCTCCTGTAAAAAAACAGTGTCTGTCAATCCTCTTGTTCGAATCCTGTTTCTGTCAGTCCTCCTGTTCAAACCCAATGTCTGTCAGCCCACCTGTTCAAAACCAGTGTCTGTCAGCCCCTGTTAAAAAACAGTGTATGTCAGTCCTCCTGTCTTAACCACTGTCTGCCAGTCATTCTGTTCAAAACAGGTGCGTCAGCCCTCCTGTTAAAAATCCAGTGTCTGTCAGTCCTCCTGTTCAAAACCAATGTCTGTCAGCCCTCTGTTCAAAAAACCAGTGTCTGTCAGCCCTCCTGTTAAAAAAACGTGTGTCTGTCAATCCTCCTGTTCAAAAACTGGTCTGTCAGTCCTCCGTGTTCAAAACCCAATGTCTGTCAGCCCACCGTTCAAAAACCAGTGTCTGTCAGCCTCCTGTTCAAAAAACACGTGTATGTCAGTCCTCCTGTTCTTAACCACTGTTGCCAGTCATCATGTTCAAAACCAGTGGCTGTCAGCCCTCCTGTACAAAATACTGTGTCTGTCAGTCCTTCTGTTCAAAAAAAACAGTGTCTTTCAGTCCTCTGTTCAAAAAAAAAAGTGTCTTTCAGTCCTCCAGTTCAAACCACTGTTGTCAGACTCCAGTTCATTAGAAAGTGTTTGTTTAGCCCTTCATTAATTAGCCCAGTGTCTTCAGTTCATTAGCCAGAGCCTTCAGTATATTAGTCTGTTTCTGCTATCTTATCCATCATACACTTGTAAACAATGTAAAATGGGAAAAGTGGTCTTTAAAATAGGTGTCACCCGAAACAAGTGGGAGTGGCCTTAGAAAGTGGGTTTGGTTTTATAAAGGTAGGCGTGGCCAAAAATCCCCCCCCCCCCCCCCGCGCTTACATGCGCGCGGGCAACTTGTCCTTGGGTGTAACATAACACACCTGTTTTGTTTTGCTTACACATGCACTGATATTTTGCACTGTGCATGGCAGGCATGTCTACATGGAAACGAGGTCACAATGAATTTCATTGGTTAAGACCAGAAAAAAATCCTTCAGACCATAATGATCTGTGGAAGATTCTAGTGATGATAATAACAATTTACACTTGATGGGGTTCAGTATGCGCAACAGGTTGAGGACTTCCAGATACCTAAAAAAATAAACAGGGAGATTCAATAAAAGTTTTTATCGGTAAAAATGGTGCCAACCAATCAGATATTATTTACAGTTGAAAGCTAACATCTGATTGGTTGGGGCAAAATTAGAACTTTTTTTTAGAACTTTTTTGAATAACCGTTGAAAATTCCAAGCATTGTACAACCTGAAGTATTTGAATATGTTATATGTGTTTACTACAATTAGCATCATGGGTTATCAGCCCTGTAACTATCAGTGAATGGGATTTCTTCACTAAAATGGAAAATAGGGAACGCGAAAATTCATCACGCGATTTCCGTAGTGCGCATGCGATTGCGCGTCCGTTCACGTTTTGGTAACGCATGCAATTCACCATTTTGGTGCGTTAAAGCAGCATTTCCATAACGCGAAAAAGGCGAAAACGCAGCGCAAAAACGGCGAACGCACAAAGAAAAGCGCACCAATCGCGTGTGATGTGATAACGCTCGCGATTTTGTGCGCGGTTCTGTGAGTTGCAGTGTGGCCTCAGCCTGAGTAAGGACGTTAACCCATTAGTGTAAATCTCTTCATAAAGCATTAACATATCCCATAATAATATCTCAAATAATAGAAATAATACATAACCCCAACAATATAAAGTTACAAAAAAGTGCTGTCACCCATTCCAACTATGCCCTACCCATAATCTCATCACTGGTACAGCTCATTGTAATTTTCATAGCAGCTCATCTTACTGATCTGATCTCCAAAGGTGGAGATTGAAAATGTTTAAAGGGTATCTCCACTGTTAAAAGTCACCCTGGGTTGTAAGGATGGATTTGGGTAAGTAACACGCACACCGCACGCACAACACACACACTGATTAATGGAGGGAAAATCAGACCATCACAGCAGTTACTGAGTTCACTACTTAATGGAGAAGAATCAGGTACTACCTTTTTCTGTCTCCCAATACACCCTCTCACATCTGCTTGTGTTTCTCTTCCACCCCTCCATACCAGATTGCCTCATATTCCCAGCTCCCCTATAAAATGAATCTTAGATCCACTTTTCAAACCACTCCTTCAGAGTTACAGTATTGTGGAAGAGGGTTTAACTTTCCTCCCCTGTCTCTCTGCATGTTCAGAGTGGAACATAGAACTTAGAGAGTCGGGAGGAAAGGATTTCCTTACTGCAGTAAAGTGGGTGTGTTGCTACCATATAATGCACATTGAGTGACAAGCACCCCCAGCACAGGGGAAGAGACAACCCCAGGAAGCACAGCATTTCCCATGCTGGCTGCAAGCAAACAAAGGGGGGATTCTGGGGAAAAAAATAAACCAAAAAAACCCAACTGTTTTTCCTTAGTGGGACATACCCTTTAATTCTGTAGTGTGACATAGTTATAGACCGACAGGAATGGAGCTGCACATAAAAGTAGTTCATTCTACTAGTTTATCAAGAGTAGTATTCACTAAGATTAATTTACAAATGTTTTATATTTTGTTTATGAATAAAACATTTCATTACACTTTTATTTAAACTCTTGTACAAATGTAGAAGAAGATAGAATAAAAGTAGGTTGTGACCAGAATTGCCAGGCATCAATTTGGACAAATGTTCCCGACTGCAGGATAAAACCCCAGGGTCCCCGCCATCAGGGCTTAAATTCCAGTCAAAGGCAGACTGGCAACCTTACCTTTGGAAATGCCCCTAGCCCTGACCTGTCCCACCTATCTCTAAACCCGCTTCTGGATCCGCCCTGTCATAACCCCTCCGCTTGGGCGTGGGGAATATCTATTTTGACTAAAAGAATATGCTTCAATGCTTCAATTAGTCCTTCAAATCTGTTAATTCCATGGAACTGCTTGCAGAATAAAATTGCCGGGTTCACAAATCTAATTGGGAGGGAGACTGGATTCAGGGACATTATACAGAAAGGTAGGTATTGCAAATTTAATGCACTTTAAACTTCTTGAATCAGAAGAAACTCTTCACACTATGCTCACAAGTTTTGATTGCCTGCTATGTTATTAGTTTTTAGGGGGGACACAAAACTCTCTACCCCTTCCTCCATTCCACTCATTAATTGTATCAGTGGTGAGTACCTAAACTGCTAGGTCCACTCCTCCCTCCCTGGGTACTTTGCAGATCAGCTTAAAGGGCATCATAGTGAAAAAACACATTGCCCTTTGCAAGTTAAATTCATGTACTTGTGCTGCCTTAATCCTATCTCTGTCAGTGATTCGTTAACCATTGTGTCAGATCTCTTTGCAGCACTCCTCCCTTCCCCCTCCTCCTGTTACCTCCTCCATGTCTCAACTCTGGCTAAGAACGACAAGCTTATCGTGTGCAGTAGGAGGAGTTAAAAGTTCCACATCCTGAAAACACAGCCACGCACAGTGGCCAATATGAAGCAATGTCTGGAGACACGGAGAAGAAAGAAGAAGGAGAACAGTACAGTTTAAGATCTCTCTTTGTGACCTCATCAATCAGATGAAAGCTATAAGAAGGGGGTCAAGTGCAGCCTTATATCTACACCAAAGCTTCCTCTCTCCCCCTGCTAATGCTCTTAACTCTTGTTTATACAGAACAGGGGGGGGGATCACGTCATAGGGATTTTGATTGACAGTACAAGTAGGAGTGAGGAATGCAATCACAAGTATTCTTCTAACTGGTGTATCTCAGGACAGAGGGGAATCTGAAAAAAGTGAAGACACTCTGTGGGTTGTGGGGAATTATAGAGCACATGGAAAGAAAGAAAAAAAGTTCATTTTCCCACTAAAGATGCCCTTTAAATACTTACATGATTTTTCCTCTGCTTTTCTGCCCGTTGTAACTGTCAGTAAATTGTTCGGGTGAAATGAGGATGGTTGGGGGGCATTCCATTAACAATATATGCACGGTTCTGAGGGCATTAACAATTTACTTTAATGGACCACTAAACTAGACTTGTTTAAAACTAAAAGTGCCGTAATTTGCTATAAGAGGGAGGAAAGCATAGCTCCCACCCTTTTCCGGCACTCCAGCCATCTCCTTCTATATTCCCGCAATGTTTCAGTGCTGTTCACCGGCCAAGTTCTGAGTAAAGTTTTTTTTAAAAAAAACCCAGAAGTTTTGTTGTTTAGCAATCTTTCTACTATTTCTGTTTACTCGACATTAGTGCTGCAAGTCATCAGCACAAACTCGAGACATTTAATTTGATGTACCCGTTATAATTAAATGAGCGCTGAAAGTTATTATACCTCTCTAATGTGCTTAACATTCTAGCAAAAAATGAGTTTCCTAATTGGCTTTGTTTTTGCATTCTGCTGTTGAGCCCCCACTGCATATGCAAAGAATATACGGTTCTCACCCTAGTGTTTTTCCCTATCATCTTTTAGCTGGGGGCCCACCCGGCTACTTTTTTCATGCCACTCAGCTGGAAAAAAAAATTTGGAGAGAGCATTGTTGTGATTTACTACAATGTAGATGTAGGGCTAATAGATGTGTGCCCGGCACCAAGCGGACAAAACTACCCGATCAAGACCTTCTAACATTGCAAGAAGATAATGTATTGATGGGTTAACTAACTTTTGCAAGATTGCCAGTCCGCAAAAGGGTGGCATGCAAACCTGCGTGCTTGTATGGGTCACATTTCCCTGCCCTGTCACCTGGCTACTTTTTTATGCCATGTTGAAAAAAATTCTTGGGAGATTACTGACACTGTCTGTAAACCCTTCACATTTTTGTTAAATATTTTATTATATCTTTTTATGGGAAATACTAAAGATATGAAATTTTGATCCAATGTTAAAGTAGTCAGTGTACAGCTTGGATTACAGTTGTCCATTTGCTATCCCCTCAAATAACTCAACACAGTAATTTATGACTAAACTTACTGGCAACAAAGTGAGTACACCAATAGTGAAAAATGGGCAGGTTGTGTTTAATAAGATTTAGGCCTGGAGACATGCTTGGTCAGTCCAGCAGCTTACCCTCAGTTTCTTTAGCAAGCAAGGTCATCTTGGAGGTATATTTTAAAGGGCCACTATACTCACTGAAACAAACTTTGTATAATCTGAAAGAGACAATGTTGGGTAGTTACATGTTACTTACATGTGTGTCGTGCTGCTTTATTAGGGAATTTTGAATGTTAGTTGACTGCTCCTAACTGCCCCCCACCTCCCTTAGTCATGCCACTTGTAATGCAGCCGACACTGGAAAATTAATTACATAATATGAGCCTATCAGCCCAACACTATACAGCTCAAATCTATCTTCCTGACATTCGTGAGGAGTGGTGGGGCTGCTCCTTTCTTGTACATGCTGTGAAAGTGGGTGGGGAAGGGCTGCTGGTGCTGCGTTGAGGACAGACAGACAGGATAGATAGATAGATAGAAGATGATAGATAGATAGATAGATAGATAGAAGATAGATAGATAGATAGATACAGATGAGACAGATGGAAAATACAGACACAGATAGGTAGATAGATAGGCGAAAGACAGGTAGATAGATAGCTAGACAGTAGATAGATATCCAACCATAGTAACAGACAGCAGATAGACAGACACAGACAAGCAGACAGATAGGCAGAGAGGACAGGACAGCACAGACAGACAGACGACAGGACAGACAGATAGATAGATAGATAGATGATAGATAGATAGATAGATAGATGATTGGATGTACAGTTAGATGGCATATAGATAGGATAGGATCAGGTGGCACTTCTAGGGTTTTGCTGCCTGAGCCAAACTTTATGCTGTGCCTTTTTGTGACGCCGCGCCAATAAGAAGGGGTGTAGCTGTTGTGGATGGGCATGGCTAAAGTTTAGATTTTTTATCCTCCTATCACATAGGTATTAAACAGTTCCTCAACGTATAATCACAAATAAATTATTACAAACAGATATCTACATGCCCTTTCCAAACAGCTTGTGTTTGCCATTACTATGATTGCTTCCTTTCGGTTTTTTGTTGCTAAAATCAGATTAATTTATTTTATAGCTGTGATTACATGTTGGTTCAACGTTAACAATACATTAGAAATGCCATACTTTCTGTAGTCTAAAAATATATTAGCCAAAAGTTGTGTACAGCCTGTCACAATGTCAAGGTAAATCTTTCAGACAGGGCACTAACTAACACCCGGTAACCAGTCTAACAATTATTATCAAAGCTAACCTACCATATTAATGGATTTTTAACTTTCATATCGTGTATAGGGAAAATTCTTTTTTCTTTTTTTTGACTGGGTCAATGAACTGCCTGTGGCCCCTTTTTCTTTCAGTGCGGGTGTTGTGCCTGAGGACAAATGCCTCACTCTGCTCTAATGGTTAGATGTGGCCCTGAGATAGATTATATAGATAGAAGAGCAGACAGAAGGACAGACAGATTGAGACAGATAGACAGAAGACAGGACACGGACAAAGCAAGATGGCAGGACAGATCAGATAATAGATTGGATATAGATAGATAGATAGAGTAGCATATTCAACCATAGTGAACATGTAGAGCATCTCCAGGACGTTGTTCAAAAATCTTTAATTTTATTCATTAAGCAGCAAACAGATAAGTGCGTTTCGTCTTGGCCTCAGACCCTTCTAACCAGATAGATAGATAGATAGATAGATAGATAGAGAGAGACACAGACGAGAGCAAAGACAGACAGAGAAAGATAGATAGATACAGATTGAGACCAGATAGGACAGAAGACAGAGGTAGACAAGCTAGCGAGAAGCGACAGGTAGGTAGATAGTAGATAGAGACAGATAGACGGACAGCACAGGAAGATAGATAGATAGATAGATAGATAATAGATTAGATAGATAGATAGATAGATAGATTGATTGATAGATAGATAGATAGATACAGGAAAGATAGCTAGAGAGATAGATAGATAGACAGACAGCCGACACAGACAAGCAGATAGATAGGCAGAGAGACGACAGATAGATAGAAGATACGATAGTAGATAGATGGATTGTATAGATAGAGATAGATAGATAGATGATAGATAGACTAGATAGATAGATAGATAGATAGATACAGATAGATAGACAGACAGAAGACAGAAAGAAGATAGATAACAGATTGACAGAATAGATAGACAGACAGGACAAAGCGACAAAGGCAGAAAGAGCAGGAGAAGGACAGTGTAGTGACTAAGACCAATAGACACGACAGGACAGGACAGAAGACAGGACCAGCAGATGATGATAGATAGATAGATAGGCAGTACCGACAGATAGATCTAGATAGACAGAACAGACAGACCAAAACAGACTAGATAGGCAGAGGACAGAAGATAGATAGATTAGATAGATCAGTAGATAGAATAGAATAGATATGATAGACTACGATTAGGAGATGACGGACTCGAGAGGATGAGGAGCGGACGAGATCGATAGGCATATGATAGATAGATGGATTTATGAGATAGCATAGATAGATAGAAGATAGATAGAGAGATACAGACAGATAGATACGATTGAGACAGATAGGACCGATAGACAGACAGACACAGTTACGATGAGATAGGCAGAGAGACAGGTAAATAGAGATAGATAGATGATAGATAGAAGAATAGATCGATAGATACAGATAGATAGAGCATTCAGACGAGCAGACAGGACAAGGCAGGACAGACAGCAGAACAGCAAGACAGCAGACAGATAGATAGATAGATAAGATAGATAGATTAGATCAGACATAGACAAGCAGATAGATCAGGCAGAGAGACAGACAGATAGAGTAGATAGATTAAACAGACGATAGAAGATAGATAGATACAGATTGAACAGAAGACAGACACACAGACACAGTTAGAAGAGCTAGCAGAGGGAGGACAGGAAATAGATAGATAGATAGATAGATAGATAGATAGCAGATAGATAGATAGATAGATAGATTAACGGGGATTTTTAGATAGAAGATAGGTTAGATAGATACGATGAGATAGATAGACAGAGAGACAGATGATAGATATAGAAAGATAGGGATAGATAGATAGAGCTAGATAGAGATAATAGATAGATAGATAGATAGATAGATAGATAGAGAGATGATTAGATAGACCAGACCGAACAGACAGACAGACAGACAGACAGACAGACAGAGACAGATAGATAGTCAAGATAGATACAGACAGAGTAATAGTATGGACAGATATAGATAGATCAGACAGAGAGATAGATTAGACAGATGATGGCACAGGGACATACGATTAATAAGTCGCATTTATATTGGGGTTGTATGTAACAAATGTGTTGGGAGATCCTGTAAGAGGTCACTGGAAGGGACACAAATTAGCTACTGGTTGAAGTTGACAGGTCTTCCCTGTACATCGCTTTTTTAAATCTGAAAAAAATGTGTTGGAGGGGGGACATTACATATCTAAAGGCATGATTTTTTGAAATATGATTTTTGGAGTACAGAATACCCTTTAAAAATGCCCTGCACTACTTAGTTTTTGAAGGTAAGGGGATTCATACTCTGTTCAGTATGCCACAGTACATATTAGCATTACTAGTTCCTCAATAAATGCGCTCCCAGTTCTGGCAGAGTATCATGCGTACAAAAACTTTCCACTTCCAACCACCATGCTTGACGGTAGGCCACACACATGATTGGACAGTTATTTAAACCAAATATGTTTATCTTGGTATTGGTCACAGATAAGTAACTTGTCTTTAGTCATGCCTTTTCTTCAGCAAATCTCTGCAGGTCTATGTGACACCATCTTCCATCTGAGGACTTTCATCTGTGTATAACAGCCATGCAGACCAGACCAATTTGCTGCAGGGTGCGCCATGTGGTCTGAGCATTGACAGGCCGACTCCCCCCAACCACTTTAACTCTCAGCAATGGTGGAAAGCATTATATGTCTATCTATGTCTAAGGCAGAGTCAATCCAAGTCTCGAGATCATCCAAAGTCTAGAATCCTAAGTTATATGTGAGTTTAACAAGGGAGTAAACAAGGAGATCAACCCACAGAAACTACAGAAGAAGCTGGAGGATCCAATATCAGCTATAAACATTATGTATATCATGGGCTCGGCTCTTTTCTGTACCATGTTCCCTAAAAACTGTATTTGTATTACACCCCACCTTACCATCTCCCAACAGTTTATATTTCTCATTAGAAAAGGTTGCCATGATGTGACAAGGAGTGGGCCACTGAAAACGATTCCAATCTTCCATAATAATTAAAAGCAGAATTAATTTTATTGGAAATATTTAATGCAGAGTATTGACCCAAAAGGGTCCCCCCTGACGAGTTTTTATGTTCATAACAAAAATTTAAAGGGCATGGTCACCCCCAAACTAGGAATTTAAAACCAATAACTGGCCCCACTGTGTTGTGTAAATAAATAACTACCCAGTCTAAATGGTCTCCTTGTATACCCTGTTAAATCCCAGAACTGAACCACCAGGAGGGAAATGTATTTTCGCCTCGAGGGCTCCTCTTAGAGGTTTTTGGCTTGCTCAGAGCGCCCATCCTTCCCTCCCTCCTCCTTTCCCATTTTACCTCTGCCCTCCCTTGTGTAAATCCCTTGGGAATATGTAGGGGTTTCTCCCCCCAGCCCCAACCGCCTAATTATTAGGTCCCAAGAAAACTCGGGGTCCTCGGGAATGAGTCTCAGGTTATGTGTTTGCCCTCTCCTTCCTCAGTTATTTTGGATCTTTTGATCCGTGACCCATTAGACGTCTCTAACCGCTTCTATCATGCACTCAAACCTAAACCTCTTGATCTATGCCCTCTGTATTACTGAAACACGTGTTATAATGTGCTTACCCCTATACTCACCCCACTTTTTTTCCCTCCATCTTTAAGCATGCCCATGTAAAGCCCACACTAAAAAAGCCTTGCTGACCCTCTTGTTTAGCAAGTACCGCCTTGTATCTCTTTACGATAGCTCTCTAAAACTGCTCGAATGATAGTCTTCATATTGCCAACTACCTTTATGACTCATAAATTATGGATCTCTTTATAATATGAATTCCGTCCTGTACATTCCACAAGACAGCTCTGTTGTGAAGGTTGTGAATGATCTGCAGGTTGCAAAGGCCACAAGGTCACTTTCTATCCATGATCCTTCTCTTTGGACCCCCAAAACTTACTTATATCTTATGCAGCAATACCTCTTCTATGGTCTCTTGGTGTGGCGGGTACCGCACGGGGTTGTTCTTAGACCTTATTGTTCTCCTCACACTATGTACCTTGGGAGATGTTTATCTCTTTTGGCTTCAAGTATCAATTTAGATGCAAAAACGATACACAAATCTCGCAACTCTCTGACATCCATATGTGTCTCCGACTGCCCCTAGCCACTACTTCTGGATATCTTCATGCGTAACCTCAAATAATCTTTCTAAAGATGCTTGAACTGATCATTTTCCACCTAAACCTGGTCCTTGCCCATCTTTTTCAATCTCTTGTTGATAATACCCCCATTTTTTCCAGATCCAATTGGTACGCTGCCTGGATGGTGTAATTATTAATCCTTTTCTCCTTTTCTAACAACCTTAACTATGTTGTGAAAACCATGCCGCTTTTTTCCTTCGCAATTATAGCAAAATCTGCAGGATCCTTTCTCTCCCGACCATAGCTATGCTGATGAATACTCTCATCTATCGCACGGAGAATGTGAACCTACTATTTCTGGTTTCCTGCTTCCCATCTCTCTCCCCTTCAGTCTATACTTAACTCTGCCTACACGTATGTTTTGCCTTCTAATAAACGGATCCCAAATCTCCTTGTACTGGACAAACAACCTGGCTCCCATTTAAACAGCACATTGCATACAAAATCCTTCTCCAATTAGAATTCGGTCACAACGCTCGCCGTAGTATGTCCTCGTATAGGCCCTCAAGAGTTCCGGCCTACCCTCCCCACCACAACACATCTCGTTACAGACCCACCCCATTTGTACTGTTTCCTAGTCTTAAAACTTTTTTTTGGAGCTATTCTATTCCCCTCTCTCTACAATCAAGAAGACCTCAATTAAGCAGGTTTAAATCTAGCCTTAATCCTTACCTCTATCGGTAAACCAGCACATTATATGATATATTATTATTATGTTATTAAATTGTGGATTTTATATAGTGCCACATTCTTCGTAATGCTTACAAAAACATGTATACATTCACGATCAGTGGCATTCAGGCATTCATTGTTAAACCATGATTGTTTTATTGCACATGCATTTGTCTGCACGCCAGCAACTATACCATTCCATTGTATCGTGTGTTTCCAACCTAGCTAGTAATGAAGTCTACGGGGCAGGAACTCACCTCCTTGTGGCCAAAGCTAGCACTTCTTTTATATAGTTCATGAATTATGTATGCAAACTATCTATGTATTTTTTCCCCTGGTATGAACTTTCTTGTATTTTTGTGATTGCCACACGATGGCGTGCCCCAAGTGGCGCTTTTTATATAAGGGAGATAACGCAACCTCCAGTGTAATATAAGGAGATTACGCCCACAGAGGGGTTACCTGAGCTGATAAAATGGCCAGAGGCGTTAGGCCGAGTGTTTTATAGAGGTTAGGGTACCCGAGGTGAAGTAATATCCTTAATTATTCGTGAGGTAGGTAATTATTCCATATAATACATAAGGTCAAAGAAAGAAAAATCCAGCACAGACACTCCACCCACCCCCCTGTATTAGTAAGTAGATAACAAAACCTGTTTTTGTACATACCAAATGGTTAAAGTAACTGGCGTTTCTATCTAAAACTAAAAGAAGACAATACACATCGGCTCTCACCAGTACTGTTATGGTTGTTTTCAATGCACGACTGGATTATGTGTGATAAGGAGGGGTGAGCACATTCCTGTGATCATTATTGACCGGCCATTCACTCCCCTTACAGCACAGTAATTCAGTCAGTAATTTCAGTCAGTAAGGTACCTGTTATTACACTAATACTAATAAAAGGCAAAGCCTCACTCACTCACTCCACTCACTTCATCACTATTCTCCAACTTGCCGTGAGGCAGACGGCTTAAATTTGGCAGGCTCATTCATGCACCTTGACTTACAAAAAGTAAGCAGGTGTCTTTTCGAAAATGCAAAGCCCTCACTCACTTACTCACTCATCACTAAACTCATCACGAATTCTTCAAACTTGCCGTGGATGGGGCAGACGGGATTAACCTTGCAGGCTCCATTCATGCACATTACTTACAAAAAAGTTACGCAGGTTTGTTTCGAAAAAAAGGCAAGCCCTCACTCACTTACTAACTCACTCACTCATCACTAATTCTCCAACGTGCCGTGGAGGCAGCGGCTGAAATTGGGCAGGCTGATTCATTGAACCTTACATAAAAAAGTTAAGCATGTTCGTTTCGAAAAGGCAAAGCCATCACTCACTCACTCAATCACTAATTCTCAACTTGCCGCACTCACTACTCACTATCAGTAAGTCTCCAAATTGCCTCACTCATCACTAAATTCTCCAACGGACGTGGAGGCAGACGGCTTATATGTGGAGGCTCATTCATTGCACCTTACTTACAAAAGTTAAAGCAGGTTTCGTTCGAAAAGGCAAAAGCCCTCACTCACTACCTAATCACTCACCACTATTCTCCAAACTTGCGTGGGGCAGAAGGCTTTCCTTAAATTTGGCAGGCTAATTCATTGCCACCTTACTTACAAAAGTTATTAAGCAGGTTTCGTTTGAAAGGCAAAGCCTCACTCAATCACTCAATCACTCATCAATAATTCTCAACTTGCCTCACTCATCACTATTCTCTAACTTGCGGGTGAAGGCAGACGGCTTCTTAAATTGCGGCTCATTCAGTGACCTTATTAACAAAAAGTTAAAGCAGGTTTGTTTCGGAAAAGGGCAAAGCCTCACTCACTCACGCATCACTCATCATCACTAACTCATCACTATCTCCAAACTTGCCGTGGAGGAGAAGCTTAAATTTGGCAGGCGCATTCATTGCACCTTACTTACAAAAGTTAGCAGGGTTCGCTTTTCAATAAAGGACAAAGCCCCACTTCACTCACTCATCCACAATCATCACAATCATCACTTATTCTCCAACTTGCCGTGGAGGCAGATCGCTAAATTGGGCAGGCTCATTCATTGCACCCTTACTTACAAAAAGTAAGCAGGTTTCGTTTCGAAAAGGCAAAGCCCTCACTCACTCACTCAGCACGAAACTCATCACTAATTCTCGAACTGCCATGGAGCAGAAGGCTAAATTGGCAGGCTCATTCATTGCACCTTATTACAAAAGATTAAGCAGGTTTTGTTTCGAAAAGGCAAAGCCCTCACTCACTACCACTCACTCCTTCCCTAAATGTTTCTCACTTGCCTCACTCATCACTAATTCTCCAACGGCCGTGGAGGCAGGAGGCAGACGGCTTAATTTGGCAGGCTAATTCATGCCACATTACTAAACCAAAAGTAAGGATGTTTGTGTTTCGAAAAAGGCAAAGCCTCACTCATCACTCACTCACATAATTCTCAAATCTTTTGCCGTGGAGGCAGACGGCTAAATTTGGCAGGCTCATCATTGCACCTTAATTACAAAGTTAAGCAGGTTCGTTTCGGAAAAAGGCAAGCCCTCACCACTCACTCATCACTAATTCTCACTTGCCATGGAGGAGACGGCTTAAATTGGCCAGGTCATTCCATTGCAACCTTACTTACAAAGTTAAGCATGTTTTGTTCAGAAAGGCAAAAGCCCCTCCTCACTCACCACTTAATTCTCAACTTGAACGTGGAGCAGACGGGCTTAAATTTGGCAGGCTCATCATTGCACCTTTACTTACAAAAGTTAAGCAGGGTCCGTTTCGATCTAATACAAGGCCAAATCCCGCACTCACGCACCACTCATCACTAATCTCCATAACTTGCATGGAGGCAGACGGCGTAAAGTGGCAGCTTCATTCATTGCACCTTACTTACAAAGTTAAGCATGTTTGTTTCGAAGAAAAGGCAAAGCCCTCCACTCACTCACTTACTCACCACTTAATTATCCAAATTGCGTGGAGGCAGACCGGGCTTCATTTGGCAGGCTCATAATTGACACCTTACTTACAAAGTTAAGCAGTTCCGTTTTGTACTAATACAAGGCAAAGCCTCACTCAATCATCACTAATCTCCAACTGCCGTGGAGGCAGGCGGCTTACATTTGGCAGGCTCATTCATTGACACCCTTACTTACAAAAGTTAGCAGGGTGGTTTCGTTTCGCAAAAGGCAAAAGCCCTCAATCAATCACCACTCATCACTGAATTCTCCAACTGCCGCATGAGGCAGGAGGCTTAAATTAGCAGGCTCATTCATTGCACCTTACTTCAAAAGTTAAGCAGGTTTTGTTTCTGAAAAGGGCAAAGCCCTAACTCAATCACTCAATCATCAAAATTCTCCAAATTGCCGTGGAGGCAACACGGCTTCTAAATTGGGCGGCTCATTCATTGCACTTACTTACAAAGTAAGCAGTTTCGTTCGAAATTCCACCTGTAAAACGGTGCGTATCTGACATTGCACCTGTAACGGTGAGTATCTGACATTGCACAGACTGGTGGTCCGATTCAACCAAAGTGGTATGCATATACTCCTTACCAGTAAAAGGGTAACGAAATATATTTTTTAGGGTGGGGTGAATGGGGGGGGGGGAATAGAATTTGAAAACTCTGGCACATAACGGCTGGACCGATTTTTACCAAAAATTCAGGATGATGTGAGGGGACTCGGCTCTGAGGTGTAAGGGGAAGTGTTTGGAGGGTGGACAGAGAGGAATAGTGGGGGGTATTAGGAGAGGACTGGGAGGGGTAGTGGGGGTTTTATTTTCACCAAAATTTCATAGTTGAATAAAAAATATAATATTAAAGTAAGTTAATGAGTGTTGCATTTATCGTAAGCTTCTTGAATTGTCTTTCGTTAATTGATCAAGTGGCAGAGTGATTACAGCAATCGTGATTACATATTGCTTTCTAATAAAACGTATTTCAAACATCTCGGCGAAGCCGGTATTTGCTAGTTACTAATACGGCAGGGAGAGAGAGAAGTGGGAGGGGCAGTGGAAACAGGAAGTCATCAGTGACATCACTGATGACTTGTATATAGATATCGCCACTGCACCCTCCCATTTGAAATGCAAGAGCCTTATGTATTATAAATAACTTACATACATTACAAACGGACAACCTCTGGATATGCGTTGACACAGGATTAACACCTTCTTTGGTCATCCCTGGCGAGGCCGGTTCTGAGTGGAATTTGTCCACGTTAAACTACTGTATGGTCTTTGCTATCATGACTGCAGCACAGTTTCCGGGTGTTGGCATTTTATAGCTAGGCCATCCTTTATATGAGAGCAACAATTTTTCCCCAAATTCTTTACCATTACCCATTGAGGTGCCATGTTAACTACGGTGAGACCAGTATGAGACTGTAAGAGTGATAAACACCCAATGTTAAGTACACATGACACAGGGAGAAAAAAATGGTTAATTGGGCACAATGTGGACATTTTTCACGTGGGGTTAGTTGCTGGTTACACGGTACACATTAAAGGCTTGTGTGTTGAGTATTTAGAAGAACAACAGATATACAACTTTATTCCAAGCTGTACAGTGATTAAAGGGCATGTACACCCCCCCACAAAACTATAATGCCCCCCCACTAATGCCCCATTGTTGTAGTGTAGTTATCCTACCTCACATCCCACGCCATATGGTTATCCTGTAGCTCCACACCAAGTCCCCAAAAAAACTGCCCACCAGGAGGATAGCAGCAGTCCATTATAGGGACTCTGCCACTACTGGCCTCCGGGAGAAGTTTGGCATGCGACGCAGCCCTGCAGATGCGACTGGACAGTCTGGGCCTGGCAGCGCGGCGGAGGAAAGAGGTACGGGTGGACATACCCTTTAATTAACATTGTAACAGAGTCAGTTATTGTCCCAGAAAAAACATATAATAAAATATTTACATAAATGTGGAGGTTGTACTCACTTACTGACATACGGTATGCAATTTAAAAAGCTTTATATTATACTAGAAAGACGATTTTTTTTAAAGTCAGTAAAACAGCTGACTATTTTAGTGCCCCAGGACGAATGTAGTAAAACTGCGGGTGACCAAAGCACTTCAAAAGATTATCAGGGACTAAATTTAGTTTAGGTTCTCTTTTAAGATGTTAAGGACTTTAAAATACAGTAAAAGACATTTCACATGGCATTGTGGGCGCTGTATTTCGTGTTATATTGATATAGTCCAGAGCTCATATTACTCAGATAATACAACTAACTTTCTTTAGATGAACAGCAGAAATAATTAACTCAAGGTTTTAGCTGCACAAGAACAAAGATACAAGCGAAGGTCATGTCAGTACCTTATTACCAGCTAAGACAAGCTAGATGTTCTCATGATTTGAATGCTATTTGCATCCACACATAAGGCAGTTTCATTGTTTTAACAATAATCCAGTACAATCATACATGTCACTGTTCTTATTAAAGGGAGCAGCCTTGCCCAACAGTTATGTATATATGATGTGGCAGTAATACAAAGTGAAGGCAAGATTAACATGGAGGAATTGCAGTAAGGTTTAGCTTTTTACTAACTATCAAATGAGGCACCTGAGATTTAAATAAAACTTACTTTATAGCAGTCAGTAAGAAAGGTGACCCATGCTCAGTTAAAGGGCATGTTCATCCTAAAAACAAAAAACACTGGTTAAATTGTCAGTTACCAAACCCTAACTGATATTATTATACCCTGTATACTAACTTAGAAATTTATGGATTATTATTATTTCCCTTTCTGCCGGACTAAGCGGTCCCTCCCTGGCAATCACCTGCTGCCTCCTTTCACATGTTCGTATAAAGTTATGAGTAGAGGGGGAAAGCAGATAACTTGGCAGAAAGGAATAGAATTCATCAAAAATATGGTGGTTACAAATGATGTAATAAACTGGGAACAATAGCAGTTGGCCTGAGGGGCAGAACTGAAAAGTCAGGTGTTTTGTTTAAAGGGTGACATGCCTTAAGACCTAGATGCAGTAACAGTTTCTCACAACGGAGTAGTGCAAAAAACTTATGTGATTAAACGATCACTAATAGGTCATATCAGAGGACTTGTGGAACATCCTTTAAGGTGGGAAGAAAAGAAGAGAAAAGAAGTTCATCTTCAGTTAGGAGAGGTTCTTTTAACAGTGAGAACGGTGAAAACTTGGAACTTGCTTCAGCAGAGGTGGTAATGGAGCAAGTTCATTGAATAACTTTAAAAAAGGCCTGGATGAAGTTTCCTAAAACTAAAACAAAATATTGAGAATTACTGGTATTATGCATATAGATTGGTTGATCCAGGGATACTTTCGATGCCGTTGAGTAAGGTAGAAGTTTTACCCCCTTGTTTAGATGGGGTTTTTTGCCTTCCTCTGGATCAAACCTGTTAGGGTAGGGTTAAAAAAAAAAAAAAAAGGGAATAGGTTGGACTTGAGGAAGATTCTGTATTCCACCTTAATGACTATGTTACTATGTTACTATTGTTTACATGTAATGTAAACCCCACACTAACCCAGGCACTAGGATTATATTAGGGGGTTCACATTGATTTTAACAACAGCACTTCATGTGAATCTTGTTTGAAAGAGGATTTAAAATTGTAATGATTTTAAAAGGATATAGTTTTGGAGGTAAGATTGATAATTCCTACCTCCTCTTGTCAGCACAGCTTAGAGCAAACAGTCTGATAGAGTCTGGCCTTAATGCCATTTCTCCTTGTCACTGACCGAGGAGGGGGCAGATGGTATCTGAAAATTATATATTTTTTTTGCACAGTAATAGTGAAAACATATATATTGTGCTCCTCTAGACTTTCTTGCTGATTGGACTTTATAACCATATGCGGTTCAGGGTTCCGCTCTTGCATACACTTATAGAAAAGATTTAAAGGAACGTCAAAAGACATGCTGAGCGCATATCTGCAGTGGGAACCAACGTTCATAACACCATGACACCAAATAGTGCACAAAGTTGGAGGAAAAGGAATTTTACTCGACAAATAATTAAAGGAGTTGTTTTGTATGGTGTAGTTAAGCAGTAAACTGTAGTAGTACACTGTAAAAAAATTTACTTTTTAAAAATGAAAAGACCTGCAGGGGGTTGGTAGCATTTGATTAAGACTACCAACACAAATCGTTTTGTTGAGGAGCTGAAGCACTACGTTTTTATCAGTAAGGTTAGTGCCTGGGCTTTATTCTATTAAAGATGAAGCTTGAAGCACTAGAGAAGCTGCAGAAAGAAACAGTTCTTGTGCTACAGAAATCTAGAAATTATTATAAAAGGTAGGAAATTACCAATCTACCTCCCCTCCCAAGTGATATTGTGGTAAGGGGTACTATAATCAACCTATAGGATCTCCCCAGACACATTTGGCATACACAACCTTTCTTTTACCTACTTTTTGGGCTGTTAACCCGCCCTGTAAGCTGTCAAGAAAGTAGCTTGTGCAGCAGCTGACAGCTCAATGGTTCTCCCCCTTGCCAGATTGTGTGCTTTCCAGCTATGTCTAATCGAGTCAACTTTAGAAGAGAGCAAGCCAAAGCGAAGCAGTAAGCGGTCAAGTGTTTTTTGACATCTCAACGGGGAGCGTATTGGCCAACAAGAGGTAGGAATAAAGGTCTAATAAAATAGTCGTTGTTATAGGTGCCATTAAGCTTGTGACCATACGCATATTTTGACAAAAATTTAAGTTGGTCAAACATATGGCAGAAAAGTTCAGAAACAGTTTTCTTCTGTGCGAACAGAAATCTAGAACTTATATTAAAAGGTAGAAATACCAATCCTTACCTCCCCATCCAAGTGGATATTGTGTAAGGGGTACTATAATCACCAATAGGATCTCCCAGGACACCATTTGCATACACAACCGTTCTTTACCTCCTTTTTGGCTTTAACCTCACCTGAAGCTGTCAAAGAAAGTAGCTTGTGCAGCAGTGAAAGCTCACTAGGTTCTCCCATGCCAGATTGTTTGACTTTCCCGCTATTCTTTAAATAGAGTCAACTTAGAAGAGAAGCCAGCCAAAGCGAAGGCAGTAAGCGGTCAAGTGTTTTTTGACATCTCAAGGGGAGGCTTATTGGCCAAACAAGAAGGTAAGGAAAAGAAGGTCTAATAAAATCGTCTGTGTTAAGTTGCCATTTCAGCTGTTAACATAAGGCTATTTGACAAATTTACTTTATTTCTAGTCTTTATGTTTCCTTTAAAGATTTTAATGTAACACTTTCCATGTATTATTGTGTAATGTAATGTCACATATTCACAAATTCGTTCAACAAAATTATTGGTAAAGAAATAAACATTTTTCGAAAAAATGAAATTTAAATTCATTCAGTGTGTGGGTTATTGTCAGGCTGATCTTGATTAACTGATTGCGGCTTCAAGGTTTATTATGTATTTTTGATGTATTTACGTAGGCTTTTAAAACCAAGGCTCACACAGTAGGCACACATACGTACTTGAGAATGTCATTGACTAGGAAAGTGAATGACTACGGTTGGAAGCTACTGTGCTAATTATCTCTGTCCCCTTGTTAACATATCTAAATACTTCTAGGTGAAAGAAAAACAGACCATATGCATATGAAGTAAAATGGGAAATATTGAAATCAAGAAATATGCCAGTAAGAATATAACATTTAACAACATTGTGGAGAGAAACACCTTTAGCATGAAACAAAAGCTGGGATGTCAAACTTGCCCCCAGAAGATGCTTGAAAACGTCAAACTTGTCTTTCTCTGGAAATCTGGGAGGGCACAAGTTTGGACATCCCTGAAAATAAAGGCAAAAAATAAATTGATATTGGCTCCCTGGATTAACATTGAATACTAGTAATGGCAAAACTGCCGGGTTTCTTCTGTTTTTGGGTTTTTGGCTTCTCGGGAAAGTCTAGAAAGTCTATATAGCCATTATATAATATATTGAAGACTCTCTCTAATTAGTTGCCCTACTTTGAAAACCATTCCATTTCAAAGGGGGGGGGATGTGTTTTTATACACAGGATTTTCAAAACGCACTGCGTATTCCAATGAGGCTTTACCCATGCTTTGTGAAGAAGCAGAATAACATTTTCCTCCCTTGAATCATCCTCTCTTTTACAAAAACAATATCTGTATGGACACTGCTTCTCGTTGAAGTATGTTTTCCACCAAAACTCCAAAGATCCCTTTTAACACGAGGACATTTATAGTTTAAGCAGCACAAGGATTTTTAAGTTTCCAAAATTGCACACATCATTTATCAACATTGAATCTTATCTGCCACTAGCAGCCGAATAGTGACAAATCTATCTAGATCCCCCTGCAAACGGATTGCACTCTGAATGAAGTTTTTAATGGTCAACAAAGTTTTGTGCCACTGCAAACAACAGAGACCTTTGTGAACATACCCCACTTCCAAATCGTTACTGAAAAGATAAATGAACACAGAACCCTGTGGGACCCCCAATTTAGCCACTTCGTCCATAATGATGAAAGCCCATATTAACAACTACCTCTCTGCATCCCTATTATTAACCAATTCTATCCATGTACAAATGTGACTCCCAGACCAAAAGCCCTCAGCTTATCATTAGTCGCCTATGGGGACTGTATCAAAAGCCGTTCAAAATCCAAGTAAACTACATCTACTGCTATAGCTGCTATGAATCTAACAGGGCGATGCCCCCGAGAGTTGCCTCGGAAATCGCTACCTGGTGATTTTTATTCTTGCACTTTCAATGCCAGCTGTTAGATGCCACACACAAAATGCCGATTCAGAATATAACATCGCTTGCGCGTCTGCGAGCGTCAAATTTGCATTTAGCCCCAAGCAGCCGCCGCAAGGAAGGAGTTTAACTCTTCATAAAAGCCAAGCAAGTTGAGTTGGTTTCACAAGATCTGTTCCTCCTAAAAAATCCAGCTGACACTACATATTAGGTCAGTCTCAGTGCTACTATACACGTCAGGTAAATATTCTAAGTATGAGCACCGATGGGACTTTATTGTTATTGTTACAGTGGTAACATCTACACATTTCAGACGAATTAGTATAGCCATCCTCGCATGTGTGTGCCACAGTGCAAAACATTATTTACAAACTGTGATAACTCGCCTTATGATCCTCCTACCTTTTCCCCTTTATTAATCCACTCAATGGCTTTTTAACACAAACAAAAATTATGAGATACTGAGGGAAAATGGCTATAAATACCAAGAAAAAATGTGAAATCACGGAAGATTCTAAAAATACCCTAAAATACATAAATCCAAATATATATATATTATATATATAGATATATATATATAATATAAAACTTTAAAATTAATATTAGCTGTGCTTGTAACCATTTTGCAAAGGATTGTAACTCATACTAAACTGTACCACCACAGGTTCATTGACACAGCCTTAAGGTTCGTACAACACGTGCGATTGCGGGGGTCCCGACCTGCGACACACCGTGTGTCCGAACGTTGTTTCGGACGATAATTGGCCCATGTACCGGGCACTTTATCGTCTAAACGGAGTTTCGTCCGATAAAGGGGCCCATTACACGGGACGATTATCATACGAGGACGAACTTTCGGACACCTCGTGGTTGCGGGTTGGGAACATGCATTCGCACTGTGGGTTACAGGCTTACAGAGTATTTTGATATATTTACGTCCCCCACCAAACATACGAAGAATCTGATTAGATGTCAAAATAAGCGAAACAATCTAACAAACCATACTTTATAGACAGTGACTTTCTTAACAAGGGGATTAATTCAACCATAACGACCAGACTTTTTTTGGGACATGATATCCTTTACAGAAAACAAGAGAAATGAATTGTTCATTTCACCTCTAGGGAAAGAGTTGCCGGTTCCGCAATCTGAATACCTCTATTGCAGGAGCTTGGTCCTTTCTGGGGCATCTGGACCCCTACCATCTGATCAATTGGCGATGCACTTCATGGTGGCAAGGGATGTTGCTATGCCTGGAATTGTCGGGGAAACTGATGTTTCACATACTTTTGAGTGGTTCTACAGTTTTGTTCTCCACCTATTGTCATGGGGCTGCCCCTAATCGATGAACGTAGGTTAGCCATCCTGTCCCATTAATGCAAAAAGACCTGTCATTTCAGAGCACCACTGTGGAAAGTTTAGAGATCCTCTATAAACTGTAGAGGTTACTTCTTTCTATACAAATGAGGGTGTTAAATGGTAAGTATACTCATTTTCTGAAACTTTTTGAGACAAGTAAAAATGGTGGTTACTCACATATTTATCGTGCTTTGCTTTTCATTAAATTAGTAGTGTTTAGTGAGAACTCCTTATTCCCCCACCCTCCCTTACTCACTGCCTTCTCTTGTGTGTCTGCGACAACTTAGGACACAGCCATGCAAGCATCAACATGGACACTGCTCTGCTTACACATACTCCCATCCCCCCCCCTGCACGATCTTTTATGTTGATTCTCTTAAATTTGCAGAAAGGGTGCTGCAGGCAGGCAAAGGATCTATGTCTGGGAGGATAACCTGCATTACCATCTTTTCCTTTCACAGAAACCAGAACAGAGTCTCTGATTCTGTACTGGGGATAAAGCGGCTTGTCTTGGTATTAAGAAGGGCCTGGCATATAGGAAGAGACCATGGGAAGTTTGATTGATAATTAAATGCGATCTGCCTTTTTCTTCCTTTCCATTTTGCTTTCTTTACATCAGAATTCGCCACATGGGCACGACTACATCCCTGATCATCAGTCTACAGTATAGTATTAATACCAGAATTCTCAATATTTTTCGTTTTAAAAACTTATTCAGGCCCTTTTTAACGCTATTCAATGAACCTTGCCATTACCACATCGCTGGAGACAGTTCC
Source organism: Hymenochirus boettgeri (assembly GCA_019447015.1). Lineage (NCBI taxonomy): Eukaryota > Metazoa > Chordata > Amphibia > Anura > Pipidae > Hymenochirus > Hymenochirus boettgeri. The sequence goes on along the minus strand of CM033470.1, from coordinate 71,852,268 downwards.
ACAATTTCACACTCGCACTGTAAAGAAACCTTTCCTAACCTGAAGATTGAAACTTTTCTTCCAACTTAAAGGATGTCACGAGTCCTTGATATGACCTATTGTGAACAATGCACCAGAGTGTTTAAGTAAGGCCATTTCATATATTTGTATAAGGTGCTCATATCCCACGCAACGTTGCTTCTCAAATGAAACAGCCTAACTGTCTAATCTGCCTGCCAATATTTAAGACCCTCCATTCCCTTATTAAATTTAGATTTGACCTGCTTGATAACTGCTTCCTTTCCAGATGTTCCTTTTGATATGGGATCCAAAACTGCACCGCAATTCCAAATGAGGCCGTACCGTGCTCCTTGTAAAGAGGGAGAATTAATATTCTCTCTCTTGAATATATTCACTCTCTTTATACAAGACAATATCTTGATAGCTCTAGAGTGGCTTGTCTGGTATTGTTTGCTACAACTAATTCTATCAGAACCACCGGTTCACTAACACAGAGTATTTATGGTGTAGGTGGCCACAGGGATTATTAAACCCAATGCAATCACCTTACAGTTATCAACATTGACCTCATTTCTATTCTGCTGCCACATTTTGAATAACATCTAGGTATGCTTTCAGCACTTGCCCATTCAGTTGAAGTTTCAAAGCTTCTACATAGTTTAGTTGTCATCAGCAAAAACAGAGACCTTGCTTCAATGCCCCCTTCTACGTCCATTTTATAAACAGATTAAAAAGAAGGGGGGCCCAGTACGGAACCTGAGGCCTCTCCGCTTAGAACTTTCGGCCCACATAGAGTAGCTCCATTTACCACCACTCTAGTTGCGATCCAATAACCAATTCTCTATCCATGAACAAAGTTTTGTTTTAGGCCAACAGTCCCAGTTAACATTGCGTTGAATAAGTGCACAGTATCAAAAGCTTTCGCAAAAAGTCAAGATACCACTTCACGCGGTGCCTGAATCTAAATTCTTACTAACTTCTTCAAAAAACAAAGTAATTTGTCATGGCATTGATCTATTTATTCATAAATCCATGCTGAATACTACTAAAAGATCAGTCTGGAAGACAAAGTCAAGGATATTGATCTGTAACAACATTCCAGCACCTTCCCTACCACTGCTGTTAGGCTTACAGGTCTATAGTTACCAGGTTGTGACACTTACCTTTTTTGATATTTGTATGACATTGCTTTTTTCAATCCAGGCACATCCCAGACCAAAGTGAATTATGAAAAGATGAGAAACAGTGGTTCTAGATGAACTGAACTAAGCTCTTTTAAAAATCCAGGGATTACAATCCATATTGGTCTGGGGCTTTATTGATATTTACTTTGTCAATTGTTCTGTACCATAACCTCCGTCAGCCAAATGTGAATTACTCCTAATTTATCCCTTTGACAATCCATGCGTTAAGGAATAGGATTCTAATAGTGAAAACCCCGATGTTAAAAAAAAGGTTTAGCAATTGGACCTTTTAGGCATCCTCTAACACCAATCTCAGCCCATTGGTTCAATGGTCCCACATTCTCAGTCCTCATCTTTTTACCATTTATATACTTAAAAAAACCATTTTGGGGTTGACTTGCTTTGTTGGATATCAGTACTCATTGTCTATTTAGTGCTTTTCTTGCACTCTTTATTACAGCTTTTATACTTCCCTGTAAGACTGTTTTCTGTTCCCTCTGATTTCAAAATTTTAAAAGTTTTTTCTTTTTTCCTTTTTACCTGAGAATTAAGCCATGCAGGAGTGGACCTATTTTTTTTTACATTGTCTGAAAGGTCCAAATTATAAATGTAATAGTTTAATATCACTTTAAAAGTGGTCACATCTGCCTCAGTTATCTTGTACCTAGAATCCCCCCCCCCCAGTCTATGAGCAGGAGTGATTCCTTAACAGCATCAAATAGCTTTCCTAAGTTAAAAGTTTTGTTTAACCCAGTGACTTTAAGTTTTTTGCAAAACCCATATTTTAAGACACTATATCATGGTCCACTATTCACTAAGCTTCCATTAATTCATTTCCACAATGAGTCAGGGTTTTACATACACAGATCCAAAATGCATTCTGCTAGTAGGAAAATTATACATCTGTGAAAGTATAGAACTTTATACTTTTAAGGTGATGGCAGTTACCCATCTCCAATCTATGTCAGGGTAGTTAAAATCCCCCATTAATTCAAAGCATGGCCCATTACCAGCAGCCTTCCCCAACTGCATTTTAGGAGATTATTTCACCTCATCCCGGCATTTTGGCGGCCTTATAACATACCCAACAATTAATTTACCCCCTTCTTTGCTTCCTGTTACACAGCTATACCCCATATTGTTTCTGCCATATCGTTTATACACACTTTATTCCATCTTTTAGATTTGGCTTCACTTCCGTTTTAAAAAATCATACTCACTCCTTTTATCAACTCTGTCTTGAGAAATTGAGAGTATCCTTCAATATTTACTGTCCAGTCGTGTGGAATCATTTAGCCATGTTTCTGCATATGATCACCATCATACCTCTTCCTTTAGTAAGCTATTAGGTTCTAGTTCCCCATTTTCCAGCAGGACTTCTTGCATTGTAACACCTACATTTTAGATGATTTCACTTGATGTACTTCCATACTTGATGTACATGCCTACTTCTCTATGCTGTCCCCTCCCCTGTTCTCCTCCGTTGTTGTCCTTAGCCCCCCCCTGATCCTTATCTTCTCATCTTACCCCGCTGTAGTTAAACGTACCCTCCCCCCATACTAGTTTAAAAACTCTCAAAACCCCTAAGCCATACTTCTCCCCCAAAAACAGCGCCCACCATCATAATGAGCGTGTAATCGCTCTACTAAGAGCCTCGTAGCCACAGAAAAAGTTCAGCCCAGTTCTCTCAAAAAACCCAACCCCCATCTCTTTACACACCCTCTTAGCCACGCATTCTACTACTAAGCTAATGTTGCTCCTAGCGTTAGCACGTCGGCTTCTGTAATATTTCTGAAAGTCACTACCCGTGAGGTCCTTACTTTAACTTGGCCCCTAAACTCTCGGGAAATCTTTTTTAAGGACCTCACCTCTACCTCTAACTGTGTCATTGGCAGCAATGTGAACCAAAAGGACCGCGGGTCATCCCCAGGCCTCACCATAATCTGTCTTACTTGATCTACCGCTGCTAACCCAAGCACCCAGGCAGGCAACCACGGTCGCATGTGGGTCGACTACACTATCTACCCTTTAATAATGAATCCCCTAACACTCCACCTGCTATCCTTCCTAGCCTTCAGTTCTTCATCCCGTGTATTGGAGATGCGGTCCACTGGATGCTCGATCCTTGTCCTCCACATCGTACACCTAAAATGGCAAATCTGTTGGGATCAACCAGCTGGACAGAAGAACCTTATCCTTCCGTCCCCTACTTCCCCCTGGTTGACACTTACAAATCGATCTCCTTACCACCCTATCTGCCACATTTCCACCTCCAGTTTACTGGCCCTGCCAGTACTGCAATTTCCCAAAATTTGTCAATCCCTACAATGCTGCAAGTTTCCCCTTTAGCTTCTGGACCTCCAGATTCCAAATGGGCACAAACACACTCACATCTGACACATACATAGGTCCCGCGGTGCGGCGCTCCAGATCAATAATGCGTGTAGGATTCCACATTGCAGGCCCCCCCCCCAACAAAACTGTCCATACTAAAGACAGCAATTCACAGCAACAGAAAATACACAACAGAGAAAACAGCAATACACACAGAGAAATAGCAGTCTGTTCTTTAACCCTTTTTTGTTCTAAACACTTGTGTTTCTTAACGAACCCTTTAAAACAGGAACAAACCCCTCTTTTTTAAAACAGAAATCCTTTTTAAGTAAATTGCTCTAGGCTTTTTTGGTGGTGTGGTTCAAAACCAAGGTTTAACCAATTAGCTACACCCCCATCCAACAGAGACAAAAGAAAAAAAAAACTGCCTTTCCTTTTGTATCTACCTGCCCCACCCACAGTAACCAATGCAGTTAAACACAAGTATTTATTTTAGAAAAACCCAGTGCTTTAAGCTTACTTAAAGGACAATTATACTCACCTTCCCTGTGCTCCTCTTCTTTGGTCAAGGACTTTTCCCAGGGTGAGACATGAACCGCGAGGTCCTCACCCCTGGGTTCACATAACTTGAAGACAGCCTTAAGCACGATGCTCTGTAAGCTCCGCCCATCCTCCCTTGCGATGATGAGGACATAGGAACGTGGCAGAGGTGCCTTCCTATTGGCCTGTGCCGATGTGGAATAGGGGGGGAGCCTACAGCGAAGTGTTTCAGTAAGACTGTGCTTCAAGGTACGCGAACCCAGGGGTGAGGACCTAGCGGTTAGGTCCTCACCTGGGTACAAGGTACTGACCAAAGAAGAGCGAGCAGAGGGAGGTGAGTTAACTTGTACTTTTAAACAATTTCCTACCACCTATTAAAGGCAGTAAGTAGTAAAACAAACAAACAAAAAAAACCCCAAAAACCCCAAAAGTGATTAATACTGTTAGGCACACTCCTAGCGAAATAAAAAGTGCTAGGTTAGTACATTTTACTAGGACTGCAAACACAGTTAAAATAACGTTTGTTTTGATGAATTGACATAGGTCTCTACTTCTGGTTGACCCCCATCTTTTGCAAATTAAGGTTGACATTCTCTGTTGAGACTACATACGCTGGGATCCAAGAGCTCCTGCTTAGAGGATCTGCCCAAAGGTTTGAGTTCCTTTAATGTTAGAAGGATGATGTGAAAGGACTGAAGAGAGTGCTCTGCCCAAACAAAAAATGCTCTAGTCTTTAAGGTTAAAAGGCTTAATCTCTCCCGTTGGTTCCTCCTTGGGGATTGATATAAGGGTCAGCTGAGGTATGTCTGTTTGGATCTGTTACTCTGTTGTTGTTGAATAATTGTTGAAAGTTTTTTAGAGCTAGAAAAATAGCTTTTAATTCTCTTAGTTGAAGAAGCCACCTGTTTTTTCTGACCAGAGGGCCTTGTTTGGCTTGCTACAATGGCCCCCAACTGGCACTGTTATATGATAAAGACTGAGGGAGGAAAAAGGTTGCCTTTTTTTCGATGTTCTGGACACAAACCACCCTTCGAGAGACTTGTTTTTTTCTACATAAAAAGGAATTCTTACTCTCTTCTTTTAAAGAGTTGTTCTTTTGTCCCCATCTGGAAAGAATGAAAAGGAGAGGAAATTGCTTGAAAGTGATCCTTAAGTGTCCAGGGAAACCCTCTAGAGCTATAGAAAAGTAGACCTCCTACCTAAACTCCTCCCTAACTAAGATCCCTACTCCATAAGATTTATAGGATGGATTTTATGATACCTTCTTGGAGGTTTTATCTAGATTAGTTTGGTTAAATCTTCTGAACTTTTACTCGTGAGAGTGAGAGAAGGATAGAGATTCCTGTTGTCTGAGAGTAAGCTGTGGGACTTGGAATAGAATTTTTGTGAACGCTCTGGAAAGGGTTACAATTGATTAATGTTCTATGAGTTGTTATTGCAATTCTTAAATATTTTTGATGACTTCTTAGTTGCAACATGTAAATAAGCATCTTTGAAATCCAAAGTTGCAAGGAAAAAAATCGCAGGGGGGGGTATTAATTACATTTATTGCAGATCTACATGACTCCATTTTGGAAATGTTTTTAGAAAAGAGTTGAGATATCTTAAATCTGATAGGCTGAACAAGAATGTCTGTTTGGGAATAGGAAAAAGGCATTGAATAGAGGTTCTCATTCATCCAGGTCATGGTAGATATGTTGTGAATAGAGTCCTCTTGAATTCTGAGCATTGGGAAACAGGTACAAAACAAGAATTAATTTTTAAAAAATTTTTAAAACTTCTTGTTTGAGTGCTTTTTGATACCATTGATTTCTCCATTGGAGGACAATAGAAATCTTTCCTGTGGAAAATACTATAAGTTCCGGGCTGCCAACAATGTGAGGTATGAATACCATTGTCGGTGGTTATTTTTGCCATTGAAGTAAAAACAAATGTTTTTAATACGGCCCTCCGATGCATCTGGAGTCATGGAGAGAAGAATCTTATGTTCGTCTTTCCTTGTGGTTCTTTCTCTGGAGGAGAACACTTTTCACTATCTGAAGGGATGAGGGAATCTTCAATCACTCTTCTCTAATACAATGGATGACAAGAGGTTCTTCTTATGGATCTTATCCTGAGAGAGAGACGGAAACCTTTCTTCCTCACCTTTGTATTAAGGGAGTGAGTAGAGATGGGCAAAACTGCTAAAATCCAATCTGCATGGGATTGCGGGTTTTCAAAAAGAAAAATTAAAATTATAGGCAAAAAAGCAATGGTAACTATTGTAAATGATCTGGGGACCTGGGGAAATGGTCGGAGAATCACATCCTGGGGAAGAACAGCAAAGAACCGGAAGTAGCAAACATGGTGCGATACTTCCGGTTTTCGCAGGCTGTACCCACTTCTGTGTTTTCAGTGTTCGTCCTAAACACGTGATTTTTTGAAATACACAATTTTTGAAGAAAACCGAAAACCCTTTTCTGCTGCTCAGTGCAGTCTGCTGTTCTACTTATCCTGGTGCCTATAGACTGTTACATAGATCAACGAACATGTTATTTTGCTTTACTGTTGAGTTAGAAGCAGCAGTTTTTGTTTCAAAAAATAGATCCAGTCTGCCCTGTGATTGACAGACGCATGAGATCTGTATCAACATGTTACCCTGCAGCTGCACTGAGGTGATTGCTGAGACCCCCAGCTTGGTTTATATAAAGAACTTACTGTACTGAACTGCACTGTGGATGGAGCTTAGTGAGCAGGAATGGGACATTTAGGATCGCTATATATGCCTATATAATATATTCTTATAAAGAATGATTGTTCAATGTGCCCATTCATGGTCTGAGGTTATGACTCCCGGCTACTGTAGTTAAAAGGGAACTGGTAATGGAAATATTCATCTTGCCGAGGTAGGTCCGAAACCAGCAAATTTCTGTCAGATTCATGTCAGTGGTCACTGCTTTGAAAGACACTAATGATAATGTAGTAAAATTGTATGAGCTTATTAAAAAAGAAAACTTTGCCACATGCCGTTTGCGGATATGTGCATTCGAGCCGTTGGTTGCAGAGAATGTTCTATGGACCGACCAATCGGCAGTTATTGACAGTTCTGTCCCGATTGCACCCCCCTTTTATCTGATACCAAGCGATCCCGCCCAGCCAATGAAATAAGTTTTTTGACCCATAAAATCTGCTACGTGGACCCAGAGCTAATAAATATAATTTATAAAAACAAAGTAAAGGATATATCTCTGTATGGTTTTTAAATGTTCAGGTAATTATGGCACAGTCGCGAATATATAAAAAATATTATAATATGATGTAGGATAATAGAATATATGTTAAATAAAGAAACCATGTTAGATTATAGAAACCATGTTAGATATAGAAACCATGTTTGCAATTCTACACAGCAATAATAGGTACACGTTTGTTTTTGGCCTTCGAAATTCACCCAGTAATGAATGTTTTTATGCTGTTGAATTTTTTATAATTAAATATTAAATATGTCATTGTTAATTATGCTATAATTCTTTGGGTATATAAGCGGCCATTTCACTGTGACACTAAACTGTAAAGCGGTCCTTGCCCCATCCTACATCTTCTCTGTGAGTTGGACACTGCTCGAGTGCTGTCATGTTGGCTGTTCGCGTTTTACAAATAAAGACCAGCCAGCTTGAAGCCCGTTGGTGCAGTTTATAGGTTTCAAGGCTGCGGCACCGTGCCGAAAGACGCTGACGTTGGACCTATGCTATTGGAGGGGTAGGTGGGCGCTCTCTTCTATTCTAGTCATTTTCGTATCGGTTATGGAGTGCTAAAGCAGGAACATAGATTGAATTGATTCTATCAAAAATCTCAACTAATCATTAAATCGTTCGGAAGTCCACAAAAAATCCAGAATAGTTAACGGTCTGTTTGAACTGTAAGCTCGGGTTCAAGGTTAGTTCTTGTCATCTCTCAGTAATGAACTTCCCTTATGTGCTTCTTAGAAATCCCCCCCCCCCCCCCCCCCCTTGAAACAAGCCTATACTACCTATAAAGTAGGTGGTGCCTTCATTGTGCATTCAGGACCATTCTTGGCCTTGACTTTACGAGCAGAGACCTCATTTATGAGATTAAAAGCCCCCTAGAATACCATGCGGTAGTTTACTACGGCATGGTATTCTCACGACTGAATGTTCGTTTAATTAAAGGAAGTTTGACTAAATGTACGGTCTGGCGGTCCACAATCGTACATTATCAGCATTATCATTAAATTGCGATACCACCGTTTTTTAATAGGGCCCAAACCTCTAAGAGCTTAAAGGTACTGGCACCATTAACTATTTTTTTAATATAGCTTTCCCCTGGCCCCAGCCCCAACCGCATTATTTTTATTTTAAAGCCCCCAAAACTCTACGTACCCTCCCCTTATTTCCTCGCCCGCTCCGGCCCTCTGATGCGAGGAAATTGCAAGCGAGGGGACCGGCGGACCGGGCAGCCGGCCGTCCGTTGACGTGGCTCCACAGATCACTTCGCGGAGGAAAGAGAGGAGAGGTAAGTAAGAGTTTGGGTGACGCTTTCAAAATAAAATCAGGCGTTGGGGCTGGGGGACCAGCCCCCCCGGGGATTACTCATATAAAGGGGATACGCTAGGGGGAGGGAATCCGGAGAGGGAGGAGAGCGGGACGGGAGGAGAGAGGGAGGGGGAGAGGGCTGCAGTACGCATGCCAAACTTCTCCGCGGAGGCAGGTAGGAGGCAGAGTCCTATATGGACTACCTGATAGCCTCCGTGGGGCCAGTTTTGGGACTTGGGCGGTGGTGACTACAGGAGGAACCCTATGGAGCGGGATGTTGATGGTAAGGAGTAACTCACTACATGGTGGGGCGTAGTTGGGGGGATTGGGATTATAGTTTTGGGGGTGACATGCCCTTTAACACTACAGGGAGATTAAATAAAGTTTCTTATTGTCTTTAAATGGTGCTAATGGCCCCAACCAATCAGTCTGTTAGCTTAACATGTTAAGATAAGTCCATTCAGGTTGGGGCAAAATTAGCCACCATTTGTATAAGATAAGAACTTTCATTGAATTAACCCTGGCCTATTTGCCTATAGGATTATAGGGGTTAGTCATTAAAAGGATTTGGGTCCCCCCAAATAGTGTGAATAAAGGGGTTGGTGGGTTTAACAACACGTGCTAGTCCACCACATGAGGATTCACACACAGGGGGGCCCCAGAAAGAAACTCAAAAAGCAGAAAAACAAACATCTACACTGTCAGTCTCCACTAAACTCTCTTTAACCACCCTAAAACATGGCGCGCTGTCTGCGTGTCTTTTATACCCAGGGAGTTAGCACTGATATAAATAGCTGGCCATGGTGAATTTGGGATGAAAAAATCCTTGAAAATTCTAAAAATTTACAAAAAGTTCTAAATTTTCAAAACGCTCCCCCCCGTGTTCCGTAATACGGAAAGTGGAATCTAATTTGTATCCTCTTAATTGTTATTCTATCAGAATTGGTTAGAAGTCAGGATTCTTTTTGTTCCAGGTCCCAGGAGCAGTTAAAGTAAGTCTACCCATATAATTTTTACAAAATTTCTCGATGTTTTTCGAATTTTTGAAATTTCTCGTTTTTTTTTTTAGCAAAATTCGAACGCTGGTTTGGAAAAAAAAAAATCTGAATTCCCGGAAAATCCGCAAGGTCCAAACGGAAGGTGGTCGGATCCGTTGGGAAACCCCCGTTATTCTCTAACTGCAAACAAACATGGTCAAAGTGTCACAATAAATATTATGGCTGATCTAATGTAAGCAGGCCTACGTAGCTTCGAACGGATCAAAGTTCAAGTCATGGCAGCCGCCCCCCACACCAGCCGATATTTCTTGGCCACGACAATCTGTAAATTAAACCCCCCAAACCTCTAATATTGTATAATAAAAGATCATAGTTATATAAGTACTTACTCTGTTAGCAGAGCGGAGGACTGGCAGAAGTAGCATCCAGGTGTCTCACATACAGTTTTTAGAGCGCGAAAAACAGGTATAACTCAAGGCAAAGAGGAAGCAGGAAATGGCAGCCTCCGCTGCATAATTCAACCAGGGTTGGACCAGGGCCCAGATTTACCATTAGCACAGTAGCCGCCTAGGCGCATCTGAGGTTGAACGGCTTTAAGCTTTCCCACCAATCCAACCCACTTGAGATTTTCTTTCCTAAAAAAAGAAGAACCAAGGTGTGGTTTGGGTTTACGGGTGTGGTCTGTGTTTAAGGGTGTGTGCTAAGGGCGGCCAGTCTCTTGGGCCTACAGGCTCTGGGGTGTAAATCTGGCCTGTCTGGAACGTTGGAGTGATTCTGCATGTCTCTCTGCATGCCGAGTATATATGGAACTGGGGCATGTATACAAAGGAAAAGGGAGCCGCTAGGTCCACCAGTGCAAAGAGAGAATGCTATCCTCTTCCAGGGGGAACAAAGCTGTTATGACACCCTGCGACAAAAAAACAACAGCCCATTGAAACCTGATATAATAATACAATTAAAACACCAAAGGGAGCCCTTACCCCAAAAGGTTAGGCCTGGAAAAACTCAGGAAGGTTTAAAGGGAGGAGTAAATTTATTGAAGGTTCACGCCTCCTATTTGGAGCCAGCCCGGATACCTCTCTCTATGTACTGCTGCACACTCTTGACCGTGAACAGGAACAATGTTTTGGAGTAGAGTAGTCTACCCAAACTGCTAGTTTAACAAGGCTGCAGAAAGCTACTTAATTTAACCTTCATTACTCCGGGGGCTCTGATCTCAGCACTCTGTGCCGACTTCAGCAGGGCGGCAGGATGCAGCACCTCTGTAAGTGGCTGAGAGGAAGCAAATCACAGATGGGATGTTGGCATTGCAGATACGCCGGGCCAATGTAAGTACAGTATATTCTGCAGCTTTTGTACACTAACTAACATAGCAGTTGGGGGGGGCTAGGGTACCCCTATACTACAAAAAATATTTTGATGGTAGAAAGAAGTGAAGGAACAATGAAGGAATCACAGAAGAGAGAGGGAGTCTAACAGTGTATTTTGAAAATGAACATCAATGTGATACAGGTTGAATGAATTGATTGTGAATATGGTTTATACATTTTGAAAGTGATCTATTAAAAACTGTAGAAAACCTACAGTGAAACTGGGCCATATGCAATATTTCTAAAATGTCTACATAGTTCTGAATTTTGTTCTGTGCTGATTGGTGGACTTCTGGCTCAGACCACGCAATCTAGAGCAAGGAAAGCTAACTGGAAAACTTGGTGCAAGAGATGAGTTGCTGAGCGTCTGGTTTGAATGAAACGCTATTAAAACTTTACAATGGATAAGATTTCCTCTGTAACTTAATGTTCCCAAATTGAGGGTATGTAAACTTGTCATATGCTTCTCAACCTTTCTTATGTAAGTGATGTAGTATGTAGGCGAGCAGTTGATAAGTGCATTTGTGAGTGCTTATAGATTAGAAGAAGTCGCAAACACCACTGTTTTTTAGTTGATAAGATTGGTCCTTACTCTGGTAATTCCTCTAGCGCGGTCTAGGAAGAAGGAGGTTTAAGAGCACACCAAAGACTTTATTAACTTCTTTATAACGTAATGGTACAGGAATCTGTTATTGTATTATGTGGGCTCCTATTATTAAAAGATCGGTATCGTTAGCGTAAAATAACGAGAGTTAATCGTAAAATAAAGACCTTGTTTTTACGAGAACGACGTGATTTACGAAACGCCCGTGTGTTAACGATAACGACCGGTTAGTTACGAGATCGGTAAAGAACGGTCGTTTCGTAAATAACGACCGTTATACCGATTAAGACCAGTAGTAATGATATCGGGAAATAACGGTCTATCGGTAAATACCGGTCGGTTACGAAAAAACTGGTCGTTATTTTACGTAACGACGGTATTTTACGATTAAACGATACGATCTTTTATAAATAGGGCCCTTTGTATGTGACATTTAGAGAGGTTGGAGTTGAATTGGATTGGTGGTGGGAATGAGTCAACACATAACAGGTTCACTATATAATCACACTATTTAAACCGTTAAGAGGAATAAAACAATGGATACACGAATATCTTGGCTTGAACTTTCAAAAACTTTATGAAAAAAATTGGGCTATGGGTTTCCTCAACAGGGGCAGTAGGGACGTCAGCTGTGGAGTGGTTACTATATGATGATCTTAAAGGAGATTCTTTTTTGCTCTATACCACAATGCAATACAACAGTATATGACATTCAAAACATAACACTGTCAGCTATCTTGCTTTTACTTAAACTATGAAAATATAAAAACGGATTGAGGTTGTGTTGTTATTATCAATCTGCATATAATAGCAACCTAGGACAGGTCTCGCTGGCCAGTCACTCCATGGGGGTTTTTAGTTACAATTTTATGCATAAAAGTGAAAAGCCTTCCAGCCACGTCAAGGTAACCCCAGAATGGAAGGTCCTAACAGGTGAGGGGTGTTCAACACAATTTTGTTAGGGCAGTTTATTGCATATGGTGCCTTTATATTTATGGGGGGATGTCTAAAGGGGGAGGCTCAAAATGAACACACATAGCACTTCAATGGACAGAAGTGTAAAAAAAAACGGTACCATAGTGACAATAAAACCCCAACTCTCACCAGTAAAGGGATCTGTTTTACATGTTCCTTTTGCAACCCTTTGGAAAGACTGCTATATACATTCAACCAGTACACTCCAGATCTCACAGGTTTTCCCCAGCCAATAATGTAATCTTTTCTCTACCAATCACTTGCATTTGAAATGTTGAATTCAATGCTCATTACCGACTTATATGACATGCCTTTTCTCAGCCTATGCAAATTTTTGATGACATTGAAAGTGAGTCTGCATGGAGTTCTTCAGTTTTTGTTAGTGGGAAAGGCTCAGGTAGCCCATTTTGTATGTACCATCCAAAAAAGGGGGATCTTTAGACAAAACCTGCCTTTTTTCTAAACTTCATTACTGGGGCAGCACAGTGGCTCAGTGGTTAGCACTGATGCCTTGCAGTGCTGAAGTCCTGAGTTCTAATCCACCCTTGGACACATCTGCAAGGAGTTTCTACTCCTTGATAGGTTGAATTTGTAAATAAATGTGCTTAGATTGTAAGCTCTTTGGGACAGGGCCTGATGTGAATGTATACATGTAATTGTAAAGCGCTACGGAAGATGTTGGTGCTATAATACTGGCATGCTTCCCTTCCAATTATACAATATTTAAAGGGGAGTTTCTTACCTTTAAAATGAGCCATCAACCACCTCTCTACGTGCTCCACAGCCCAAGATATAAAGAAATTATTGGCTTAGGCGTTCACGAGTGGACGGGCCACATGGGGCTGTAAGAGAATGGGCCAAGGGGGGCCTGCAACTGGAGTGACCATGGGGTCCATGAGTGGGAGGGACCAGGGGGGGGCTGCAAAAGGGAGGAGGAGACACAGGGCAGATTGACTGACATGGTTTCAGAGCAGGAAGCAGGAAGTGTAGGGGACCTGGTGATGCTGCTACCATATCACACACAAAAATGTAAATATCTTCAAAACTATGCAAAATAAACAAAGTGCTACTGATCTGACCAAAACATGAACAAACAAGAAAAGAGTTGACCAATGCAATTCCGGGTCCCATATATCATAATATCCATGCTAGTGCAAACAGTAAAAACATGGGGGGTTTTAGTTACAATTTTATGCATAAAGTGAAAAGCCTTCCAGCCACGTCAAGGTAACCCCAGAATGGAAGGTCCCAAACAGGTGAGGGGTGTCAACACAATTTTGTTAGGGCAGTTTATTGCATATGGTGCCTTTATATTTAGGGGGGATGTCTAAAGGGGGAGGCTCAAAATGAACACACATAGCACTTCAATGGACAGAAGTGTAAAAAAAAAAACGGTACCATAGTGACAATAAAACCCCAACTCTCACCAGTAAAGGGAGTTTTACATGTTCCTTTTGCAACCCTTTGGAAAGACTGCTATATACATTCAACCAGTACACTCCAGATCTCACAGGTTTTCCCAGCCAATAATGTAATCTTTTCTCTACCAATCACTTGCATTTGAAATGTTGAATTCAATGCTCATTACCGACTTATATGACATGCCTTTTCTCAGCCTATGCAAATTTTGATGACATTGAAAGTGAGTCTGCATGGAGTTCTTCAGTTTTTGTTAGTGGGAAAGGCTCAGGTAGCCCATTTGTATGTACCATCCAAAAAAGGGGGATCTTTAGACAAAACCTGCCTTTTTTCTAAACTTCATTACTGGGGCGCACAGGGCTCAGTGGTTAGCACGATGCCTTGCAGTGCTGAAGTCCTGAGTTCTAATCCACCCTTGGACACATCTGCAGGAGTTTCTACTCTTGATAGTTTGAATTTGTAAATAAATGTGCTTAGATTGTAAGCTCTTTGGACAGGGCCTGATGGAATTATACAGTAATTGTAAAGCGCTACGGAAGAGTGTGGTGCTATAATACTGGCATGCTTCCCTTCCATTATACAATATTTAAAGGGGAACTGTGGTCCCAAACAAGTTAATTAAAGGCCAGTTTTTACCTTTAAAATGAGCCATCAACCACCTCTCTACGTGCTTCACAGCCCAAGATATAAAGAAATATTGGCTTAGGCGTTCACGAGTGGACGGGCCACATGGGGCTGTAAGAGAATGGGCCAAGGGGGGCCTGCAACTGGAGTGACCATGGGGTCCATGAGTGGGAGGGACCAGGGGGGGGCTGCAAAAGGGAGGAGGAGCACAGGGCAGATTGACTGACATGGTTTCAGAGCAGGAAGCAGGAAGGTAGGGGACCGGGTGATGCTGCTACCATATCACACACAAAAATGTAAATATTTAAAACTATGCAAAATAAACAATGAAAATAACTTTCCCCTTTAAAGAGTATGCAATTAATGTATTTTTGTTTTCTAATGTTTGCATATTGGGCTATGAACACAATAAAACTCTAAAATGGTATCAATGTATAAACTTTCCACTTTGAAATGTACAACTAAAGGACAATTATAGTCCTAAAATATCCCCCTCCCCCTTACAAGTACCCATGGTGGGGACCTGAATCACTAAGTCCTCACCACTGGGTACACTTTATAAGTCAAGTAATACTTACCCAAAGTTCCCATCATTCCCCTGTGTAGCTCCGCTTTCCAGACTGTCAGTGACAGGACCAATAGAAAGACACAATATGCAACAAGTGTGTCTTCCATTGGCAGGATCGCGGCGAGGGGATTTCGGTCCTCACCCTGGGTACATAAGGTTGTGAGAGAGGAAAGGATCTTGGGAAAGGTCCTTAAAGAAAAACGAAACCCAAATGTTGTCTAGAACATAAGGGAGATTCAATAAAAGTTTGTTAAAATAGTTAAAAATGGTGTTAATTTTGCCCCAAACAATCAGATATTATTTAACATTTGAAAGCTAACATCTGATTGGTTGGGGCAATATTAGCACCCTTTTTAACAATAAGATTTATTGAATCTCCATGTACATAAAGCATAGTTCAGCTTATTGATATTTCAGATGTTAACCTTGGAGTTTGACATCTGTTTCTGACAACCTTGTTTTATCGTTAGTGACTATTAGAGATGGCCGAAACTCGTAAGTTTCGTTCCGTTTTCAGATTTACCGATCTCTGGAAAAACCCGAACATCCGAAAATCCAAAACAGAACATAGTTTTGAGGGTTGGACAGCATTTTGGGGTTACCGAATGTACGAGGTTATTTTCGGTAACCCTTTAAAAGTAATCTAGAGCATTCGATAAACCACGAAATACGATCGGAAAATGCTTTTGAGTTTCCGATCATATTTTGAGGGTTATCGAATGTTCAAGGTAATTTTTAGAGTTAACGAAAATAACCCGTACATTCTGTAACCCTCGAAAATGTGGTCCGAAGTCCCAAAATCCAAATTATCTGCAGGTTTCAGAAGGAATGCTTGGATTTTGGAAATGAGGAGTCCCGTGTCAGATCTGGGTCCAAGTTGGACCTGGATCCCATCTCTAGTGACTATACACATGCTCCACAACACAAATAAATCAAAATGGAAAGAGAGAAAATGGCATGTAGGTACACTATTAATTAAAAAATACATTTTGCATTTAGATTTGTGCTAGAGATGTCCGAACTTCGCAAAATCCGGCCCGTCGGGATCCACAAATTTTCTAAAAAATTTAAAAATTCGAAAATCCGCGAGCGGACCCATTAAAATGAAAAATACCCTGAAATTAAGAGATTTTTCGTATTTCCGAAAATTTTCAAAATTAAGGGTTTTCGCGTATTTTAGAAAATTTTCGAAAAACGATAAAACTAGTATTTTCGAAAAATTTTTAAAATATGTATTTTTCGAAAAATAAGAGGTAATCCTCGGAATTTAGAAAATTTTCGAAATACGTATTTATGGAAATCACACACAAAAATGTAAATATCTTCAAAACTATGCAAAATAAACACACAAACCAAAACACATCTGTCCTCTCCTGACATGAGTACATTATTTCCTATAAAAAGGCGTGAGCTACACAACATATGGCTAATAATTACAACATTAGGAATACAGGTGTGCCCTGAAAAAGATTTATATTGCAAGTGTACCACGGTCTGAAAAAGTTTGAGAACCACTGCCTTATATCTCATAACACTACACAGCACATTATCTTATGCTGAATCAGCAATTGCACGCATACCCCACTGGGTTTTCACAGCCTTTAGGCATACAAATGTACCTAATACTATGCGGCTAGGGAGCCGCAAAGCTGATCTAGATCCATTACTTGTTACAAGCAGACTTAAGGTTCGTACACACGTGCGATCGTGGGGCCCGACCCGCCGCGCACAATGTGTACGAATGTTCGTTTCGGGCGATAATCGCCCCGTGTATGGGCCCTTTATCATCCGAAACCTTTAGGGCCCATACACATTTGTGCGTCGCGGGTCGGGACCCGCGATCGCACGTGTGTATGAACCTAGTGTGACTGCAAGAGGCTGTTAGGGGTCATATATAGACAAACGAGTGGGGGCAGAAAGAATCAAGAATTAAACATTATAGGCACAAGGAGAGGTGCAGGTAAAAAAAGCCAGGCACCAGAAACAGTTTACCAAACTTCCTTAGCAGTCAGGGCAGTATATTGCAATATATAAAATGAAGGAAGGGGACTCCAAAGCAGTACTAATGCTAACTGCAAGCCAGTCCTTGAGAAAGGACTTGTGTAGTCCGCAACATGTTGCAATACTTTTTATTTTATATATTGAAGTATTTCTGATCTGCCTGGTCGAGCAGTGGGAAGGCGTGAGCTTGACTAGATACCAGGTGAGGGGTGTGCACAAAAGGGGGGCTGTGAAAGCACTCCTGTGGCAAAATTACTTTATAACAATAGTGGAAGTGCTACTGATCTGACCAAAACATTAGAACAAACAAGAAAAGAGTTGACCAATGCACATTCCTGGGTCCCATATATCATAATATCCATGCTAGTGCAAACAGTAAAAACATGGGGGTTTTTAGTTACAATTTTATGCATAAAAGTGAAAAGCCTTCCAGCCACGTCAAGGTAACCCCAGAATGGAAGGTCCTAACAGGTGAGGGGTGTTCAACACAATTTTGTTAGGGCAGTTTATTGCATATGGTGCCTTTATATTTATGGGGGGATGTCTAAAGGGGGAGGCTCAAAATGAACACACATAGCACTTCAATGGACAGAAGTGTAAAAAAAAACGGTACCATAGTGACAATAAAACCCCAACTCTCACCAGTAAAGGGATCTGTTTTACATGTTCCTTTTGCAACCCTTTGGAAAGACTGCTATATACATTCACCCAGTACACTCCAGATCTCACAGGTTTTCCCCAGCCAATAATGTAATCTTTTCTCTACCAATCACTTGCATTTGAAATGTTGAATTCAATGCTCATTACCGACTTATATGACATGCCTTTTCTCAGCCTATGCAAATTTTTGATGACATTGAAAGTGAGTCTGCATGGAGTTCTTCAGTTTTTGTTAGTGGGAAAGGCTCAGGTAGCCCATTTTGTATGTACCATCCAAAAAAGGGGGATCTTTAGACAAAACCTGCCTTTTTTTCTAAACTTCATTACTGGGGCAGCACAGTGGCTCAGTGGTTAGCACTGATGCCTTGCAGTGCTGAAGTCCTGAGTTCTAATCCACCCTTGGACACATCTGCAAGGAGTTTCTACTCCTTGATAGGTTGAATTTGTAAATAAATGTGCTTAGATTGTAAGCTCTTTGGGACAGGGCCTGATGTGAATGTATACATGTAATTGTAAAGCGCTACGGAAGATGTTGGCGCTATAATACTGGCATGCTTCCCTTCCAATTATACAATATTTAAAGGGGAGTTTCTTACCTTTAAAATGAGCCATCAACCACCTCTCTACGTGCTCCACAGCCCAAGATATAAAGAAATTATTGGCTTAGGCGTTCACGAGTGGACGGGCCACATGGGGCTGTAAGAGAATGGGCCAAGGGGGGCCTGCAACTGGAGTGACCATGGGGTCCATGAGTGGGAGGGACCAGGGGGGGCTGCAAAAGGGAGGAGGAGACACAGGGCAGATTGACTGACATGGTTTCAGAGCAGGAAGCAGGAAGTGTAGGGGACCTGGTGATGCTGCTACCATATCACCACACACACAAAAATGTAAATATCTTCAAAACTATGCAAAATAAACAATGAAAATAACTTTCCCCTTTAAAGAGTATGCAATTACTGTATTTCTTGTTCTTCTAATGTTTGCATATTGGGCTATGAACCACATAAAACTCTAAAATGGTAT
Source organism: Hymenochirus boettgeri (assembly GCA_019447015.1). Lineage (NCBI taxonomy): Eukaryota > Metazoa > Chordata > Amphibia > Anura > Pipidae > Hymenochirus > Hymenochirus boettgeri. The sequence goes on along the minus strand of CM033470.1, from coordinate 71,833,436 downwards.
CAATGTATAAACTTTCCACTTTGAAATGTACAACCTAAAGGACAATTATAGTCCTAAAATCATCCCCCTCCCCCTTACAAGTACCCATGGTGGGGACCTGAATCACTAAGTCCTCACCACTGGGTACACTTTATAAGTCAAGTAATACTTACCCAAAGTTCCCATCATTCCCCCTGTGTAGCTCCGCTTTCCAGACTGTCAGTGACAGGACCAATAGAAAGACACAATATGCAACAAGTGTGTCTTCCCATTGGCAGGATCGCGGAGGGGCGATTTCGGTCCTCACCCTGGGTACATAAGGTTGTGAGAAGAGGAAAGGATCTTGGGAAAGGTCCTTAAAGAAAAACGAAACCAAAATGTTGTCTAGAAACTATAAGGGAGATTCAATAAAAGTTTGTTAAAATAGTTAAAAATGGTGTTAATTTTGCCCCAACCAATCAGATATTATTTAACATTTGAAAGCTAACATCTGATTGGTTGGGGCAATATTAGCACCCTTTTTAACAATAAGAATTTTATTGAATCTCCATGTACATAAAGCATAGTTCAGCTTATTGATTTCAGATGTTAACCTTGGAGTTTGCCATCTGTTTCTGACAACCTTGTTCTTATCGTTAGTGACTATTAGAGATGGCCGAAACTCGTAAGTTTCGTTCCGTTTTCAGATTTACCGATCTCTGGAAAAACCCGAACATCCGAAAATCCAAAACAGAACATAGTTTTGAGGGTTTGGACAGCATTTTTGAGGGTTACCGAATGTACGAGGTTATTTTCGGTAACCCTTTAAAAGTAATCTAGAGCATTCGATAACCCACGAAAATACGATCGGAAACTGCTTTTGAGTTTCCGATCGTATTTTTGAGGGTTATCGAATGTTCAAGGTAATTTTTAAGAGTTAACGAAAATAACCTCGTACATTCTGTAACCCTCGAAAATGTGGTCCGAAGTCCCAAAATCCAAATTATCTGCCAGGTTTCAGAAGGAATGCTTGGATTTTGGAACTGAGGAGTCCCGTGTCAGATCTGGGTCCAAGTTGGACCTGGATCCCATCTCTAGTGACTATACACATGCTCCACAACACACAAATCAAAATGGAGAAAAATCGGCATGTAGGTACACTATTAATTAAAAAAATACATTTTTCATTTAGATTTGTGCTAGAGATGTCCGAACTTCGCAAAATCCGGTCCGCTCGAGGATCCACGAATTTTCTAAAAAATTTAAAAATTCGAAAATCCGCGAGCGGACCCATTAAAATGAAAAATACCCTTGAAATTAAGAGATTTTTCGTATTTCCGAAAATTTTCAAAATTACGGGTTTTCGCGTATTTTAGAAAATTTTCGAAAATACGATAAAACTAGTATTTTCGAAAAATTTTTAAAATATGTATTTTCGAAAAATACGTGTAATCCTCGGAATTTAGAAAATTTTCGAAAATACGTATTTATGGAAATAAGAGAAAACTCGGAATTTCGAAAATTTCCGAAAATCTGAAAAATCCGCGAATCGGAAGTTCGGAAGGCGGAAAATCCAGAAAAATCCGCCGTTCGCGAACGGGATAAATCCGCGGCGGATCCGGGTTCGGATCCGCGAACCGGCCATCCCTAATCTGTGCTTTCACAAAACTGTTGCAAATAAAAAGCCCTTATTGAACTCAGTGATTCATTCATTTCTAAATCCCCTCCTATTATCAGAATATTTTTAAAGTATTTTTTAATGTAATCTCATGATTGCAAAAGCTTCACAAACACATTCTGAAACTAATGTTATTGTTGTTGTTGATATACAATGTTCTCTCAGCTTCTTTGAATAAACACAGTTTAATGTTCATTATTTTCAAAGATTAAGGGCTTTCTTTCAGTACTTAACCCTGCGTACATAGAGATTTCTGTGAATATTTGTTCTTTTTTCTTCTAGAAAAGGTTCAGTAGTTTGGTACAATACTCTTTCAGCTACTAAATTCTCTAATGTGATTTGAATTCAACCTTCTTCCTGTCTGCAGTTGTACCACAACACACTTCATATGTTTTATTTGTTAAATAATGGTTATGTGGCCTTGATTTACAACAAATAACAGGAACACATTTTTGCTGAAAAAGTCCCATAGATACAATTTTTTTGATTGCAATAGTTGTGGGTTTTATTTTTTACCTAAACCACTTGAATGGCATTATACCGTGCTGCATGAACACAAAACAAATACGCAAATATCACTAAAATAAAACGTAAAGGTTAACTTATGAGTAAATGTACAAGAAATGCTGCCCTTATCAATTGAATTTATTTGTTACATTTTCATGTGCTGTTTGTGGCTGGAATTGTAGGATATAAACTGTATTAAGGGCATGCTCACAACCGTCTGTCAAGTGTCCCCATAACCACTAATCCACAATACTTACCTTGTCTTACCTTGTCTCTGAAGCTCTTTATACAGTGTGAGCTTTGTAAGAGCTCACACAACCTAGACTCCTGCATCCAGTCTGGTACCTGCAGGTTACCTGCTTTGCGAATGGGTTTGGATAAACAGCATTGAGTTTGAATGGGTTGCAGGTCGGGTCAGGTAGAAAGAACTGCATGTGTGAATCAGAGTAGCAGCATTACAGTCTGTACATTTTTTTAAAAAAAGCTTTTGTTCCTGTCTATAAAGAGAGATCAGTCTGTTAAAATCAACACTTTTAACTAAAACTGAGAATACATTATCAAGCCAAGACAATAAGCCCATTGCAACATACTCAAACTATGGCAGATAAAGGGCACTCATATCTAGAAGCATAACTCCCAACCATTTGGTGGGGCAGTCCCATTTTTCATGTGTTTTCCCACTGTCCCAGCACCCCCTCTGTTTTTCCGCTACGTCCCAGTTCTGTCCAAGTGTCTGATAAACTTTACAGCTAAAAACCGGCCCTGCAGCAAGATGTCAGTAAGACTAATTTCCTGCCAGCTGGGGGCAGGGCTATTTCAGAACGGAGCTGCTGGGGACACCTGCTTACTGTGCTATAAGTTTTGGTCAGTAGGTTTGGGAGACACTGAATTCCTGCCCTGTTTAAAGTTTATATGCTGCCTGGGGAAGGGGGCACAATCCAGCCCCCCCAGTCACTGTAAAGTCAGCCCTTCTGTTCAAAATCCAGTGTCTGCCAGTTCTTCTGTTCAAAATCCAGTGTCTGTCAGTCCTCCTTTTCAAAACCCAATGTCTGTCAGCCCTCCTGTTAAAAAACAGTGTCTGTCAGTCTTCCTGTTCAAAACCAGTGTGTCAGTCCTCCTTTTCAAAACCCAATGTCTGTCAGCCCTCCTGTTCATAATCCAGTGTCTGTCAGACCTCCTGTTAAAAAAAACAGTGTCTGTCAATCCTTCTGCTCAAAAACCTGTGTCTGGCAGTCCTCCTGTTCAAAACCAGTGTCTGTCAGCCCTCCTATTAAAAAAACAGTGTCTGTCAATCCTCCTGCTCAAAAACCAGTGTCTGTCAGTCCTCCTGTTCAAAACCGAATGTCTGCCAGCCCACCTGTTCAAAAACCAGTGTCTGTCAGCCCTCCTGTTCAAAAAACAGTGTATGTCAGTCCTCCTGTTCTTAACCACTGTCTGCCAGTCATCCTGTTCAAAACCAGTGTCTGTCAGCCCTCCTGTTAAAAATCCAGTGTCTGTCAGTCCTCCTGTTCAAAACCAATGTCTGTCAGCCCTCCTGTTCAAAAACCAGTGTCTGTCAGCCCTCCTGTTAAAAAAACAGTGTCTGTCAATCCTCCTGTTCAAAATCCTGTTTCTGTCAGTCCTCCTGTTCAAAACCCAATGTCTGTCAGCCCACCTGTTCAAAAACCAGTGTCTGTCAGCCCTCCTGTTCAAAAAACAGTGTATGTCAGTCCTCCTGTTCTTAACCACTGTCTGCCAGTCATCCTGTTCAAAACCAGTGTCTGTCAGCCCTCCTGTACAAAATACTGTGTCTGTCAGTCCTTCTGTTCAAAAAAACAGTGTCTTTCAGTCCTCCTGTTCAAAAACCAGTGTCTTTCAGTCCTCCAGTTCAAAAACCACTGTTGTCAGACCTCCAATTCATTAGAAAGTGTTGTTAGCCCTTCAGTTAATTAGCCAGTGTCCTTCAGTTCATTAGCCAGAGCCTTCAGTATATTAGTCTGTTTCTGCTATCTTAATCACATCATACACTTGTAAACAATGTAAAATGGGAAAAGTGGTCTTTAAAATAGGTGTCACCCGAACAAAGTGGGAGTGGCCTTAGAAAGTGGGTGGGTTTTTAAAGGTAGGCGTGGCCAAAAATCACCCCCCCCCCCCCCGCGCTTACATGCGCGCGGCAACTTGTCCTTGGGTAAAATAACACACCCTGTTTGTTTTGCTTACACATGCACTGATATTTTGCACTGTGCATGGCAGGCATGTCTACATGGAAACAGATGTCACATGGAATTTCATTGGTAAGACCAGAAAAAATCCTTCAGACCATAATGATCTGTGGAAGATTCTAGTGATGATAATAACAATTTACCACTTGATGGGGTTCAGCTATGCCAACAGGTATGAGGACTTCCAGATACCTAAAAAAATAAACAGGGAGATTCAATAAAAGTTTTTATCGTTAAAAATGGTGCCAACCAATCAGATATTATTTAACATTTGAAAGCTAACATCTGATTGGTTGGGGCAAAATTAGAACTTTTTTTAGAACTTTTTTTGAATAACCGTGAAAATTCCCAAGCATTGTACAACCAGAAGTATTTGAATATGTTAATATGTGTTTACTACAATTAGCATGCTATGGGTTATCAGTCCCTGTAACTATCAGTGAATGGGATTTTCTTCACTAAAATGGAAATCACGGGAACGCGAAAATTCACGCGATTTCCGATGCGCATGCGATTGCGCGTCCGTTCACGTTTTGGTAACGCATGCATTCACCATTTTTGGTGCGTTAAAGCAGCATTTCCATAACGCGAAAAGGCGAAAACGCACGCGCAAAACGCGAACGCACAAGAAAAGCGCACACAATCGCGTGTGATAACGCTCGCGATTTTGTGCGCGGTTTCTGTGCGTTGCAGTGTGGCCTCAGCCTAAGATAAGGGACGTTAACCCATTAGTGTAAATCTCTTCATAAAGCATCAACATATCCCATAATAATATCTTCATAATAATAGAAATAATACATAACCCCAACAATATAAAGTTACAAAAAAGTGCTGTCACCAATTCCAACTATGCCCTACCCATAATCCTCATCACTGGTACCAGCTCATTGTAATTTTCATAGCAGCTCCATTCTTACTGATCTGATCTCCAAAGGTGGAGATTGAAATGTTTAAAGGGTATCTCCACTGTTAAAAGTCACCTGGGTTGTAAGGATGGATTTGTGTAAGTAACACGCACACACGCACGCACACACACACACACTGATTAATGGAGGAATAATCATGACCATCACAGCAGCTTACTGAGTTCACTACTTAATGGAGAAGTAATCAGGTACTACCTTTTTCTGTCTCCCAATACACCCTCTCACATCTGCTTGTGTTTCTCTTCCACCCCCTCCCATACCAGATTGCCTCATATTCCCAGCATCCCCTATAAAATGAATCTTAGATCACTTTTCCAACCACTCCTCTCAGAGTTACAGTATTGTGGAAGAGGGTTTAACTTTTCCTCCCCTGTCTCTCTCTGCATGTTCAGCTGTGAACATAGAACTTAGAGAGTCAGGGAGGAAAGGATTTCCTTACTGCAGTAAAGTGGGTGTGTCTGCTACCATGATAATGCACATTGAGTGACAGCACCCCCAGCACAGGGGAAGACACACCCCCAGGAAGCACAACTTTCCCATGCTGCTGCAAGCAAACAAAGGGGGATTCTGGGAGAAAAAAATAAACCAAAAAAAACCCAACTGTTTTTTCCTTAGTGGACATACCCTTTTATCTGTATGTGACATAGTTATAGACCGACAGGAATGGAGCTGCACATAAAAGTAGTTCATTCTACTAGTTTATTCAAGAGTAGTGCATTCTACTAAGATTAATTTACAAATGTATTTATATTTTTGTTTATGAATAAAACATTTCATTTAACTTTTATTTAAACTCCTTGTACAAATGTAGAAAGATAGAATAAAAGTAGGTTGTGACCAGAATTGCCAGGCATCCATATTTGGACAAAATTGTCCCGACTGCAGGGATAAAACCCCCAGGTCCCCGCCATCAGGGCTTAAATTCCAGTCAAAGGCAGACCTGGCAACCTTACCTTTGCAATGACCCCTAGCCCTGACTCTGTCCCACCTATTCTAAACCCTGCTTCTGGATCCGCCCTGTCATAACCCCTCCCGCTTGGGCGTGGGGAATATCTATTTTGACTAAAGATATGCTTCAATGCTTCAATTAGTCCTTCATAATTCTGATTAATTCCATGGAACTGCTTGCAGAATAAAACTTGCCCGGTTCACAAATCTCTAATTGGGAGGGAGACTGGAATTCAGGGACATTATACAGAAAGGTAGGTATTGCAAATTTAATGCACTTTAAACTTCTTGAATCAGAAACCTCTTGCACACTTATGCATCCAAGTTTTTGATTTGCCTGCTATGTTATTATGTTATTTAGGGGGGACACAAACTCTCTACCCCTTCCTCCATTCCACTCATTAATTGTATCAGTGGTGAGTACCTAAACTGCTAGGTCCACTCCTCCCTCCCTGGGTACTTTGCAGATCAGCTTAAAGGGCATCTATAGTGAAAAAAACACATTGCCCCTTTGCAAAGTTAAATTCATGTACTCTGTGCTGCCTTAATCCTATCTCTGTCAGTGACTCTGTTTAACCATTGTGTCAGATCTCTTTGCAGCACTCCTCCCTTCCCCCTCCTCTCTGTTACCTCCTCCATGTCTCAACTCTGGCTAACCGACAAGCTTATCGTGTGCAGTAGGAGTTAAAAGTTCAACATCCTGAAAAACACACCCACGCACAGTGGCCAATAGGAAGCAATCTGTCCTGGAGACACGGAAGAAGAAGGAGAACAGTACAGTTTACGATCTCTCTTTGTGACCCATCATCAATCAGTGAAAGCTATTAAGAAGGGGGGTCAAGTGCAGCCTTATATCTACCACCAAAGCTTCCTCTCTCCCCCTGCTAATGCTCTTAACTCTATGTTTATTACAGAACAGGGAGGGGGGGATCACGTCATAGGGATTTGATTGACAGTACAAGTAGGAGTTGAGGAATGCAATCAAGTATTCTTCTAACTGGTGTATCTCAGGACAGAGAGGGAATCTGAAAAAAGTGAAGACACTCTGTGGGTTGTGGGGAATTATAGAGCACATGGAAAGAAAGAAAAAAAGTTCATTTTCCCACTAAAGATGCCCTTTAAATACTTACATGAATTTTCTCTTGCTTTTCTGCCCCTTTGTTACTGTCAGTAAATTGTTCGGGTGAAATGAGGATGGTTGGGGGGCATTCCATTAACAAATATGCACGGTTCTGAGGGCATTAACAATTTACTTTAATGGACCACTAAACTAGACTGGTTTAAAACTAAAAGTGCCGTAATTTGCTATAAGTGGAGGAAAGCATAGCTCCCAACCCTTTTCCGGCACTCCAGCATCTCCTCTATATTCCCGCAATGTTTCAGTGCTGTACCGGCCAAGTTCTGAGTAAAGTTTTTTTTAAAAAAAACCCAGAAGTTTTGTTGTTTAGCAACTCTTTCTACTATTTCTGTTTACTCATTGACATTAAGTGCTGCAAGTCATCAGCACAAATCTCTGAGCCATTTAATTTGAATGTACCCGTTATAATTAAATGAGCGCTGAAAGTTATTATACCTCTCTAATTTGCTTTTAACATTATAGCAAAATTGAGTTTCCCTCATTGGCTTTGTTTTTGCATTCTGACTGTTGAGCCACCACTGCATATGCAAAGAATATACGGTATCTCACCCAGTGTTTTCCCTATCATCTTTTAGCTGGGCGGCCCACCCGGCTACTTTTTCATGCCACTCAGCTGGAAAAAAAATTCTGGAGAGAGCATTGTTGTGATTTACTAAACAATGTAGATGTAGGGCTAATAGATGTGTGCCCGGCACCAAGGCCGGACAAAACTACCCGATCAAGACCCCTTTCTAACATTCGCAAGAAGATAATGTATTGACGGGTTAACTAACTTTTGCAAGATTGCCAGTCCGCAAAAGGGTGGCATGCAAACCTGCGTGCTTTGTATGCGGGTCACATTTCCCTGCCCTGTCCCACCTGGCTACTTTTTTATGCCACCTGGCTTGAAAAAAATTCTTGGGAGATTACTGACTACTGTCTGTAAACCCTTCACATTTTTGTAAATATTTTATTATATCTTTTTATGGGACAATACTAAAGATATGAAATTTTGATCCAATGTAAAGTAGTCAGTGTACAGCTTGGATAACAGTGTCCATTTGCTATCCCCTCAAAATAACTCAACACAGTAATTTATGACTAAACTACTGGCAACAAAAGTGAGTACACCAATAAGTGAAAAATGGGCAGGTTGTGTTTAATAAGATTTAGGCCTGGAGACATGCTTGGTCAGTCCAGCAGCTTTACCCTCAGTTTCTTTAGCAAGGCAATGGTCATCTTGGAGGTATATTTTAAAGGGCCACTATACTCACTGAAACAACTTTGTATAATCTGAAAGTACAATGTTAGGGTAGTACAATGTTACTTACATGTGTGTCTGTGCCTGCTTTATTAGGGAATTTTGAATGTTTAGTGACTGCTCCTAACTGCCCCCCACCTCCCTTAGTCACTGCCCACTTGTAATGCAGCCGACACTGGATAAATTAATTTACATAATAATGAGCCTATTCAGCCCAACACTATACAGCTCATTAACATATCTTCCTGACATTGCTGAGAGTGGGTGGGGCTGCTCCCTTTCTTAGTACATGCTGTGAAAGTGGGTGGGGGAAGGGGCTGCTGGTGCTGCGTGAGACAGACAGACAGACAGACAGATAGATAGATAGATAGATAGATAGATAGATAGATAGATACAGATTGAGACAGATGGAAAAATACACAGACAGATAGGTAGATAGATAGGCAGAAAGACAGGTAGATAGACAGATAGATAGATATCCAACCATAGTAACAGACAGACAGATAGACAGACACAGACAAGCAGATGTGGCCCTGAGATAGATATATAGATAGATAGAGACAGACAGACAGACAGACAGATTGAGACAGATAGACAGACAGACAGACACGGACAAGCAGATAGGCAGACAGATAGATATATAGATTGATATAGATAGATAGATAGATAGATATCCAACCATAGTAACATGTAGAGCACTCTCAGGACTTGTTCAAACAATCTTTAACTTTTATTCCATAAGCAGCAAACAGATAGCTGCGTTTCGTCTTTGCCTCAGACCTTTCTCAAGCCAAGATAGATAGATAGATAGATAGATAGATAGAGAGAGACAAACAGACAGACAGACAGAAAGATAGATAGATACAGATTGAGACAGATAGACAGACAGACAGAGGTAGACAGATAGGCAGAGAGACAGGTAGGTAGATAGATAGATAGAGACAGATAGACAGACAGACAGATAGATAGATAGATAGATAGATAGATAGATAGATAGATAGATAGA